>CM049387.1:3518500-3886000 GCA_026937815.1 Etheostoma perlongum | reverse complement strand
GCCACATATTAATATACAATTAGTTGTCCATCACAGCCATGTTTCTGTGCCTTGTGCCCCCTCTTGTGTGGCCTGGGCACAGCCCTGATAAAAACAGGGTTTATTCAGAGGATTAATACTCTGACCTTTGGAAGATTTGAGAGCAAAAAAAATCATCATGCACAATGCTGGCACTGCAGCAGCTTAAGGCCACTAGGAGGGTTAAGTCAATAGTACTGTTTTCTGTTCATTCATGTTTGGGTCGTCATGGAGATTCAAGTGGAGACCCAAACATGGGGCCTGAAAAAAACAAAAACAAACTGCATTGCTGCTGTATAGGCCATACAGAAACCAAGTCTATCTTAATGACAGTTTCACACTCTGTTTTCATTTGTGTGTCTGTTCTATTGCATCATTTCTGAGGTGTTTGATAAATAAAAGAAGCATTAGGAAGTCTTTATGAGCGGCGCAGGGTCCACATAAAACACTGTGGCAATTAAACAGCAAGTGCAAAAAGACAAAAGCTGAATGGAAGATGAGAAAAATACATCTCAATGTGGATAAAGTGTTAAAGCTCCTACTAACAATAAGAAATAAATGATGGCTTTAAGGAAGAAATGGCCTTAAACCCATTCATAAATTTCCTATCCAGGAAGCTTCTTCCAATTAAAACGTGTGAGAGGTGGATTAACAAGGGCTATATGGCTTTGCCTCGCTAAATCACCTCCCCGAGCTGCTCTGCTGCATTTGACGTGTAAACGATTAATGACCAGCCTAATTCCCTTATCACAGTACCTTAATGCCTAAATAATGTGGCCTTAGTCAACTTTGGAAAGCAGGGCTATATAAGAAAGGAATGAATATCAGATGAGACAGCTTGTGTGTTATTTCAGCATAATTTCTTTGAACTGAGGCAGAGGGGGAAGACAAATGTGTTTGTGGTTGCAAAGCCTCAGTGTTGCAGAGATCAAGAGGTCAATCAATACCACCCATATCGCATTACAAAAGAAAGGAAGACAAAGTTTCATTCACTTAGTAATAGCAATAGACTGGAGTAGACATAAAGAAGGCAAATCAACCAGTTTCAGGTTGTACATAAGACAATAGATAGTGATTCACAACATTACCTCAAGGGTTAAAAGAATCCTTAATCTCTAAATCAATTATCCAAATAGTTGCTGATCGCAGTGGTGGAAGAAATATCCTATAATGTTCTTTACTTAAATAACAGTAGCAAAATACTCCACTGCATGCAGGAGTCTTGCATTGAAAATGTTACTTAATGAGTATTATTAGCAAAATATAGTAAACTAAGTACTTAAAAGTACTCAATGCATAAAAATGCCCCATGTGAGTGTCATGCTATTATATCTCGTATCTTTCAATTATTCTTCCTGATGCATGAATGTGTAAGCAGCAACTAATGATTAGTCTTATTACTGATTAGTCTACTCATTGTTTCTCCATTAATTGCTTAAATAAATAGAGAGAAATGCCCATTAAAATTCCCCAGAGACAAAAGTGCCATTTTTAAACTGCATGTTTTGTCCAAGCAATAGTCCAAATCCGTTGTTTAACAATTTAGGATACGGGAAAGGAGCAAATCCTCATATTATATTTAAGAAGCTGGAACCATGAAATGTTTGGCTTTTTTTGCTGGAAGAATTAATTAAAAGGATTAATGATCATCAAAATAGTTGCAGAGTCATTTTATGTCGACCGACTAATCAACTAATTGTGTCAGCTCAAATTTACTACTGAGTAGTTCTTGCATCATATGTTATACGACCATCATATGTTTTGCATGTGAAATATTAATATGTAGTCTAGTTAACAACAGGCTGTAAAAAAAAAAAAAAATGTAGTGGAGCAAAAAGTGGCTTGAAATGAAATAATCAACTGGAACATTTCAGAGAAATAATGCACAATAAAATGAATATTTTACATTTGTAGGTAAGTATGTACTTAGGGTTAGGGTTACTTGGTTACATTCGAACACTGCTCAGTTAATTTATTAATTACTCAACTAAGCATTCCAGCTCTGCTTAGAAGTTTAATGGTAACTTGTATTTCTCTGAATTACTTCAACTACCTTAATAATGTGAAAGTCTTATTTCCATTGCAATGCTAAGTCCAACTATCAGAGCAGGCACCTTCATGTACAGTAGCTATATTAGCTATACACAGTTTGTGTTTTGTATAATCTTGCTTCCACTTGACCAACAAAACGGCAAGCAAAAAGAAAGCCACTCCAGGGAAGGCACAGTAGAACAGTCATGTCTACATTTTTCTCTATTAGTAATCTGATGCTGGATGCTCATGACATGCCATCTTTAGGGAGTAGACAAAAAAATCTGTAAAGTTCGCCTGCTTTGTGCACATTCCATTATCTCACTTCTTCTGAGTAGGGTAGGCTTATTAGCAAGCTTTGAACTCACACTTACAATAACATGCCATCAACAGTTTTTATAGCTAATTAGAAAAAACAGTTTAATTAATGAGTGACTGGCAATAAAATGGCAATCATGAAAAAAGAAACCGAGGGTGCTAAGCTTCCACTACCACCAATTAAGGCCTAATTACAAACAAATTATATATGTGTTTTGCTGTGGGCTTTATTTTAAAAAAAATGGCTTTAATTAAAAGAGAAAACATGCTAATTAATTAAACAGCACACAAATCTACATTGAAAAGTATGCTTTGTCTATCAAGTAATTAATGAAATACAATAATCCAAATGAGATTCCCAGGCATTTGATAAAAGCTTAGTACCCATTTCAAAATTAATGGGCGAAAATTTAATGTGAGTCATCCAGAGATACAATAAAAGTTCATTCAGTGATAAATTGCTTATGCTGTAGGAAAAATGAACAAAGAGGAGAGTTTCCCTAAACTCTCTTTGAGGTCATTGGGGGGGTGGGCTGTAGGGGGGAACTGCAGATGAGACAGTCAGCCTCCTACTCTGATGAGGGGCGGGGGAAGTCAAAATCTGATAAAGCCCGCTTTCCACAAAAGCGCTGCTCATTAATGTTTTGATTACAAACACGGGGCATGGCAGGGAGAAGGTGGTGAGAAGAAAAAAAAAAAAGGGTGCTAAATAACATAAATATCATGAAACACTCTTAGTTCAGCTCTTTGTTTCAACTAAGCCACCATGTCTCCTCCGACAAAATGCCGCAGCACCTTTGTTTCACGGCATTTAGGCGAGGCTTTCCAAAGGGTAGATTTCAAGGACAGTGGGCCTTTACTTTCAGCTGCTGCTTCTATTGAAATAAGAGCTGGAACATAATGAGGGATATTATAACCATCCGCAAGTTCAAACACTACAGAAACCATAAAGGGCTCGGTTAATACATATTCATTGGGTTAATTATTGTATATAAAGTGATCTAACTATTAGGAGGGAGCACTTCTCAAACAGTTTCAACTGATGGGGTTAATCATGCTCAAAACAGGGTCTAACAGAGGTCATCCAGAGTACAGGAAGCCCCTGGTCAAAAATAAGGCTGGATTAGGGTTGTTGAGTTAACAATCCAACACAACACAGGCGCTGAAAGACCAGTAATACTATGTAGAGGTACAACGATGAATCGATGAATTGATTAGTTGTAAAACTATTAAATGAATCGCCATTTTGATAATTGATTATTCGGTTTAAGTTATTTTTTTATTTTTAAAATACAATTTCTCTGATTCCAGCTTCTTAAATGTGAATATTTTCAAGTTTCTTCTCTCCTCTGTGACAGTAAACTGAATATCTTTGAGTTGTGGACAAAACAAGACATTTCAGGACGCCATCTTAGGATATGGGAAACACTGATTCACATTTTCCCCCATGTTTTGACATTTTTATAGATCAAACAACTAACCAATTAATCGAGAAAATAATCAACAGATTAATCAACTATGAAAACAAGTTGCAGCCCTAATACTATGGACAACTCAACACAAAGGCGTATGATTTTATACTATAATATACCATTTATTCATTATTTTGTTTTGCGAACAATGTCAGAAACAAAAAAGCATCAGAAAGTGTCCCTGCCTTTTACACATTGGCTCTCTTCTCTGACAGAGCATCATTGAGTTTCTCAGAAATTATTATTGAAATTGTCAAGAACAATGTTTTTTTTTTTTCGAGTCATGCAAGCTGTTGCTGTGCTGAAGCAATAGAATATATAATAAGCCATTCATCTTAAACATGTTTCTCTGAGAAAGGTGCTTATGACATGTATGCAGTAAGTGTGAAAAAACATGTAATAATGACATATTTACAGTGAGTGCATGTAAACATATCCAGAGCAGTATGCTAAAAAGTGGCGTTTTGAGCTCACTTTGGACAACAGTGGAGCATTGGCCACAGTCTATGTTAACTTTATTGCCCTTCAGTGTGTTCTTTTACCTCAATGGTGAATACATCTCTACTACAGTAGAAAAGAGGTAAACAATTTCATTCAACACCTGTGGAAACTACTGGGCTGTCAGTGAACTTGATGAGATCTGAACTGGATTACCAACCCATTCTCACTCCCAACTTTAGCGTCTTTATCAGATGCACTGGGCTTTTAAGTGCACAAAGGTGTAGTATGAAGAGCGTCAAAATCCGAGTTCAGGGGGGGGCGTCAAACAAACGCAAGACCTTCCCCTTCCTCCCATGAGAAACCAAAAGTCAACGTTGACTTATTGTAACCTTCGTAATTAACGTACTCAATAAACGTCACGTACATAAGTTATGTAGCAAACCTACTTTATTTTTTAATTACATTATTTGAACCCAAACCATATTCTTTTCCTAAACCTAACCAAGTAGTTTTGTTTCCTAACCCAACCCTGTACATTGGGAAAATGACACCAAACGGTTACCTACAGTGTCATAAACCTAATGCCAAGGGGTCCTGTCCAAGTGGCCTTATGTTACAAGTTGTAAGTAAGAATGTGTTGGGATTACAGCCAAGTACTGGGTTATTACATGGAAATGTAGCCAGGGAATATAGAATATATCAAAAAACTATGAGGTCAATTTACAATTTGTAATACATTTGATCATCAGCTAATAATCTGAGAGAAGGCCCATTTCCAACTGACTGCTGTGAGAGAGATTGCACCAGCACGGTTGAACTTTACAGCTCCAACAAGATAAGACACAGTGATTCTTATATTATAAAACTGTCAGAATGGTTGAACATCAGGTATGGCTGAATTATTCTGATCCTCTATAGCACCTAGCTGTATTGCACTGCATAGACTGAAAATAAAATTTGCCTTTTAGAACACGTTATTCTATATGCCATCTGCAGGCCTGCTTCTATCCTGTTGGTTCAGGAACGGCCAGCAGCCATGCAACTATTTTTATTTTTCATATTCTTTAGCTCCTGGAAGTAATGAAATGGACTTGACACCCCCAATTGTCACAGACTAAAAGAGTTTTTGTTTTGAAGTGGTAATGCCACTTTAATAGCTGTGATGAGTGCTATGGGGAAACTGTAAGCTCTAACATGGCGTGCCGGCTTTTGTGGTGAAATATGCCCACTTACTATATATAAAGTACAGCTCCTGACAATTTCAAAAGACCTCAGTGGCTCTGTTATAGAAAGAGAAAAAAGAATGAGGGAGTAATTATTTGTTGCAAGGATTATGTTATGTTGTATGAAATACAACAATGAGAGGGTTAATTAGTGTAACAAAGAAAGTACTGTACAAAGTACAGCAGCAGTCATCTTGATTTTGGGTACAGCGCTAAATGAAGACCAGAAAATTACATTGTTCTGATTGACTTTTGAAACAGAAAATAATTTCCTTTGATGCAATGATTTTTTTGCAATGAGGCTATTAGGTGCGATAACCTAACCTAGCACTTTGTTGGTTCAAATCAAACCTAAGTAATCATATTCAACATATATGTGCATGTATGAATGGAACCTTATCCGATCTAGAAGTGGTCACGTGTGGCGCTCCACAAAGATCAATCCTAGGACCCTTACTCTTCCTAATATGTGTAGGCCTAAACAATATTAAATCTGCAGTTAATTTAGACGGTTTTCTCTATGCTGACGACTAGGCTTTCTTAATTTAATTTAATGTATCCTTTATTTGTCCCACAAGGGAAAATTACAATTTACACTCTGTTGTTATTACACATTACACACAGGTCTGAATTACACACACATGCTCAGGTCCTATACATGCACTAATGGAGAGATGTGGAGTGAGGGGACTGCCCATGGAAAGGCGCCCCAAGCAGTTCGGGGTTCGGTGCCTTGCTCAAGAGCACCTTGGCAGTGCCCAAGATATTTTAGTTCAAATGTTGTAATGTAATTCTAAGCTTTAAGAAATGTACAAAATCTATAATGATACATTATATTTTTGACTACAATAAAATAACAATTTAACATCTTAAAGCATTACATGGTTAAAAAATGCCATTAGAGTTAATAATTAAATGTCATCACATACCTTCACCATACCTAGAGATTGGCATGGGGTATTTTCCATAAAATCATCTCTCAATGCAAATCAAACCAGTTATTAGGCTAACTGAAATAAAAACATGCCAATCTCTAGGTATGGTGAAGGGGATGTGATGAAGGTGGGGGGGCTATTTTAATTCCAAAGGCCAAGGGAACTTTATCAGGATGCATAGAATATCCTGATCCATGAAATAACTGGCCTTTAAACATAACAATCTGCCTGCCTCTATGGGAATTTAACACAGGGGTGTGTCTACTTATGCCCCCTGTATTTTAAGAAAGAACATTTATTTATTTATGATACATTATTTATTCACAAATAAAATTGGTGTCCTTAAAGGTTGGATTTTCCTAATTGTTTTAATTAAGGCATTTAGATCAAATTTGAAAAGATTTTTTTTTTTATTCCTCTTTTTAGTCAACTTCAGCATGGGTTCATACACTTATGAGCACAACTGTACATGTGTTTGGGCATACTAGAGAGCAGCATATGACTAGTATACTACTTGGTATAATCAAAATTCTACCAGAATGTATAGATATGGTTCTACTGGATCTAAATCCTAAACAGTAGAGCAGTTAACCAAAGCTACCCAGAACCTACTACAGCTTTAAAAAACAGCTGTAAACCTTTTTTTTGAGGAAATAGAAAGAAGAGATTATGTACTTACGTCTTGTGTACGTACTGAACCAAGACATTACACCTTTTCCTGTAGGTCATACTACACTTTAGACGACATAGGAAGCCCCACTGTGCTTTGTAGTCCGGATGACTTTTCAGCTTTTTTGCACTGGTTTATCAACAATGAATAGCTGCAAAATCAATCTGTCAAATATGAGCTGCTGGATGCTATCAAGCCTGCTGTCAGGCTGTGAGCCCTTTATACCATATGTGTCAGTCACTCCGTGTAATGCTAATTACTGAATTAATTAGCCCATATGCAACTTGCAGCTGTGTAACCCAGTCTTCTTAATTTGAGGACTTTCACTTTTAAATCTAGTGAACTACTAGGATGACTACTTTAGGGATGAGAAGGTTTTTACATTTTACATTCTGTGTCTCCTAAGGCTTGTGAAAAGACATCTAAATGGGCTGAGGAGGATCAACAGACATCTTCTAGGGAAAAGAAACCCTATCTGTATAGTTTAAAGGAATACATTAGAAAGCCTTGTCTAAGCAATGTAGACAATATTTTGTTAGCTAAAAGTGGATGTGATTTCTTAACGCTATTTTCGGGGGCGTTATTACTTTTACAACGAAACGAAGCATGTCTTTATGAATTCATCTAAAACAAAGACTCACAGCCTTGGGAAATATTTAAAAATGAGAATAAAAAAACCTCAACCTGCAATATCCGAGCAGCACGTCTCAGAAGTTTGACAGATGAAAGAACACACATCTCAGAATTTGTAAGGAGCCTTCAAAACTGTTTTTTAACCAATTGTTTTAATGTTCAGATTAAAAAAAGAAGAAAGTAGAGCAAATTAAAATCATTAATTGATTTGAGGGAGCTCAAAACAGCAGAAACAAACATTTTATTTTATAAAAGGGGGCATTCTGACAGCAAGCTCTCTATCTTTCTCCCATTTCCCTTTGCTTAGAGGAGATAAGTGGGAAACCTTTAGATGGAGGATGAAAATACACTGAAACATTGTCATCCAACATGTACTAGCGTTTTCTTAACAAAACAATGCCTAGAGGGACAAACAGGCCTCTTTAGTTCTTCACAGCTGTCGGAATGCTTTTGCATTTTTTGCAGAGAAAACCTGTTCCTATTCTTCCAGTGAAAAGCCTGCCACAATCATGTCTTGGTGTTATGACCGTAAACAAATTAAACATCTAAGCCATTCCGTACCAAATGAGCCACTCAATTATAACCTTGAAATTGATTCTGGCCACAGTGGGGATTATTGATCCTCTAAATGTTTGTCACAGCGAATCCTGTCAAAAGTGAACAGGAGTGCTGTAAACAAACATTGGTCTTAATGCTATCTGCATTACAAGCTGCATCGTGTAAGATATAATATAATCATTTCTAACTGATTCACAATCCTTCAAACTTTTTTGCCTTTTAGCTGCCACTTCTCTTCATACTCCCCATGTGTTAAGCAACGCCTTTCTTTGTATTAAGAAGTGAAGGATAAAGAAATGTACGTCTCCTACGTTTTGGGGATTTCAAAATGGTCAATTAACTACACTCCCATGAAATGAAGTTATCGCTGCTAAACAATGAGCTGCGAATGCCAGAATGCTGTCACGTCCCATCACGGTTCTGGCAAGACGTGAGGCAGGTGCCAGGGAGGCAGGAACCTCGGCTCAGGCTAAAACCAATCCACCAGCGCTCTAAGAGGCTTTCTGAAAGCACAGCGCAGGTGCCACTCACAAGAGCTTTCATTTAACTTCCCCATATTTGACCACTCTGCTAGCAGTTAAGATGGGAGCATAAAAGCTCTGATGCTGCACACTAATGTCCATTACACACTGGAGATACCAGGGCCACTCATGTAATGACAATTCAATGAATAGTACAACTGCTTTTTTCCCTTCATTTTTAAACACACACTCTTGGTGTTAGAGCCGACTTATGTATTCAAGAGGGTGGTTTGTAAGATTTACTAACATTATGAAAAAGAAAATAACAGGAATGAGATCTCATGCAAACAAAATCTGTTCTTCAGTTTTGTGATGTCATTTCTTGCAGAATGTTATCTTTTTGGGTGACACATTTAGTCTGAACGTCGGATAATGCTTTCAACTGTGAGTCTATTTACTGTTGCAGCGATGCACCCACCTGGTTTAAAACCGGTGTCAGAAATATCTGGTTCTTTGAGTAAAAAAACAAAATAAATAAGACATAAAATGTTAGTTGGTTAGCTTTTGAGTTTCTTTCAGGCAGATTTTGTTACCTTCATACAGAGCCGGACTACCTATTTCCTCCTGTTTTCCGCTTTATGCTAAACTAAGCTAACTGGCTGCTGCCTCTAACTTTATATTCAGCGTACAGACATAAGAGTGGTTATTTATTTTCTCATCTCTGCCAGAAAGTGAAAAAGCATATTTAACAAAATGTTGAACTATTCCTTTAAATGAATTCACTTTTTGATCTTTGGTCAATTTTGGCTTCTCCATAGCATCAGCGACACAGGCGTATTGGTATTGTAGTATTTAGAACTGTCCACCGTGCTGAACTGACAAAAAAGGATTTCTTGGAAAACTACACTACCGGTCAAAAGTTTGGGGTCACTTAGAAATTTCCTTACCACTCCATTACAGACAGAATACCAGCTGAGATCAGTTGCATTGTGTTTTTTTAACCAGGCAGCAGTTTTCAGATTACATTATGTGCTTATATAATTGCAAAAGGGTTCTCCAATGTTTTCTCAGTTTTTTCAAATGATATCAGTTTAGTAAACAGAATGTGTCTTTGGAACATTGGATGAATGGTTGCTGATAATGGGAAATGTAAATATTGCATTAAAGATCAGCCACCCACTCAGATCAGCTGGTCTGTCTATAATGGCGTGGTATGGAAATTTGTAAGTGAACCCAAACATTTGACCGGTAGTGTACGTTAAAATAAATACAACAGGTGGCCAAAACATAAACATATAGTAAGGGAGCATTACATTATATGGGAGAATCCTAGGTTTCTATGCTAAAAACTATTTTCTAAACCAGAACACCCGCCTACATTGCAACTCTATTGCAATCCAGAACAGACAATAAAATCTGAGCCTACAGTGTTATACATGTTTGTGTTGTTATTATTACAAAACGGAAAAAGCTTATGGGATTCTGTAAGCAACATGCATCATGAAACAAAGAAGTTTTACTTTGATGCTCAAAGTACAGCAATTTCCCCAGTGGAGAAGTACCAACGCAGCTGTATGTCTTTTTAACCACAATTATGTGTGTGTATGTGTGTGTGTGTGTGTGTGTGTGTGTGTGTGTGTGTGTGTGTGTGTGTGTGTGTGTGTGTGTGTGTGTGTGTGTGTGTGTGGGCTACATTTTATGCTAAATTAGTTTCAAACCACTTGATCCTTGATGCCTGCCAAGGTGGTTAGTTACAAAACTTCAGGCACTGCATTTAGAGACATGTACACTTCAAAGGTATGAAACTCTTACCTGGAGAATGATTTAACAGTTGGCTTGAAAGCAATGTACCCTTCATTAAAAAGCAGAGCCAAAAGTCCTTAAGACACTGCAGCACTTCAAAACTAAGGGGTGGGCTTTCCATTAACTCAATGGAAAAGGGCTGCAGGACTGAATGGTGGGTGTCTGCGTGTGTTTTTGTTCCTCTATGTCTTTCCAGCAGAAATGGCCACGGATCCATTAGCCTGATTTGTCACAGCGGGAGCACCCCAAAGATCTCTTATCAGCACAACGTACCTCTCGAGTGGCGAGTCTGTCGCTCATCTCCTCCGCCTTTGCAATGTCCCCTTCAGCTATGGCCCTCTCTATGCTCTTTTCTAGGCCGGACTGCAGAAGAGGGGGGGAAAAATTCAGATTTTTCCTTTTTTGAAGAAGAAGAAAAAAAAAAAATCAAAGAGTAACTTCAAAAGTCCCCAGGGCCTTATTTTTAATATGATTGCCATTACTACAAATATGTAGATTTCCCTTCACAAATGAAAACCTTTTTGATTGGATATTAGTGGGGAAATCTTAGAAATGCTACAGGAGATTACCAAACATAAATGTGACTCTTTAATTACACATTTCCATTACAGGCCAAAGCAGAAGGGGGTGCAGAGAGGCCCCCGGTTACTGATGGCAAGGCAGTTCTGCTGTGATGAGCCTATCTGAGGAAGCGGAGCACCAGATTTCTTCAGCCCCCAAAATGTCATCATGCAAAAAGAAATACACTGGAAAGAGGCTGTAATTCTTAATGTGTCTCCTCTGATGTATTGTTTGACAACTTTGACTTAACTCTAAAAGTACGATACCATCAAGCTTAAAAAAGTAGCATCACAATTTGCTCTGTTAGTTGCTTGGTCTTGATTTTGCTTTATATAGTTTATTATTCTGCTTATAAACTGTAGCTGACACTGACACTTGACTTGTGATCTCACTTATGATCTCTTGTATCTCACTAACACAACCATAACTGACAGACCATCCTCCTTTATGAACCATGAAACATATTTTAAAGGTCACTAAAGAAATGCTGGTAGCAGATAAATTAATGACATCTGGCTACTATGACAGTTTTTCTTCAACAAAAAAACGATATATTAATTACAAAGAACTGCATTTGAGGGATAAAGGAGCCCCTCATTATGTTGATGTGACAAGTTCTGTTTCATTCAGCTGGTTAATCATTTCTTTTATCCTTTCATAGTTGCCCTATTCAAAACGAGGCTAAAATCAGCAAAAACTCAATTTTATGCTGCTCTGAGATAAATTAAGCACAAAATAATCCAAAATAATCATTAAAAGGATTTCAAATTGAAATGAGAACAGTTCCCATTCACTGGGTCAGCTGTAATGTTCATCAAGCTTGCAAATATTTTTGCTTCATTGGCAATTTGCAAGCCTTAGCATAAAATGTTCATTCATCTTTTAAGTGCAGAAATGTATCCGTATGAAAGAAAGTTATAATTTATTTCAATGATGAATTCCTCAGCAGTGGTACATGCCCATTTATTATCTAACCATTCATTTAAATGTTGTAGCTGCAGTCACAGAGGCTGTATCAGGTACTCTAACGCTCTCTTCTTTTGTCAGGCAAAATTCAGATTTTCATTAGGTTTCTCACAGAGGAAAAGAACCTAAATTTCACATTAATCTCAAGCACACAAGAAGGAGAGTCATCCTAATCTTATCACTAAATGTAGCTAAACATAATCCCTAATATTCATCTCAGTGTCAGGTTGAGTTAGCATAAGGATTCTTCTAATCCATATGTCATATCATATAAAACAATGAGAGGATACAGTGGCACGGAAACACAAAAGATGGGAAGGTGTTAATAACAGCTACGACTGACACAGTATTAAACCTCAGCAGATAAGTTGGAAGGCAGGAGTCTTTGTTACCTGCGGAGGGGGTTTGGAACATGCTGGGGGATGAAATCGATCATTTACACCAAAATGCTGCTTAAGCTCATCCCAGTGCTTCTCCCGATTCTCCTGACGCTCTCTGCTGACAGAGAAAATATGTATTAATGTCCATTACATGTAGCACAGCACTGTGATAAGGCAAACTAGTACTGTCCACTATATTTCCATTGCTATGCTGTAATCAGAGCCATATGTCTAGATGAGTGTCTATCACACTGCCTGGTAACACTGTTGGCCCATTCTGCCTCATCAGCATTCCCTCAACACAATACAGCTACTGTATGATGCTACAGTGGTTGATGCTCAGAACTTGCTGACATACAGGTGATTTAGCAAATAACTGCTTGACTATAAATGATCTCTGTTTCTTGCGTGTTTACTACAAATCACATATACTGCCATTTTCTAAAGCATAAAATAGGTTTTTGGCCATTGGATTAGCTCATTCAATTAGTTGTTAGGATCACCTCGCAGTAAACGTACTTGTTTGTGTTAGATCGTCCAACGTCCATTACATGTGTGCTTTTCTTTCTGTTAAATAATCTTATCATTGCGTGATAAAGTGCTGGTCAACATTTAAGATTTGGCTGCATTCATAAGCTTTTTTATTTTGACAGTCCATACTTTACGCTACACATCTGCCACAGTTGCATAAGAATAATTACCTGACTCTTCTGTTCAATTAATTTCTCTGGTTGGACATCATAATTTAGTACCTTGTCTCAGTGGGTTCCTCACTCTCTGTTCCTGTTGATTGACATGTGAGACACAGGTAAACAGTTTGTAAGATACTCGGATACAAATAAGCTAAGCTAAGCATCAGCTAAAACTATAAACTATAGGTGGGCCAATAAGGTGCTTGGTTATATACAGTATTAAGAGGGTGGCCTAAAAGGTAATAGAGTGTTTTTATTATTACTTATTTTGCTCTCCTATTCTCATAAAAACATTCAAATAATTTTGCCCACTGGACTAAGCAAAATACATACTAACAGAGGCAACCATCAACATCCACAAGCATTACATTTTCATTATAGTCATACGGACACCTTTCTTGAGTCGTCGTCTTTTTCTTCTTCTGGGGAACTTCATTGTCTTCATTTCATCCTTCTTTTGCCGTAGATCCTGGAATTTCTTAAACACACACACACACAAAACTGAATTCACAGAGCACCACAACCCTTTATTTCCAGCACACTGTACACATTGTCATACACATATGGTCAAACAGGGGTTTAAAAACATTTAATTTACATTCAATTGTAAATGTATTGTAACTGTTATTGTAAAAGTGATTTCTTTAAGAATTAGCACTTGCTTAAAGACAACAACAACACCACTACAGGTACAGCTAGCTTGTATTTCACAGAATGAATGCTAACCCAGTCAACATACTTGCCACATTTCCTGTGATATACCAGGCATACTGCATGTCAGGGAATCACTGTGTGCATCACTGCCAGGGAGAGTCGGCTGTGCCTCCAGAACTGAGACTGCGTTTCCCCCGGCGGAGCTCAACCTTTCAGCGGACATGTCGCATTTCTCAACCTCCCTCTTCTCCTCGACATCATCCCCTTCGTCATCTGGACTGAGGTCGTCTTCGGTTAAACCTTTGGGCAAGAGTCCACTGTACATTCTGAGTTAGTATTTTACAGTCAGAATATACGGTAATATATCATTTAGTTAGATAAACAACGGTCAGAAATGGGTAAATTATAGATTTTGACAGCAGCTTTTAGAGAAGGCTCTCATTTCCGGGTAAACATTGTGACGTTCCAGTAAGAGAGCACCGATTGGCTGATAGCTAGAATCGTTGAACACATGATCCAATCAAAACTGTAGTTATAAAGGCTAAGCAGCGGAGCACGAGGACAAGACAAAAACGCTTATTGGCTGTTTTGATAAAAACAACGTTGAACACTAAAGGGTTTGATTTAGTTGTTTAGGTTAGCAGAGCGGTTTTATGGTGTAAAGTGTACCGTTGTTGTGACATTTACAGCACAGAATAGACATGTGGAACAAATGTAAGGAGTTCTAGCCGTCTAAGCTAGTCTTTGCAGTGAAGTGAAGTCAAGAGCAGGCTGTTGTGGAGCATTTCTAATTGAGGTGAGCCAGGCTACTGACAGGTCCGTGAATTACCAGGAATCATTCAAATGTTAACCTATATTTGTGTCATGTTCTCGGAGAGATAAGCTTCCTTCTATGACCATTGGTTCGCAATTTGCTTAAAGTGCTTTGGGCATTACATTATTATTAGAATGATTAGCATGCAAATCGTGTATAGCCCCTGGCACTGGCACAGGCACATCTACCCTTAAATTGCTCTTTCACACTCATTCACATCAGGCTTTCTTTTGGTTGCATCTTATTGCAAAGCCAATGATCTACATAAATTATAGTCTGTATGTTGTGTGCCATTTGAATGTAGAATAAAGAGTGAGACCTATAACACCAATGTATAAAAAGGTGTATAGCCAGGTTCAGGTAAGCTGCACACTGTATAGGGAAAGGGAAGAAGTTTCTGGAAGAAAAGTATCTCAGGTAAACGAGCAGTGTTGTATAGTTAGGACTGGGAATTGTGTAAAAGAATTCAATACTGGTTCACTATCTGTGACATACTTGTGTTTTCAGTGCCAATGCCTTAACAATACTTTTTTAGTAACCTATTTAATGACAAATTACTACAAAAATCTCAAATGTTAAGCAGCCATCTGCAGTCTAAAATTGACAAAATAAGAATGTAAAACAGAGTGCTGAAACACCTGCCAAGTACACCCTAATCCATGGACAGAAAATGAATTGACAACAATATTGATAATTAAGCATTCATTTAACTCAACTACATTTAATTGCTTTTACTTTAAATAAAACTGTAAACTCATTTTAAATTGATTCCCTTTGGGTTTTGTAGAAGATATATGAAGACAGTATGGTCAGTGGGATCTTATGATTGGCATATGCCACTTTATGACTTCATAGACTACACAATCAATTGATCAATTGAAAAGATAATCAACAATAACGATAATGAAAATAATATTAAGTTGCAGCCCAAAAATCAGAAGCCGAAAACAAGACCTCAAACCAGGCCAGACATTTAATGCCAGCTTGTAATACTCAGTACCACGGATAGGGTTCGGGCCAGCACCAGAAATGTAAAAGAAAGAACCCTGGCGACCTTGCACTCTCTTTGACCTTCCTGTACCCTAAGATGAGAGATTTACACAGTTCAGCTTTACAAAATGCAGCGCATATTAAACTGGGCTGATAAGGCGTATGCTATATTGAATGTCATCTGGAACATGTAAAATCTCCATCTCATCCTCTAAAATATGGAATCATTAACTGGTATCACTCATTCAGCATTATCATGACTTTAATTACTTGTGTGGCAAGTTGATGAGCACGCCAGCGTCTGAAGGTAAACGAGAGTTGCAAAGTCTCAATACCAAACAGTTTTGGCATTGCAGGTCTGAAATAATTTCCTTATTGATTACTCAGCTTTGTGTTCTATTTCACACTTGAATTAATGTCTCTCAGCTTTCCCACCATCCATCTGTCTATCCCTCTCCGTGTCTCTCTCCCTGGCATGTGCTCCAGTTCATTATTTCCGTCATTTCTTGGTAATTTGGAGTTGGCTGTTTAAAACTTAGAGCCTCTTATTAAGTTTTGGCCATGGTGGATAAGAGGCAGGACTGTAGGAGCACAGAGATAAACTAATCATCTTAAAACCCTAATTATTAGTATCTTACTGTGACAGACTGTTTTTTGCGAGCCAGCCAAATTGAGCCTCAAATGAGGAAAGGCATATCTGTGGAAGTGGTAATAATTTTAAGTCATCTCAATCTGGCTTGCTGTGGCAGAATTCATTAGTGCAGATTAGCACTGTGTGTACAAAGTAAATGAGATATCTAATAGCAAACGTGGAGGTCCGGGGACTCTTAATTTCCTGTGAATATGAGGGATGATGTTAAGAGGTGATTATTTATATTTTAACATTATGACATCTGCTATGTAGATTTGTCTGCTCCTTTACCGAGCGGTGGCACTAAACAGTGGCACTAAACTGTTGACCTCTCACCTTCCTCTGGATATGCAGCTGCAAAAAGGTGACGAGAACAAACCGCAAATCAGATTAAACTGCGTTACTCCGATGCAGAGGCCAGCTGATTTTTTTTTCGTGAGGATATGAAGGAAGTTAATTATGTGTGTAAGGAGAAGGATGGTGGAAAAATAATAAGATTACAAAGAATAATTTGCTGATATAATTACACCAAAATTGGGTACACACAATTGTAAAATACATGTATTGCTTGACCTGGGTTAGCCAGTGAAATAAATCCTCCTTCTATAGCCTTTGTTAATTTGTTTTTATCATCTCCAAGTGGTGTTTGTGCAGGCAGTCCAATTTGCATGTGTAATTCCACTGTGCAAATTGACAACAAGTAGATAATTCGAGGAAATAGGCTAGTTGCAGGCCCCTGCTATCTTCCCAAGCCTATTCATTTTGAGGAACCGCTGAGGCATGAAACTCATACATCAACTATTTCCTGACAACGCTTAGGCTTATTGTCCCCTAAAATGTCATTACAGCCATTATTTATGAAGCTAATTCATTTATTAAACCATATTTACTCTGACAGAATTTGTCACATTCTATCCATATCCCGAGCATTGCTTTTGAACAATGTCTTTCAGTGAGTGTGAACACGCATGGCCTCCCAAAGTTTTTGAATCAACTCTATTTGTCACTCATAATAGTTGGGATATTGCAGAAAAATGGCAGTAGTTTTCCATTTTATTGGCTTTGTTGATGGAAACTTTACAGACGCCTTTACCTTGTGTAACAGAAGTCCACTGAAAATATTGTAGTAATAACCTGCCTTCGTTTGTTGTGTTTTGGTCCTAAAAGAGCAGAGTTAACATGAACGTAATCAGAAGAATGGCAGCTATTTTAGTAGCACTGATAAATCCCCCCCTTCCTTCCCAAATGAGTGTGCATTAGTCACTTTGAACGCATTGCAGTCAGACATCTAAAGCTAAAGAGTTCTCGTCGAGCCTCCTGGCCTGTTGCTGCTGACTTATGGATCTGTCAGTTTAGCGCAGCACACTCCATGACAGTGTGGATAATTTACAATTGTGAGTGATGAAGTAACGCATGGGGGGGGTCATACATTTTAATGTTACATGTTCTCTCTGGATAATTCCATCATACTATTCTCCTGCATCTCTTTCTTTGGACTTACCTGTCACCCAAAAGCACTTATCACAGCAGTGGCGATGAGTTGTGTTTGAACTGTTTTACAATATTGATTTGGAGGCGTGACATTTTAATTAATACTGGGTGTTAGCTGTCATACAGGCAGCCATCCTCATTGGGTAGAATATGAGACAGGCGAGGTGGGGGCAGTGAAGATAAGACTAAAGCACTTACTGTGAAAAGGTTGTAAAAAGGGATCAATGTGGAGGGAGAGAGACAGTCATGGGCTGAATTTAAGGTGCGAAAAAGCAGTAATATTGGTGCTCACTGTATTTCTGTCAAGGTTTATTCTCTGCCTGATAACACAAATCATTGAGACACAGCGTGGCCTGTGTCTTCCACAGGTTGCAGAGTACATCATGTTATTGGAGTCTGTGTTGCCAGCGTGCTAAGAGACAACCGGGGGGGAATTAGGTAACTTTGTAGCACTCCATTGAACAGCAATAAGCTTTTAGGGCTTAGCGAGCATAAACACATTAAACTGATGAGATTCATCAGCACTCTTGTGTCAAATCTATTGTGCCCACAGGCAGAGAGAGAAAGAGAGAGAGAGTGAGAGAGAGCGAGAGAGAGAGAGACAGACTCTTAGCTGAAATATTTTCAGATTGATATACCGTTTCACCTTTGCAATAGCCGAAATACTAAGCCACATTGGTTTGAAAAATGTAATTATAAAAGCTAGCTGTACCCAAAGTAGTGTCTTCAATCTACTCATTTAAAAATCTGTAATCAAAAGTAAAGAGATACATTTACTGGAAGTTACAGACATAGCACTAAACAAATGTAAGAAAACATATATAGCTATTATATACAGGCAAGAGCTGGACAGCAAATTGTCGGTGTTGTGGTATAGAACAAAGGAAGACATATTGTTACTATAACAATAAGTAGTGATAGACCGATTTTATCATCCAGCCAATATATTGGGCTGATATTTGCGTTTTTACATGTATCGGCATCAGCCAATACGCGGCTGCTGCGTTTGCCGATAGTTTTTTCCCGGCATTATTTACAGAATGGGGTCCACAGGCAGCTCTGTGTTGCTGGAGACACTGCAGTTCACGTGCAGACCGGGCACTGCCCCTCCACCACTAGCACCATGGCAGTCTTAAATTACAAATCAAGGTTAGTTTTCTTCAATTATTTAAATCTGTGGAAAAAGGACATTTTGTAATGACCTGATTATATCTGTCTTATAATATGTCAGCAAGCAACGCATCGTCAATGCTGTGTTGTAGATGTTGATGAAAGCCTTTTACCCTTGCACAGTTAACCATAAGCACTGCACCATCCATATGATGCACATTGCACACATCATTTGAGTGATATGTATGTAAGAAGATCGCAGAAGCGACACTGATCTGTGTTTTTGTTTTTTATTTTTTTATAGAAATGGCAGAGCAGATTCCGAAAACAAATCCAGTGTGGCAGGGTTTACATTTTTATGATGTAAATTGAGGGATCAAAAGCAGCAATGGCTCCAAATATTGGCTCAAGAAAATCAGCAGCCCTGTATCGGTAATTGGCTAAGGCTGATGGGGAAAAAATATGTATCGGCACTAAAAATCCATATCGGTCAGTCCCTAATAATAAGTATACAGGTGGAAATATTGAGATTAGAGTATATGCAGTCTGCTTCCTCTACGGTATGGCAATAAAAAAAGATAGTAAGAAGTATGTTATTGCACAATGTGTATAGTACAGTAAAATGCATACAGCATTCGCTCTAACCTGCAAATATTTGGTATTTTTACTTGACTAAATGACCTAAACCATAAATCAAAGGCTTTTTAGTTGACTGACTTATTCCTTGACGTCATTGACCAATAATTTCATGACAATATACAGTGTTTGTTTACGGCCTGTGTGAAGCCGGGTTAAATCTACACGCAGCAGACTACAGTAATTGTGGTTGTAAGTGAAGCATAATACCAACCTTTTAACAGGAGCACAAGCCATTTGTTCATTTGTAGTTAGTTCACCATATTTGATGTTTTAATTGGTGTAATTTCAGAGCTGCAAAGCTGGAGGACTTTACCCTGATAAAGTGATACATTTAAATTGAAATATTTCTTCTCAAAGGTAAGAAGGCCCTTCAACTTCATTTCACCATTTATCTGTTGTCTCTTCTTTTCCAAATCACTATAGCCCCTTGCCTTTTGGATAGTTTCACTGGAGGCAACCAGATTGGCATGAAATTAGCTCAGTTATATGGTCCAATCAGATGAGCTGAGATCTAATCTCGGCTGGCCTGCCCTACCAGAGTCCGACCCCTCAGATGAAATGGACTACATTTTCATAGGTTCACTTGCATGGTTGATTATGACAGCATAGAAGGTAGAACCTTTCTTCTGTTTATCTTTATTCCAATTTTCCTGTGTGAGAAGGAAGATTGGATGTTGAATATTTTAATTGAGTCAAAACCTAAGGAAACAATGACATGGGACTCATCTTTCACCAGTCCAAATTAAATTATAAATCACATGTGCTTTTACACAACCACTCAGTCCATATTTCGTCCCGTTCCACAGCTGATTGTGTAGTTCCTTTTAATATTCCACATCTCCAGCAGTGTATGTAGTGTATAATCCAAACTGCAGACTTTGTTGCGTTTTGTAGCTAAATCATGTGCATGCTCTCGTTTCTATTCATTACTGTGCTTGACATAAAATAATGCCTTTAAATAATAGGAAATATTACCAGATGAATTAATTATGATGATAGCATCTAGGATGGGAAGCTTAAATGCCATCTTAAATTACATGCAGACATTAGAAAACTTTCAACTTGTCTGATTTGCATAAAAGGAGCAGATGTATAAATAAATATAAAGGCTTCCTTTGGAAAGACGTGAGTACCCTATCTGGAAAACCTGATCAATTTATTGTAGAAAGTATAAGCCACACAGTAATGAGAAGGTAAGATGTCTCACCTATGCTTGTTGTGAAAGCATGATTTCTACTTCCTAGATATGAAATGGTTTCTGCTGTTACCTCTTCATGGGGAAGTGTGGGATTGCTGATTACTAAGAAATTTAAAAACTATGTACTATATATACTGTGTGTGTATGTGTGTGTGTATATATATATATATATATATATATATATATATATATAAATCTCAAAGGTTTCACCCTACCAATTTAAAACTACATTTGTTTTTACAATGAAGCTGTGGCAGTTTTCCATTATTTTATTTTAATGTCAGAAGTGATTGTCTCTCGCAATAGTTCAACATTTTTAATTGACTTAATGGGCAAAATGCCAATTTAAAAACAGGAAATGAAAAAGGTGAGTTCCCTGATAAGAAATGCTCAGTTCTACTGAATCAAAATACTGATTTAATTCATTGTTTTCTTTCATTATGAGCACTGGGCACCAAGGACTAATACTATATAGTATGCAAAAGAGGTTAGGTAGAAGAGATTGGGAATAGGATGTCTTTTTCTAAATCCTTGTGACGGACATTGCAGTGATATGATTCAGATATAACTGTACTATCAGGGTAACTACAGAGCTGCAGCATTATTATTACTCAAATTATCACAATAACAATTTGTTATTGTAATGTCCTGATGTTAAGGAATGCACCAAAAGGAATGTGTTTAAAATATCCCCTATCCTCATGTATTGCCAAAACAAACCTAGAAAATGTGCTGTGATTGCTAGTCAGGCTGTACTTTCAAATACACCCTCCTGGCCTCCATTCATCATTATAAAATGATGCTTTTTTGGCGGTGGCAGTTGATCCCTTTTAACTTTCAAAACCAACTGCCGCTCTCTTATAGGTATATAATACTTGTTTTCAAATGTCTCCCCATGTGGTACATTGTCAGAATTTTGTGTATGCCTTCATGTGTTTTTATTTGCAGTGCAGAAATCTATTTTTCCTCCTTCAGTTTTCTGCTAATTAACCTCATGTGCACATACAGTAAGTTCACAGGTAAGCTCTCCATCACAGCATCATGGCACAGGAGGAGGAGGAGGAGGAGGAAAAAAAGCCCCTATATTGTGGAAATCTCCTTCTCCTGAGAGAAAGGGGGGGGGGGAGAAGGAATGCCTTGCCTTCCTCATTACACTGCTGTCATTTACTCTTCATCCCCCGTACTCTTTAGTGGCATTAAGACGGGATGTAAATTTGACAGTTAACGCTGTTAGAAAATGGCTAGTTCAAGAAGGGCAGGAATTAGAGATGGGCATTAGACGCTGATAAGCTCCTTTCCTCTGCCGCGGCGGCTGCTTAACATTCATGGGAAAGTCATCATCAAACAACGTTATCACAGCTCTGTTGACGGCTGAGGAACATCATCACTATGATAATTTTTTTTATAGCTGTGAGCCAAAAAAGCACTCTTTTATTTCAGGGGTTTGTTAATGAGATAGGAGCTTGTTGGTATGGGCAAATGCAAACTTGCCACTCTCCAGCGTTTGTTTGAGTCTCTCTCTCTCTCCCCCCCGCCCCCCCATGCCGCCCACTGCACCCCCTCCACACTGTTTAATGTTGCAGGGAGGGGGGGAGAAACATTTTTATGTACTCCTTTCGAAGTGCTCTGTGTACATTGCTGAAGGAGGGCCTTTATGTGTACCTTTGCAGATCAGTCGCTCAAAGAGAGGAAAACACGGTTATATCAACAAACACTCTCTCCTAACAGCCCTGTAGCTGGCACCTGTCACTCACCTGGGATTTGGCCATAGCTCTGAATAGAGAGAGAATGTTGATGGTTATTGAAGCTGAGCAAACTCCCACCAGCAATAGCATGTGATCAATTCTGCATTTAATGATAAAAAGGCTACTTAAACTGACGGATCCTGAGGCCTTCAGTAATTATGGCTATAAATCATTTGCATTGTTTCTTCCTATTCATTCATTATGCTCCTAACAGCTTGGTTCAGAGGTCCCTTGCACCCAGTTACCACCAGAGCAATTCACATATGTGCTAGCTGCCAAGGCTAAGCAGCTTTCCTATGGATAGGGACGCAAACTGTGGGCTGTAGATACCAAAATCTGATTTTGGCTTTAGCACTGTTGTGCATTTGTGGAGTGGGTTAAGAGAGATTTAATCTTTGGAAAATCCTTACCTAGGGAGATGACAAATCAGCGCTAACTTGCTCTAATGAATTCTAAAAACTTTTTTGTTTGCATTACAGTGAGTTAGAAATGGTAGACGATGAAAGGTAGATGAGCATGATATGTAATGTTGTCATGATACCGGTATCAAATCTTTTATTTATAATAGCATGTGTTTTACAATTGGATGCAAGTCATTGTATGTCGAAAAAATGTAGAATATGCACCCACGTCATTGGGCAGACTTGACTGTCAGAATGAATGAAAGGACCCATTGAAAGTAAACCGTTTGAGACTACTGCAACAAGCTCAGGTTGTTGCATTAGTACACTTAAATCATTTACATTCAGAAGAATACATTATTATTCAGAGTGTTGTTAAAGTAATGATACAGCAGATAGCTGTTCTCATTTCCAGCTCAGAACTCTCACCTGCACATTACCCGGTCCTCTCCCAAAGTTTTCTGTAAAATTTCACAAGTTATGGTAATTGCCCACACAGTGTAAATTGATCCATATCAAAACCAACACACTAGGGAAGCCAAGTCAAATCATGAACTAATAATTATTAGCTGAACAATCACGTCATGCCTTATTAGAGGTTATGATGGTTTCGGTATCCAGTAAATATAATTCACATCTTTGACTTGGCGTTAGTACTGCAACTGTCACTGTGTTTGAATTCAAACAATTCTCAATTGCTCAGACCCCACTATGGTGAAAGACAGTAAGTTTGTCTTGCTACTGGTTGAGAAATGGCAAATACATTTTTTTAAACATGTACTGGCACACAGCAGCAATGTGTCAAAACCAGGTAGAAGAATACAGCAGCAATATGCCTGTCTCCACGATGCAGTGGAGCTCTTGGTAATCATTATGGCAGATGTAAAACCTGCAAAAGTCAACACTTTCTGGCATAGAATTACTCTAGACAGAGAATCATGCATAACATTTCAACATGTCAATTAAAATGCTGTGCTCTTAGGTAGTGTAGTGTTAAGAAGTGTTTTTCACAGCTTTTTGACACAGAATTCCTAATGATGATTGCATGGCGCCTCCTTTTATTGGAATTCAGCGAATGAATAGACCTAAAAGAGGAAAACAGGACGACAGCAACATTTTTGTATGATTTATAGGAGAAAAAAAAATGGTTTATTGTCACGTTACGTTAAAAAAAATTCCCTTTCTGAGTTGATAACTTGATAAAACACACTACTGATTTTGATATGTCAATATTTAGGGCTTTTTGTTACCAGACATTTAAGTGATTTTACAACATTAAGTTATTTATAATTAAAATAAGTTTGACATGAACCAGACAAATACACACTGTATACTATACAGTGTATAGTACTATGTCTGCAATTAGGCCAAGGTAACAGTGCTTGTACTTTGTTAGAACATACAGCAAAGTATTAAACCCTCCATAGAAATTAACTGTGCCATTTAAAAAAACAAACTCCTATTTAATGTTTCTGTGTGTTGATATCATTTATTCAATACTGGCTGTCTTTATGTATTTATTGTATCTAAAACATTTTTGTCCACTCTAATATTATTATTTAGTACGAGAACCGACAAAGCTGCTGCGTATCTCCATCGTTGTGTCAGTCAGCTTGTTGTATGAGTTTGGAGTCGTTTCATTCCTTGGAAAAATGAGTACAATGCAAATGAATTGCAGATGTGCTGCAATCCTTTTGGATCCACAGTAATTCTGTCTTTGAATGGAATCCACAGAATTATCTCCACTTTGTAGTGGTCTCTGAGCCCATTGTCATGTTAGTTCAATAGTCCTCTGTACTGTAAACCGCCATTACTCTGTGTGTAGCTCTGTTATTTAGTGCCACTTTGGGAACGTGGAGACAGGATTGAGCTTGATCTTGTGTTTCTGGGCATAGAGTTCCTCGCAGGGTTGGGAACCCTGAAAAGCATGGAAATTAGAGTTGATCATTTAATGAGACAGGATTTGTTGCTTTGAAAATACTGTTTTCAATCTTAATATAATTAACCAAACCGGGATGTCATATGTTTAAGTGTTTATTGTGTGTAAAAGTATTCAGTGCCACAAACGTTTTTTGGATCAATGACCAAAAACCCAACAAAAGAAAGTCTAGCAGAAACATTTAGAGCTGGGTGGAAGGATCTGGGGCTTCATTATGATAATGAAATGTAATTCTCCCCTTCATTGACATTACCATTGCTTTCATATTTTGAAATTACTTAATCACATTGTCAAAATCTCCATTTCCTCTTCTTCATTCCTACATTGAGTATTATTTGTGATCCTTTCTTTCTTTTGCCCTCACCCATTTTATTCACTTCATTTCTCTCGTTCAATTTCGCTCCACATTGCTGTTTATTTCTTCGAGGATGACTGGATTACCCCTACTGAAATAGCTGTTACTCAGATTTTAGGTCATCTACCAAATCCATTAGGGGGGAAATATACAAATAACCCCACTCTTTTCAGCCATCCATAGTGGCATGCTCCTGTTTCTCATATTGTGGCTGCAGAGGCTTACAGTGCTATTAATAGTAGTTAATCTTCAACAGTTTTATCTCCTAATACATTTATGGTTATTGTGTTATAGTAAATAAACACTTAATGTGGATAAAGGCTACGCTACTAGCTTTACTACTTCTTCTAATTTATACTAAACATTCTTGTGTCGCATTATTATCAATAACAGAGGGAATGAGAGAGCCAGCTGCAGTCTTTCTCATAATTTATTAATTTGTAATTAGCGGGTTTAATGAAACTGATACTGAAATATTAGTTATAAGGTGTACAGTTTAAACAGAAACAAATCCGCTCCTTCAATACAATAAGTGGCCGCATAAAGGAAATAAAGTGAAGAAGCAAAGAGCAATGGAGCTAACGAAGTGTATTACACACTTATTAAAGTCATTTTCATTTTGCCTCCCAGACCTGGCCAAAATCACTTTTAAATTGTCATTGTACTCCGAGGTAGGCTATGTGCAGCTTCTTTTTTTTTCCTTGTTAACTTTGAAGTAAGCTCAAAAACGTATAGGTAGACAGGGGTGGCATCAAATAATCAGCAACTTCAAAAAGCATGCGGCCACTTAACACTCCTAAAGCTAATGTCCCCAAGACATTCAGAATCGAAATTATTCAAACTCATTTAGTGGCAGCAAATTGGTCTAAGTTCAATCAGAAAACAGACTGACACTGAACAAGAAGTGCAGCCTAATTATACTTGTTTGTCAAATGAAAATTTCATTTGGGCAGAAATGAAACCTTCGAGCAACTTCTTTTAAGGTGAGCTCCTAGTTGTATTATCAGCTAAATGCAGTAAAATCCATAATCATATGATGATAATGAAAATGGAGCCAATGTTAACATTCAGGCTTTCAATGCCCCGGGCACATGGCGATAAAAATTAAGTACCATAGTCCTCTGCCAGGCACGCTGACACCCGGGCTGGTCTTTAGCCTCTTAGATGCGTTTTTGCATTTTAAAAACTTTATCAAAGCACTGTTGCAATGTGGAAAATGTCAACGTGAAATGCACTGAAGGCAAATTGGAATTTCATTAATAGTAAAATTATTGCTTTTGACTGATGTATTACTATGCTTGTTAAGAGCTGGAGAGTGGAACGCTCGTCTGTCTGGTCGGCAGTCTTGCCTCTTCTTGTCCTATGCCATTTGCTGAAAGTTAAGAGATTTGCTTTCCGACTGAAAAATTGCAATAAACTTCCTAAAGTTGCAGGAAGTAAAAAAAAATATCTAGTTGAAGACATTTATTTAAAGGGTAATAAGAGCACTAAGTCTCCTAAGCAGGATACATTATTACAGAGAAAAAAGAAGGGTTTAAACAGGATAACAACTAGCGCTGGACAATATATCAATAACTGAGACTATATCTTCTTAAGAAGATCTTCTCTTTTCTAAACAGTTCTAGCAGGTCTGTTATTTGCCTTTAACTTAGTCATTATATCCACATTACTGATGATTATCAAAAATCTCATTGTGTAAATATTTTCTGAAAGCACCAATAGACAACGCCACAATATTGGTGCAAAATTGACATTGATGTATGTGGTACGTCAGCTCTAATAACAATGGCTATATTGTGTTAGATAACATTAATATTGACATCTGGGTAGTTTGCTCTCTGTGCTTTAACATGGAGCTGATGTTCTCCTCATAATTGACATCATGTGGGTATGTGCTGTAGAGCAGCTTGGTGTCTTTTCATTGTTAGCATGGTAACATCTAAACTTTACTATAGAGACCGGGCCCCAGAAATCACACTGTGGATTGGTATCACAGGTAAATAGATCTTACCTGGTGTGAAGGTATCCATTCCCTGAGACCTGTGCTCATTCATGAAGCCAGTGGTGTTTATTGATTTTACCTTGTAATCCTCTCAGTGTCAATGTCGTCAATGATGGAGGAGAAACTGGGAACAGCGTGTAAGATGGAGGACATTTTCTGACAGCAAAAGGAGACAACAGATTAGCTTTAATGGGGTACTGGTATTCATTTTTTCCTGTGGGGTTTGGATTTGTGGCACTCAGTCTACGAGTGGACCAAAAATATTGGTGGCTTGAGAACTATTTTTAAAATGTTGTAAGACCAGCTATATGATTTGGTTTTTTTCCTAACTTCCATTTTCTATAATTTAGCTAAGAACGTTTTCAGTGAGAGGTGAAAACATAAAATTTGAATTTATACTGTTTTACATTAGTGTTAGTATTCTGTGGTAGTACTGGCTACCCTAAACTGAAATTGTTAATTAATTTTGACATTAACAATATTTTAACAAAATTTGTTAAGTTAACCTCTGCAGTGTTTTGGCGAACAAAGACAAATAGTTTACAAGCTATTGTTTTTGAAGCAGCTTTTTTGCTTCTTTTTTACTTATTGAAATGGACGTTTTGCTTAATGTTTTTAGTAGTAATGTAAGTTAGTATGAAATAGGAAGTGTAATTCATAAACTGAATTGACACTGTCTAGTTTTCACATCTGCATTGTCTGCATCTGATTGTGTGTATTTCTTTAACTTTTACACTTTTTCTCAGTTTATTTGTCATATTGTATCATAGAGTCATAGGAATTATTATGTTCTCTTTAGGGCTACCATAGCTACATACATAATTGTAACACATAAACGTCTTTACGTTTTCTCCACAGATTGAGCTTGAATGAAGCTTTTGTCTTGTTAAATTAAATAAACATTGAACACACTGTATCTTTTAGTCCCCTTTTCAACCTAAACCTTATTGCAGTGCTTTAATATTCAAGACAGGCGCTGCTTCTTGGTACGTAATTGTGTTATTGTGTTAATATACATTGTGCCTTGCAATCTAATAAAAAAATAATGGATAGAGCAAAATGCTATTTTGTTGTAAACAACCTCAACAAGATCAATTTCAAAATATGCTTTTCATATTGAATTTATATTGATATAGTATTACTTGTGGTAAAAGACTACATTTGGTCATACTTTCCAGCTACATATAATAAAAAATGCACCTCATTGAGATGAAAATCTCTCTGATAATTACTATTTGTAACAACAGTAGCTCATGTCAGTCAGTAAACCCCCTAGCAGTACCTTCCGCAATAAAGTCTACATTTAAACATCACTAAACATCACGCAAGATTGCTACCTGGTATTCAGCTGTAGGCTTCAAAGAATTCAAATCACACAATGTTGTCACTCTTTTCATCTAGTTTAATGACACTATTAATTGGATTTGTAATGATGTTTAAAGCAAACTTATTTCAACAGACCTCTCTCAGGCATTGGCCTTCATGATAATGATGAATAGTGCATGTCTGGCATACACTAGCTGTGGATTAGGTGTTTCATAGTATTTGTAGTGGAGCTCTGACCTCTTGTGCCTCATTGTGGAAGTGCAAAATCCTCATGCTACACTAGCAGCGGTGGTAATGACAAGCTCTGTAATGCAATATCTTTGCAAGTATGCACTTTCATTTTCAAAATTAAAGCCTCTTTCACACTTGCTCCACATGTAGTACTTTATGAACCCCTCAGGTGACTTCCAGAAAAAAACGTCACAATAGTCACTGTACGAAGGGACTGGGTGACATTTTGAAAAGCCCAAAGAAATGTTCCATAAGGATCCATTTATGGGTTGTTCACACTGGAACTGTGGAGGAACCTTTATCAACTTCTGAAATGGGCACATTCGGGAGTCAGTGTCATGATCAAGTCTACATGTAATTAACACATGCCTAGCAGTGCCTGTGGTTCTATTTTTTCACATGGGACATGACCTTTGCCAACATCCCCAACTCGATCTCGTCATTCCTGTCACCCTCCATTGCAAACAGTTAAACCAGAAATGCCATTAAATATTCCATAATCCTTCAACAATACTGATGTAACGTCTGTCATACAGTATGTTGTAAAGCAGCAGAATAAGTTACCATTTGTTAAGTTCTACCCAATGTTACTGGTACTTACTTGGACAAACAACCCGACCCGTAGTGCCAACCAGCAAAACAAAAAGGAGTCCGTCACTCATCACTCTCTCAGAGGCCACAGAGAACTCTTGGAGACAGTTTGTAAATCCACCAAAAAGGACTCTAGCATGCTACAGAAGGCAAAAAAATAAGAGTTCTAATAAGAGGACACACAAAAGTATTTTATTCTTACTTGCCATCTGTCGATAGCAAGTAACTCAAGAAATCTGTTTAATGGAGCTTCCAGGATTAACATAATGTGAAAAAATGATGAGGAAAGGTTGGTTACTGCTGGTAGGCTACTTTCTATCACATTACCCACAGTTTACTATATCCTTTTCTACAATACCGCTAAATAGGTTATGCCCTTTATAGGCTTTTTTTAAATGTAGATTACTCACTATATGTAAGGGATAATGTAGAGTTTATTGATACGTTTGTATTGCTTCCTCTAAAAAAACATAGTCCATTCGGTCTCTACGTTTGGAATCCTGTGTCCATAGCGACGTAAACTCTGTAGCTAGCCGTTTAATGCAACCCATCGTCTCTTACCCAACACCACCTTACGGGCTGTGGTAGTAGCTGTATATTTTATGGGGTGCTGTTGTGGTGGACAAATTACCCAGCTGCTGTTTTAATCACTGCAGGAATTGACACAACATTAGCTGAAGCGTTGTAGTGAGCTAGCGAGCTATGGGCTGCTCTAATTCACATTAAACAACATTTCCGTTAACGGTGAAGTGAGACAGGGTGAATGGCTTCTTTGGGAATATTCATGTTGACGTTGATGTCCTCATTCATCTTGTTTCCTTTTTCCACAGCCGCTGCATGTTGACCCACCTGTAAATGAAAGTTAAACATGTTGCAGTGTAGGTAGCTAAGCTAACACATTAGCATCACTGTATCCATGTTCGGACGCCACTCGCTGATAAATTATCCAGACTTCTTCCAGTTAAAAAATAGTATAATAAATGCAGTTTATTCTATGTAATATTAACAAAACAGTTAAAAATATGTGCAAATGTTTTTCCATTCGATTCAGTTTCATAAAATCAGGTCTAATGGATGTTCGTTTACCAATGTCAGTGTTAAACTATTTACACAAGAGCATGAGTTAATGGACGTAATGTGCAGTTCATCAACTAGTTTTAACATGCTATATCTTCTCCAATAATCACTTTAAGCTGCCTTTTAAAGAAGCTTAAGATATTTATGAATATTACTACCTTAAAACAATTAAATTCCAAAGAAAGCTGGAAGATTTAATCTGGTAACCACCAACATTTTTAGATCAATGCAAAATGATGCAGAAATGCAAAAATTTCTCTAAATGTTTGAGTGTTTGACTGTACCTCCAGTTACAAGATTATTCAATTATTATTAAAGTTTTTTTTTGTAGTGGCATTTTAGGCCTTTATTAGAGAGGACAGCTTACGACATGAAAGGGGATAGAGAGGGGGAACAACATGCAGCAAAGGGCCGCAGGTCAGAATCAAACATGCAACTGCTGCGTCGATGACTAAACCCCTGCACATGGGCGCACACTCCTCCAGACAAGCTACCCAGGCACTCATTCTCAATTATTATTAAAAATACCACTCAAATTAGTTTCATTCCTGAATGGAAAGAGAAATCTGCTTTATAATTTTGTGTAAAAAAAAAAAAAATCTGTGATTTGTTGGATATGTTAGAAAAACCTTTCTTGAACCATTACTTTTTAGGGTTTGAGGATTCATATGTATTCTCTTGCTGGCTTCTGAAGCTCTTAAGTGCGTACTTAAGCTAGTACAAGGAAAGTAAAGAGATTCATGAATCCTGCATATGGCTTTTGCTATTGTTGATTCATCTTATGGATCCATCTTTGTTAGCCCAATGAATCATAATGAATCGTGAATCTGTCACATTTACTCCGCAATGAGGGTAGCTGGCAAACTTTCTCTAGAAAATGAAACTATTATCTTCAAGTAGACACGCACTCAATATAAATAAATAAAGTCACACTTATCTAGTGGCCAGTGTGATTACTGTAGCCAAAGCTGACATCCAAATTGACTGTCTTATCATGTCGAAGTGATTTCAGCTGACTGGAGACTGAAGATGAAAACGAAATGATCTTTAAATAGTAGTTAAAGATCGTTGCTCGATAAGTTGTTCCACAACAGTTTTGATCAATGAAGCATGCATTCAATATAGTGCCTATTTAGATATGTGAGATAAACTTAACAGGGCCTCTAAATGATTCACAAATTATATTTCCCTCAGTTCAAGGTAATGACTTTATGGCCTTGTTGAATTCCCAATGTTGGGCCGTATTGCAAATGCTTCAGTAAAATGATGAGCTCGGAAAGACATATTTTACATACAATATATTTCCTTATGTATCTTGCATTTGATTCAGCTTTTAATGCATGATAACATGTTTTCATTCTAATTTATATTTATATTTTCTTCATACCATATAAATCAATTTATATTTATATATCCCAGTTGTTAGTGTTTGAAAATGTAAACGAGTATTTCACAGTAATTATATATTCTTGAACCACTCGTATGCATGCTGGCCACAGGTCCAGTAAGTGAAAATGGGCCTTTAAGCAGAATTTTAGGACAAAGCTTTGACTACCTCATGTCTAACAGCCTATGAATTGAATTTGCCTTGCTCTCATACAACATAGCTTGTCAGGTGGGAGCTCCTGCTGTGGAAAATGTCAAAGCTATTTTCCTCTTTACTAGTCAATGCAATGCTTGTTTAATAGTAATTGGAATCTTATCCTGCTGTTTGCTCATCATTTCCTGTGCCTAGTTATTCCACACCTAAACTCCATTTAAGTTTTTAATAACATTTTAGAATAGTTCCCATTCAGGTAAACAGAATCTGATTACCTTGATGGATTGGAAATGTATGTCTGACGGTAGTTTATTTGATTTATTTATTCAAGGGGCCTCAAATGGAGGCACTTTAACTGAGGCAAACAAATGGTTGCCGTACCTTTTTCCAAGAGCAGAGTGTTTTACAGTAACTGTGAGATTTTGTATTCTGTTAACCTATGCACTTCTCTATTCCATTGTGGAGAGACACTAAGAAGGAAAATAATGTCTGCCAGACTATATTTGTTTTTTTGTCAGCATGTCATGGTTGCAACATATAATGGGGTTCCACAATTCACCTACTAAAGAGAAATATACTGTCCAGTGGGTTAGTTTGTTTGACTTAAGATTTTTCCAAAAACGGAATACATGCACACTCAGTGCCAGAGGCCAATGAGCAGGAGTCTCAAACTATTCTGTGATAGTTTTGGATTTCCCTCTCTCCATAAGCCCCTCATTGTGTTAGAGGACCTGCTTTGTACAAGTGCTTGCCAGCTGCTTACCAAATGAGGTTATAGTGTTTCCCTATCAACTGTAAATTTCAATAATTTGTTGGAAGGGCCTCTCACTGTCAGTTTTTATCATATTATCAATGACGACTCAATTTTCCTCTGTCACTCCATCTCAAGCACTGACCCCCGGCCCTATTACAGGCCTGTAATGAAGTGCAATGGAGTGGTAATTGGTCCACATTATACCAGATCAGGTAACATTAGACTTATTTTCTTATCACAATGAACCCTGCTGGTGACTCTCAATGAGAAACCAAACACAGTTCCTTTCTTATGCAGGCTATCGTCCAAATAACATTTCAGCTCAAGACCCTTTCCCCATTTCAGTTTTCCATTTCAAGATTGCACTCCAAGTCCTCGGACTGTGCTTTGTTTCTAGCTTCCTCCACTTGAAAAGTCTCCCAAAACAGCCTTAGAGGTAGTGCAGATATGAGGTAGTGCTTTCCCGGGATGGGGAAGTACAGTAAATGAGACTGTAACATGACCATTATGTCGGCAATATTAGATGTACAATACTCTGCTTCCCCTCTGTTACAGCCTACCTGCCTTGGAGTGCTCTGTACTTTAGTTTTGATGTTATTCTGTCGTTGTAGAATTACACGCTTCTCTATGAGCTGAGAAAATTTCATGAGCTTGTAAAAACAGTTTCATAGTCTAAAAATACATGTTTAAATATTGCAGCATTTCTTCCGTTGCTAACAAATTACCTTTTAGGAAAAGTTTCACCAAGGAGGCACATAATGTGGACGCTATTAAAATCAAATGCAGTTCAGAAATTGACCAAATCCATTTTCTCATACCCAATAATTATGTGTCTGCTATGTGCAATTTCAAGTAAAATAAGCCAAACATAGTTAAGCAGTCTCATCTAGGCATGTCTCAGGTAGACTTAAACTAAAAATAATGGCCGGCCTGGTCAGTAATAAACTCTTTAAACTTCTGTAACATTATTCCATAATCAACATAATCCAGTACCAACAGAGCAGAATATCACAAACCTGTTAGTCCTTGCTTGAACCTTTGTGCTTGAGAGGCATGTCAGGTCTCCGTTGTTAACTGACGCACGCTCTCTGGCTGAGTCGCTCTGTGTGCTGAAAACACACTGCAGACTAAAAAGACAGGATATTGGATAACAAGGTTAAAATATAGGGGCGAAAATATTCTCTTATTAAACTCAGGCTGCAGGGATTTGATTTGAGCCACCTAATAGATAGTGGTTCCAAGGGAGCCCAAACAAAAGGTAACGGGCCGGTCATGCTTATGGTAGCTAATAGCAGAGTTAGAAGAAATTAGGGGATTCTTTTTCTACAGGAAATTGTACTTAAAGGAGGGTCATGGATCACCCTGCTCTTCAGAAGTCAGAGTGAACTTCTGCTGCGGCCATGAAAAGGTCTAAATTGGAGAAAGAGGTCAAAGCAGAAACAAAACTAATTGTATTATTGGAGAAAGGCAAAGCTGTGTAAATTGATTTTGTGGTTGAAATTCAGACAAGTGAATAAACTCTTGTCTTGTAATTTTGGAACTCTATTTAAAGAAACCTACATGTACATGCCAGAATAAGCCAAACACCAACAAAAATGTTTAAACCGTGAGCCAACAAGGACCAGTTTCTTGGCTTTGATTTGACAGGTGTCTGGTTGATGAAGTAATTCTACAAGAGATTTGATGGTTTGGTGTTTTGTTGTTGGAAGTGGAAAAAGCTGCTTCAGGTGCTGCTTCAGACACCCCTTTGAGGGCTTTGTTGGGCTGCGATCAGGTCCATCCATTCTCAAACAATGACTGTGATCACTGATGATTGCTTTGTGTTTTTTGGCATTTACCTCATCTTCCAGTTGGTTCAGTAGGTCTAAGCCATGCCAGGAAAATATACCTCAAGTGTAGCCTTCAACTCTTTCCTCCTGCTAATATCGCAGTTTTCTCTATTTAATTTAAGTGATCAGTGAATTGAGATTTAGTATACTTATGAATCATTGTCATTTTGCGTCATCACAAACAGGTGTAGGGGGTCACACAACAGTAAATGTGACGCATTGCAATGTAGAATTGTCAGCAGAAAGTAGTGTAGGCCACTGAAAATGCCATATAAACTACTTTTTTGTTCCATTGAATTTAAGGGCACCATATAGCGCATAAACTCCATAGTACATTCAGCCTCCCAATGCAAAATAAATCTTTATAACTACTCCATAAATGAGTAAAGTACTTGTATTTTCCTTTAACAATAAAAGTCCAAAGCAAGACAGTCTGCGTCCACATACCCATAAAAGGTATGTACTGCACCTCAGGAGACCCATCTGTTAAACTCCTGAAGTTCACTGACGACACAACGGCCATCAGCCTCATCCGGGACGGTGACGAGTCGGCCTACAGACGGGAGGTGGATCAGCTGGCTCTCTGGTGCGGTCACAACTATACAGGAAACGGGTAGGAAACATGACTGCAGACCAATCCCAAATACACCAAAACCAACAGACTCAGGAACAGTTTCTTTCCACAAGCCATCTCTCTGATTAAAAGCTGACTTCTGCCTCCCAGTGCCAGGTTCAATTCCTGTGCAATAACCCAGCAACACTGTCTCTAATCAGTCTGTTTACTGGTTCCACTTATTATTTATTCATCATTCTCTATTTTAGAGCTGTTCATACTGTTCATATTGTAATATAATACTTCTATAATAACAATATTATTCATTCATCATTCTAATTCCCTATTTAAGAGTTGTTCATACTGTTCATATAGCATACTAATAGCATACTATTATTTATTCCAGCACCCTTTGCACTGTGCTCCATAATTAAAATAATAATTATCATAATTATAATTTACTCCTGCATAATTTGCACTCTTCATTGCACTATAGTCTTAACCTGTTTATAATGTTTCTTATATATTTCTGTTTATAGTGTGTATATATATATATTGTTTTGTATGTGTAAGCTCATTGTGAGCAATACGATCCAAAGCAAAATTCCTCGTATGTGTCCTCATACCTGGCAAATAAAGCTGATTCTGATTCTGATGCTGATGTCCATATTCTTCCAGCAGAGCAAAACAATCCTCCTGGCCTGCAGAAGTTCAAACAGTTGTCCAGTGTGGATGTGCCATGGGGATGTTGTGTATAGTTCACGCCACCTTTTATCCTGAGGGGATAAGAAAAAGTTGGGTTTGAAATAGTTTTCTTTTCCAATTGAGTTGCTGCCAAGTAAAGATGCTCAAACCAACTCCCCACAGTTGTAGATACTTTGTTAAGTCTGGCAAACCAATTCAAAGGATGTAAATGATTCATTATACCCTACGTATGGTGGGATATTACTGCTAAAGTATTTTACCACACCTGTATAGAGGTAGCTGCCTTGTAGTGACTGCTTTGTTCTGGTAGTTGTCTGCATAGTGACTGGTGATGGAGCTGGTCTTTTGGATGGTGTTAGTGATTGTCTGCTGCCCTCTAGTGGTTATATCAGTGTGGTTCCTTGTGTCGTAGTGATAAGTTGTTGCATGTTTGAGGAAAAGTTGTTGTGGAATCTAAAACTTCACCTGCAGCAGTAATAGGGACACAATACAGATGATTCATTGAGCACACAAATAACTGTACAGTATTCATAGAATTATAATAATAAAGATGATATTATTAACAGTTTCATCCTAAAAATGTATAAAGCCTAAAAATACACCCTCAGAAAATCACCTTCACTTTTAATACATAGTGTATTTTGATTGATTGATATTTTTATTTATGTGTGATGCTACTATGTTGCTTATCTTATACAAAATTGCATAACACCAAAACAATAATAATTATAAACAGCTTCCGGTCCAACATCCACAACAACAGTCTCCATTTGCACAAAACAAAGAACAAATAAAACCTACAACAGCTACAACACAACACTGCTAACCATACATTTTCCCACATCAAACACCTCATACACAAAATAAAACCACAGACACATTTAAAAAAAACGTAAAATAAAAAATAACCAGGAATGTCACTTCCACCCATGCTTGTTCTAAAACTTCTGCAAATAAAAAGGTTTTATTTTCAAACTACCAAACTAACAGATCAATATGCCTCATCTCTTTTACTTCAACTTTGTTAAATAATTGCAACCTTCAATCATAATATGGACCAATATCCTGTTTCACCCTAGACACAGATCTTTTCACCTTGGACAGGTTATAGTTTACATCTTTCTCAATACCAAACTCATTTGTCATCAATCTATAAATTCTAAGTTCTGATTCGTTCCAAATCTCTCTATTTCTCTTTTAACTGCTGGGAAACAGTGTCTTTAATCACATTAATAGCTACCTTTTCTTGCATAAAATATTGATATTTAAATCCTGTCCTCTGAAATAACATGGATCTGCTGAGCCCAAGGCCCACCCATCTGCATGTCCCATATTACAATACATGCTCTATAAAGTGTAATACAGGTGGAGTAACCCACATCATAAAGTTTTAATCTTAGCTACAACTCCCTCTAGAGCCCTCCCAGCATCTCATAAAGCACAGTGGTACCATTCACAACATTTAAATGCTCATCAAGATAAAAAAACAAGAGATTTTTATATATATATGAGTTTGTGTAATTCAGGTATTTATCTCCAAAACAAAACTGAAACTTACTTAGTGACTGTAATGGAGACCTAAAGTGCATTAATTGAAAGTCGCCATTTCTTACATCAAGCAAAAGCATTGTTTGTACATTTTCTTCAGTTTCTGCAAGTATAACAAGATCATCTGCATAAAGAAGGGCACTCACTGGCGCCTGGTTAGCTCACCCGGTGGAGTGGGCGCCCATTTATATAGATGTTTACTCCACAGGGTGACGCAGTGGCCGCAGGTTCGACTCCGACCTGTGTCCCTTTGCTGCATGTCATTACCCCTCTCTCTCCCCTTTTAACTCTAAGCTCTCCTGTATAAATAAAGGCCTAAAAAGTGCCCCACAAAATAATCTTAAAAAGAAAGCCACTCAAAGTTTTCCTCTTCATGTCTCACTCCACATTCTAGTTGTTTATCGACATTAACCAAACCATGTATGTAATCTGGAAAAAGTGTTGGACAAAGGACATCACCCTGCTTAACTCCCATTGGAGTTGAGAACCACCCCGTCATTAAATCATTTACCCTGACCCTAGCTTCTGGAGCTCTATATATTTCTTTTAACACTTAACAATTTCAAGTAGTTTGTACATCAATTGCTTTCTGAAAATCGTATAACAAACGTACAGAAGTGTGCAGGCCCATTTTCAGAATTTGAAATCCCAGTACAGATTGTATATATATGTTCAATGCAGGCCCTTCCTTTAAAAATCCACTTTGCGCTACATGTTTGTTTTCTCAATAAAGTGTGTTAGTCTTTTATTAGGTATTGAGGAATACAGTTGGTATACTGTACTCAACAAACTAATTCCTCTATACTTTAGGGGTACTCTGGGATCCTCCTTGGTAGATTTTACAATAGGATTTATAATCTATCGACTCCAGAGGGAGGGCAAGATCTTAAAACTTCAATAGGTATATCTTCAATACCTGTAGCTTTACCCAGCTTTGCTTTACGTACCAATTATCAATTTTGGACCTCTTCCATTGTAATTTCATAATTTAGCTCTTCATTGCTAATACTCTATTTGTGCCATGTCATCTTCCATTTGATGTTTTGTTAAACATACATCCCAATAAACATACCGCTTTGGTATCTCCTCTTATATAATCTGTATTTCTGTGTAATCTATTTTTTATAATTATTTTTAATATTTCCATCAAAAAGTGATACATATACCAGCATATTGTGTAATTTCATACAACAATCAGCGCACCAATCCAACTAGTAACAGTAACAATACCTCTACTCCACAGAATCTTAAACTTCACTCATACATGCTCATACTCATACTCTTAACTCATCTCCCCACACTGTTGACACACAAACCCAACCACCCACACCCACCCATACACACCTCCCACCCGCCCCTACACATGCACACATCCGCACACTTGGTCTCCAGCTCTCAGTCACCATACCTAGTCCTTATTTCTTAGCTATTAAATTTACAAGGCTTTATATATGAGATGGGAGATAAGCTAGAGGCCGCCCCACCAATGGGTTATTTTAACTTGTCTGTATTACATTATATAACATTAACATTAACTTTTATACTTTTCTATATAGTGTTACTGTTTTGAGATGAGCATTATCATACTTATTTGAGATATAGGCTCACAATATCACTCTGACTGTGAAACTTTAGACACATTACACCTTGTGTAGGAAGTGAAAAAACAGAAGAAGCATATGACTCGCACAACAGGTGAACTGTGTGTGTGTGTGTGTGTGTGTGTTTCCTTCATAAAGACTAGGATGAATCGGTTTTCTACATCAGGTTTAACACAGTATCTCTGTTAATTACCCCTTTTTTAGTTTTTTTTTCTTCACTTTTTTCCTTAAAATGATCTACGTACTATCTACAAATGACTAATGAAAAGCAGCAAAGGGTATGTGTAATCAAAGACCTGTTGCACGCCATAACACCACTGCAGCACATTTTCTCACTTCTTCAACTGTTTCAGGAAGTGGGCAGTATCACCAAAATCAGGAAACTAAGTGTTGCTATTAATACAACTGAGCAAAGTTCTATAGCTGGTGAAAGCTAATGTAGTTTCAGTTGAAGAGGAAAGAAGCTTTAGTAAGCTTGACAAACCAAAAGGACATATTTGGGCAAATAATGCGTCTTACGGGGTAATTTTCTGCACTTTTGACCATGGAAGAACCCATCTCGAGTATTGAATCAGGTAAATGTGACATATCTTCTACCGTCTTTTTAGTTAGTTTCTGGTGGCGGAAATATCTTTTATACAATATGGATTCCTCTTTTAGAGTGTTTTAACTTTTCTTTTGAAATATGTTTATTTAATTAGACTTTATTTAACTTTTAAGTTTTTTTCTGAGCTTATGAAATAAAAGAGGAAGCGATCATCTTATAAGCATATGTCGGTTATTTAAGTATTTCCTGCACGTCTAAATTTGAATGTTGTTATCTGTCTATTAAGAAACAGATGGCAAGTCTCTCTGCCCTGTCATCAGTGGGAACCGGTTGAAGGGGAAATAGTCGTGTTGGGTTTCTTTCCCAGTTAGCGTGTACATGGGTGAACTTGACCTGATTAAACACTGTAATGAGTCACACAAAATTACTCTGACCAGTGTTGACGCAGTGCAATGTTTGCACAACTCCTTGTTGGCTCGGCACTGAAAAATCAAACAAATCGGACATTCATTCTGTAACCACAGTGACCTTGACGTTTCACAGCTGAACAGCTGGTATGTTGTGGAGCATTTCCACGTCAAACATTACCTGCTGCAACATGGAGACCAACACATAATATGATCAGTGTCATGTCATCAGTGGAATGTTTGAGCCGATTACGGGATTGTGATTCATTTCACGTGGTTAGGATGGATCAGCAGTGTTTGAGGAACTAATGAATATTATTTTCCAGTTTTATACTTTGTTTAAGCAGTTTGGAAAGTGTTTTGAATGCATGCACTGTACTTTCTAATCACACTAACATATTCAGTTTCAGCACATGAGCTGTTAATTCTGCACACAGCTGAGGCAAAGGAATGGGCAACATATTTGCAGCAGATCTTGAAATCGTCCCAAAGATTTTGGTCTATTTTGCTGTATGCGGTCAACCCAGCTGATCAGCTCTACGGATGTGACTTTGAATATTTCCAAAGCTGCAAGTGCATTGTGGTGCTCCTCACGGGAGAAATCCTGAACATGCTCTGTGACCCTGAACTGCAGGGAGCACTTGAGAGACTCCTTTATCCTCCACATAGAGTGGTGGCACTGCTCTTCAGCTTGCCAGAGGATGACATACTGACAGAGTACTTTGAAGACTGGCCAAGCTGGAGAAAACTCTACGCTGACGACGATCCTGCTGTCTACATTTCCACCATTTTGGAGTCCATCACTGACAGTATGCAAAACTTATCACCCTTTTTTTTTTTCATCATTATTCAGTTATTTTTTTCAGTTTTTTTGCCTTTAACACTTTGGTGGAGTTATTTTTATAGCTAAACTGTATTCTGAAGCTTTTCCTAATAAGTTACAACTTTTAGAAATTTAGATAAGTTGCTTCGAGGCCCAAAGAGCAAACATAATCAAAGAGTCACTTCACCCAAATTACAAAAGACATAATATCTCACTTACCTTAATATAGATATTGTACTGCATCTGGTGGTCAAGATCTGACAACAAATGTTTGAAAAATAACTCATGAGCAACTCGATTGTCCTTGTGAAAACTGTTCAGAGAGGGCTGTGGTTTATCAAATGGTTTTAAAAACACAAATTAAATTCTATATCTTCATTGTGTTGTGTCTACAAAGTGGTCACAGAAGTTTTGTATGCAGAGACATCAAACTTCAGCATTTAGAACTGAAACTATCAGCTGAGAAAATGTATTTTTTGTACACAAACGTTTTCATAATAACATCTTTGCTTTTTTATTCAAAGGCAGACAAGTGGAGGACGAACATAAGAGCGAAGCTGTAGCTACAACAGAGTTTCACATCCCAGCAGCATCTTCAATGGAAAATCCCACTGATGATGAAACAGAGGAACTGGTGTCAGAAGAGCAACAGGAAACTGTCCTGAAGGATGAAGAAGCAGTGAGCACAGGGTATTCAACAAGCGAGGAACTGTATACACCCACGCACCTCACCTGTCTCACCGTTCAACCAAACAGAGTTCTGTGTGGGGTAAGACTGAAGTAATTACATCATACAAACATCAAGTCATATTACAGTATTATCAACAATGTTTTTCTAGAAATTAAATAGTAAACTCCTAGTTGAAAACAATTACTTAGAAGCTCTATTAATTCTATTTTCCCTATTTAATTTTTTAAGGAACAGGAGAGAGTTTTTATCATTTTCACGCATAAAGTAGATGATCGGTCAGTACCAGAAGTAGAGTTTTCATCTGAAAATGCAGCTGCAAAAAGGGTCCCAGGCACTGTGGAGAATGAATACACTATAAGTGTTACTGCACCTGGTAAGTATCGCCAGAAAGTCATCATACCTTAATTGTTTTTTCAGTGTTGATGGCAAGAAACGTTAATCTAAAATCACTGTACTTTCTTTTTCCCACTAGACATGCCTGCTGGAGTAGTATCACTCACCATGTACACTGACCAATGCTGTGTCAGCTTGATGTCCGTTACATACTACACCAATATGGGACAAGTCAGTCGGTATCTTGAATATGCTACTGATCCCGTTAACTTCATCTGCCAGGTATGCCATTATGTCATATGATAAAGTGTTGTTTTCCTCCTGTTAAAACCTCTTCAGGTTATGCATGTCATTTTGTACTTTCAGGCCTTCAACTTGATGACTAATGCAACTGAATCACTGGACAAAATGCTAACTGACTCGTTTAAGTCCAGAATGCCTGCAACTAGTCTTCAGCTGTTTGGAATCAGACAGATTGAAGTAGACAATATGGCATCATGTGAGTACAAAAAAAACAAAAAGCTGATTTATTTTGGGGTGCATTCCCCAAAAAAATTCCCCGAAGTTGGAGGCAGATGTGCTATTGTAGCAGATGTATCGCAAGAACATATTTGATCCATATCTGCATTGCCTGTTTGATTTATAACGATGAAACAATGTCAACATGCCGTCATACAAATTGTTTTATCCAATTGCTTTTTTGGAACTTCAGATCAACGCAACGAGGAGCTTCCCACGCTGCTCCACTTTGCTGCTAAATACGGCCTTAAGAAGCTGACCACCGTTCTCCTTCAATGTCCTGGGGCTCTGCAGGCTTACAGCGTGATGAACAAGTATGGAGACTACCCAAACACGCTGGCAGAGAAGAGTGGCTTCTCTGATCTCAGACAGTTCATGGATGAATTTGTTGTAAGTCCAGTGATGTTATTTTCATGCAGCATCCAACAATGTGTTGCATATTATCTTTTTGCATATCTTTCTCAGTGTCTGCCTGTCTCTTGTGTTCTGCCAAATCTAGGAGACAGCAGACATGCTCAAGTCTCACATTGAGGACTCCGTCCACACAGAAGAGGGTGTAGAAGTTTATGAGTCAATGTCAACGGCCACTGATGATATCATGATGAAGTACTCTGGTTGCTCAGAGGACATATATGAGTCAATGCTGGGGATTGACCCTGAATGTGCAGAGGACCTATGTAAGATTAACGTGATTTCATTTATTGACCTAAAAAATTATGACAACTACTAAAATTATGGTTAAACTGTTGCTGATTCTGATGTTTTTTCCAGATGAGGTGATGACTGCAGTAGGCAAGAACCCAGAGGAAGCTATGCTTAGGAAGTTCTTCCAAGGTATACCTTGATATATTTCAATAACTAAAGTAATGATCTCCAATTGCAACATGTATAATATAGTAAAGTATATATATATAATATAGTTTGGTTATATTGTGTCCTTCAGCAAAACCACATGCCAGTGTAAACCACGACAACAATAGGCACCTTAAAAGTGAGGAAGAGGAGAAAGATAATGACTTAGATCAAATTGAAGAGGAGGAGGATCCATACAACCTCTGCCCAGAGGATATCTATGATACTGTGGATGGAAACGACACCTATAACCCAGCAATCCTGAACCGTCCACCAGCCCCCATCCCCAGACCTAAGTCCGAGTCTGACCCTGAAAAGCCTATGCCCTACATCTCTAGAGGTATTGACCAGCCTTTTTCTCTTTCCCCAAAAATTTTTGATTTCATGAAACTGTTCTCCATGCCAACAAAACTCAATATCTCTGACAGTATTTTCAGATAAAACTACGTTCCAGAGTAAAACCCTGGAAATTGGATATCCTGCAGGTATTCTTTTCTGTTCTCAAGTCTGTTTTTACATTTCAAGTTGATAAGATCATTGTAAAACTATTTTTATACTTTGTAATTGTATTTATTTATTGTACTACTATTAGTTATTAATCTCCTTGGTTGCGTTCAACCTCAGTAAGGAAGGAGCCAAACATTGGTTTTGATTTTGTAAAATACTAAAAAGGTTAATGAAAGAGGCTTAGCACTACTACACGTTGTTACTTCACAAAAGCTTGAGTCGATTCTCAACATTACCTAAGATATTCCAATGACACCAGTGTTACTATTTACTTAGTACTTCAGTGTGTTTGTTCATAAATCACTCGTGAGAGTACGTATGGTATACACAGTCTTAAAATTTTACCTCTATCAAATCAGTAGTGGAATGTAATGACGTACGTATTTATTCAACTTCTGTAAAAATGTGTACCTTTATTTCACTTCAGTATTTCCAAAATATGTTACTATGTACTTCACTGCATTTTGGAGGCACAGTTGTTCTTTATACTCCTCTACATTTGTCTGACAGCTTTGGTTCCTAGTTGCTTTACAGATTCAGATTTTAAATACAAAATATAAATGAACTAATACATTATGACATGATATTATAAGTTGAGCTACCAAGCAGTATATAATTTAATTTAGTACATCATTTAATGTAACTATAGTCTGTATCCACGACGTTCCACTTCCGGAATTGATCTGTTGCCGATGGAAATTCCGCCGGATTTTACTCATTTAGGCCGGATATCCGTTACCTTGGGCTTTCTTTGTGTTGACATTTTAAACTTGAGTGGATTTCTGAGGTCTATGGTTACCTGGTCCTCAGATCTCTGCAGGGTAAATCCAGACAGCTAGCTAGACTACCTGTCCAATCAGAGTTTTCTGGTGCACGACTAAACGTACCAACCTTTGAACGTACCCGTTTCTCTCATTCTGGAATGCTGTGTGGACTTGCCAGAGCCTCCCCCGCAGCGCTGTGGAGGAAGGTCTGGCACTGCGATACTAATTCAACTATAATCCAGTAATTTTATATGTATGACTTTTGATGGTAATAATTTTGCACTTTTACTTACTGTAAGTCAATTTTCTTCCTTTAATAATTAAATGCACTAATTAAAAAAAAAGAAAATTCGGAAATACTCTTTAGGTTCTAAATTCAAATTGTTTTTGCTGGCCACTATACAATATACTATACTGTAGTTATTTTGGTAGGCTAGCTGGCCCATTTCTGTCATATGAATATGTCAGATATATTTTTAAATACTGTGCTTCATACATCAGTGCTCCTTTGACTCTGCCTATTGAACCAAGGAGCTTAGTTCTGCCGATAAGTACATCAGCTTTCTACAAGGAACAGTTGTACAACTTTAAAAATAAATCCCAAAAGAAAACAGCCTTTTATGTTGACTTCACATTGTCGTTTCTAGTTACTAGGCATGACATTATGCAAAGTGGTACATTTGACGATATTCGATACCTCGGTTTTTGTTCAATGACAACCTTTTCCACCCATCCAGCTCAGCCTGTATCGCCCCTCCCCCCTCCTGTTTATGACCCCTATGCTGGGATGAAGACACCTGGACAGAGACAGCTCATATCTCTGCAGGAGAGGGTGAAGGTGGGGGAAATTACCGTGGATGAAGCTGTCCAAGAGTTCAAGGCCTGGCAGTTTGACCATGAGCGGAGGTCCAGCTCCATACGCTATCAGCAGGTAGAGCAACGATACAAACTTTACATCTGACAGGTGCTGATTTGTGGTCAGGAAATGGATCTAAATTGTGTGTGCTGTTTGTTTTTCTTCAGGAAAATCTAAAGCGATTACGAGAAAGCATCAACAGACGTCACAAAGAGAGAGAGAAGACCGGAAAGGATCTTGGTATTTTGACTATTTATTATCGAACTATTTATTTGATTTATTATGACTAAAATGGGTCTAATGCAACTTAAATACAGTATATCTCCACAATGAACTGACTATAAGCATATATTACAGTTAAAAATGATTACACTTTGGACAGCATTTAGCGGAAAATCACATCCTGTTGTGAAGAAAAAAATAAAATGTGGTCTCCCCCCTTTTAAGATTATGAGATAAGTGCTCCGCTGCAGAGGAACTTATACTGGGGCTCTAATGTGACGTTAGAGTGCTCTGTGTATGAGCCGGCACCCAGCATGGTGGCGGCCCCTCCTCCAGTGACTCAGAGTATCCAGAGAAGCACCTGGAAGACCGGCAGCACGTCCAGCACCTCCAGTGAGTCCATGCTTTTTTGCTGTTTGTTATTTTTGCAACATTAAATGTAAATGTGCTGTATTTATATAGCGCTTTTCTAGTCTGAACGACTACTCAAAGCGCTTTTACATAGTACAGGAAACATTCACCATTCACACACATTCATACACTGTGGCCGAGGCTGCCGTACAAGGTGCCATCTGCTCATCAGATAAACATGCACACACACTCACACTCCGATGACACAGCATCGGGGGCAACTCGGGGTTCAGTGTCTTGCCCAAGGACACTTCGACGTGGGACTGCAGGGCCGGGGATTGAACCACCAACCTTCCAATTGGCAGGTAACCGCTCTACCACTGAGCCACAGCCGCCCCTGACATTATGGTCAGTGGTCAGAACAGTAACTAAACAGGAAGGACCAACGTGTAGGTTCTCAGCTCTTTCTTCTTGTGTGTGCGTGGCTTTCTTCCCACTTTCCAATTACGTGCATGTCGGAGGCCATGTAGACTCTAAATGTTTCAAATGTGAGTGACTGTTGCTCTGTGATGGATTGGTGACCTGTCCATGGTGTCTGCACCTGCTTGCTGTTTGGGGTCTTGCTTCAACATAACCCAGACAAGCGGGTAAAGGAAATAGCTGTGTATGACACAGCTCATAAGTGTCTCATTAGTTAGCACTAAAATAAAGTAAGGAGGGACTTCTGTAGCAGCCATAAGCCAAAAAAACCCAGACAGGATGCAGGAGGAGAAAATAATATTCACATAGTGGAACTTGGGGGCACTGGTAATATTAGAAGCAGCAACATTTATAGCTGTTGAAGTTTTTAATGAAACATTTTCCACTTTGTTTCATCTTGGGTAGCAGGATGTAAAATAATTGATGTTACAGTAAATCCAGTGGAATAATCTAAAACTACATTAAGTAGTCTACATTAAGGGTCTCAACTCAGGAATGTTTCTTTCATATAGCTAGAGCGCTATTTGTCAATAAATCCATTTCTTCCTAACCCTCATGTTGTCTTCCTGTCAAAATTGAAAATCAACACTTTTGTTGACGCTTTTTAATCAATGTTTTTAACTTTCCTTATGTTTGTCCGTTTTTTCAATGTTTCTCACTTTTTGACGTTTAACACTATGTAACACTACCTTATTAACTTTAGTTTTACAGTTATTTTTGGAATTTATGGTCAATAAACCTAATTTTAGGAAATTATACCTAATGTTTGAGTTAGAAAAGCAGAAATTAGTAATTATTTTGACTACAATTAAAGGTATGTGTGTTGATGGATAATCACAGACTGGAATATGTCAACTTTTACTCAATACTATTTCAAAACCACTTCAATTTTTTTTCAAATGCTATAAAATTGAATAAGAAAATTGATGAAAGTAGAGATTTGTACTTGCCAAAGAGCGTTGTGTGGAATCAATCATGTTACTTTGGGGAATTATAAAGAACATTGATATAGGAAAACGGGTCAATTCGACCCGAGGACAACGTGAGGGTTAAAGTGCCTACCCTTGTCTAAAGAAAATAGTAATAGTCATATAATGGTATAATGGTGTATAATGGTGGCCATCTCATTACGAGTGAGAGACCGTTTTGGTTTGCCTCTCCTTGGTTTCACAAGACTAAACAAGCCATACAGTAGCTTCCTTATTCAGTTTGGGGACCTTAACCTTATAGAGCTGTTTCTCAGTTGCAAGAAAAAAACAAAGATTTTTTCAGATGTAACATATTGGAGTTCCTGAAAATCAGAAACAACACTGTCAATTTTGTAGAAATAGTTCAGCCTCTGATCTTGACAGATGTCTTGACTTACAAACGAGTCCTGCTGTAATTGGTGCCCTATTTCTATGATGTATTTGAGATGTTAAGATCTGTTAACACTCCCTCTGAATGCAAATTAGATCATATGGGAGATTCAATTATCAATTACTCAATTATTCAAAGACAATATTACACAACAATTTTCCTGAAAACCCTCCAGAGAGCGATTCTGCTTGAATGTTTTGCCCTTTAATAAAAAACTGGACTGAAATGTTAAAATGTTCCTGAAATATATTCTATTCTATTCACCATATTCTATTTTAAAAGTCTGAGTGGTCTCAGGTTACACTTTGAAACAACAATCCCTCTCTTATAGCCTAACTAAAAAATTCCAGTCAGATTACTGTTTAACAAATAAGCCTAGTTTGTTAAAGACAGACTGGTCACCTCTTATCAGATCATTAATCAATCAACAGACATTGCATGTTTAACTTATATTGGTTGTTTTAGTTATGGTTTTCACTACTCCTTTTTATGTTTATGTTGTTTTCAAGCAATCTAACTTAGAATAGTATGGGCATTGAACTGTTCTTTACTTTTGGGATATATGTATGTTTTATGAAATAACTGTTATTTTAATTTCCTTTACTTTGTATCATTTTTAATTTTTCCCAAAAAATGTAATATCAGAAAAGTACATATTGGAAAAGCACACACATCATGCTTTCAAAATGCACTGCTATGTTGAGAAGTTGCAGAATTTGCAGAAGGCCTCATGATTCTTACTCTCACAGATTAAGTCTGTCGGTTCTCTGTTTAATCTCGCTCTAATATCTCTCCCTGCAGTCATGTTGTACAACTATGACGTCTTTGTTGTGAGACTCAAAAATAAAATAAAAAATTCCACATTTGGTGAAGAGGTCTAACGCCACAATTCACCACAAGCACTTACCTCTCAGAAACATGAAATCCTGTGTTTTCTTTAATCTGTTAATTTTTCTTCTTTTCATTCCTTCAGGTACTGAAAGCAACAGACTCAGCACTCACAGCACCATTAGCTACAGCAGCGGGACAGAGCCTGACCCTGAGGTGAGCCCGAAATAACAACAGTCTTCACATAGACTTAATTTAAGCCTTTTTTTCTGCATTACCGAAGCTTCACTTTCTCTTGTGGTCCTGCGTGTCTCACCCTGTCCTGTATACCACACATGACATAGACAAAGAGTCTAGTGTTGAGTTTTATTCTGCAGTCACCAGCTACTTCAGTTCCTAAAATACATACAAGTAAAGATACTTATACTATACTATTTATAGTTTAAAGGTTTTGAAAATACTCAAATTGCAGGATTTATGTTTTTCTTTTTTGGGAAATCTTGTTTGGCATTCATTGTTTTGCACTTACTGCTAAATGGTTTCTCAGGAATCTCCTATTGAAAACCCTACTCATATCCTAAGAGTCTATCTGATTAAGGTAGATACACCTGCAACCAACAACTCATTTCTTTATTGATTCATGTTTAATATTTTTTTGATTAATCAATTTAAGCATTTGTTCAAAATTTCCCTAAAGCCCAGAGTCTTCAAACTGCCCGTTTTGTCCAACCATCAGTCTAATACAAGTCATAAATGATCAAAAAAAAGTTGTGGATTAGGAAGTTGGTTTCCGTTGATCCAGTTATTGATTTATTGACCAATTGTTTCAGATGGGACTGTGGAGCATAGTGGAATGTTGGGTTTGTCGTATGTGTTTTCATGTGTGTCGTCACAATATACATTTGATTTGTTTTGTTCTTTCCAAAAGGACACGATAGAAGGTGTCCCTCCTCCACCCCGACCTCCACGGCAGTCTGATGCTGCATCCCCCAATGTTCCACCCATGATTCCTCCACGGATCCCAGAAAGGTGAGTTTAAAGTTTACTAATGTAACAATGCAGAACAATACAATTTAGTTCAGTACAATTGTATACAAAACAATACGAAGTAGCAAATGTATCGTATTGCAACAATGCAGTGCCCAATAGCAATTCTAATGGTGTGTGAACGTGTGACAGAAACACACAGAGACCAATAATGAATCTACAGGCAGTGATGACTGAAAGAGGAAATGCTCACCCACCAATGATTCACAGTTTTGTGGGGGAGGAAGCCAAATGTGAGAAAGCGAGAAAGACCATGTTCATTCTGTGTAAACGTATATAAATATCTACACAGAGGTGAAAGACCACATGCTGAAAATATTAAACATGAAATTAAAGGTCAAAGATCAAAGTGACTCTAAAGTGGTTTGATTGTTAACTATAACTGCACTGAATTCCTGTAACTTTCAGAAACTCTGCAGTCTGATAATGGTATCTTTAATTCTTCAGCTATTGAACATATTTTATCTATTGTATTATAATGTAGGCTACTGTATTGTCTTTCTTGTTCATGTTGCCGTTGGTGCATGAAGAATCTTTTCTGTCTCTAAAGGGTCAAATAATGACAAAGGAAATTAACAACTACAGTACACCATGGTAAGAAGGTTTGAGGTGCTGCAAATAGTGAGATAGTAATCTTATTGGTGAGTGTGTGTTCTATAGGTTTTTGGTGAGACCGTGTGGATGAACTAGTGAGTTCAGCTGAAAGTTAACACTAATGATGGAGTGATTCAGGGGATTTGGGGTGTTTTTGTTTGCCTCATTTATTTTCTCAGCTGTACTGTTACGAACAACATCCCAAGTGTAACGTGATACAATTAAAAGATGCTGTGATGGGATACAATATTATACACAACAAGCAAATAAACGCAACACAGCTTGACCGATCCTAAATGATACCAAACATTAAAAACAATATTCAACGTGAAGCAACACAATATGACACAATGACTATGATATACTGTACCCATTATTGGGTCAGTACATTGCCCTACAAAGGCAAAACGCCATAATAACATGTTCATTTAAGATAATTGACTTAAAGACTACAATCTTTGTCTTTTTGAAAATGAGTATACCATAGAAATATCTGCCAAAACAGTAATGTTCAGTTACTACAAAACAGAACTAAAAAACAAACCACAGTAACTGCACTCAGGTTAGGTAATCTGTGGACGGAAGAACTCGCCATCACACAAGCACAGCCAACCAAACAAAACAAGAACTGTATAAAGTCAAAGCTGAGATAGCCATTGCTATCTTACTGTAGCTAAACTACAGCTACATTTACAGATTTTCCCCTACACTATCTGTTATCTGTAATTGAAAAAATGGCATTTTTGATTAATGGACATCTTGGTTACTCATTTTGTTACTCCACATAACAAAATAAAGCAGTATCTAAATCCAGTAGTAATAAACCCCACAATTAAACTCCTAAAGCTAACAAGCTAAGCAGGGTAGCAGTAACCACCATTTGAGCTTTTGACGTGAGTGGAATTCATGTGATTTATTGTATTTGCTACCTAGTCATAGCATTTCTGTGATTATTGCTTCTGCTATGTTTTGTTGTTGATGATCACGATGTGGACGTCATAGTTTACCCACAATTTACTGTATAGTCCTACGTACTGTTTCCTGTAGGGTGGCAGAGAAGAAGAATGAGCGCTACATATCCTGCCCAACTCGTGCACTTCCTCAAAGACCAACTCAGAGACACACAAGCTCAGCAGCACCTCCCATACCTCGCCGCCTGCGGTGATCAACACGTCTACTTTTGCTGGGTTAAGTTTTAAAGTTAGGAGTATTTTAAGAAGGATGGAAGAGTCACAAAGACAGGATTAATCAAAATGAATACACACAGAGACAGTTTGTTTTCACTTTGTGTGTTTTTCCTTTTATTAATTGTATGTATCAGTGTCCCTAACAATGTAATTCAGTTCCCATATTGTGTGTGTGTGTGTGTGTGTGTGTGTGTGTGTGTGTGTGTGTGTGTGTGTTGTTCTTATTGTTATAGGTCTTAGTTAAATGTGTTGGGGAATAATTGGTTTTGAATTGAAATCTTAATTATATTTAATCATGCTGTTATGTTGAAGTATATGATATTCCTTTTACTGTAGTTATTTTACCTTAAATTATGTCACCATTATATATACAAAGGTATATAAAGGCCTACAATTTGGTTTTTGATATTTGTATTCAATTTGGAGAATTCATGCAAGTATGATAAAGTAACCTTTAGGAATTCAGTTTTATTATATATTAGACTTTGTGTAACTTTTGAATTTTATAATGAAACACTTAAATGTGTTTCTGTTGTAATTTTAGTTGTATTGATTTATTTCTTGTGCAATATGAGGTTTGGTCACTTGATGGCGTTCCATATTCTGTTTGGCTCTGTATGTGAAAACTTTTTCCAAGTTGGTTGATTTTCTGCAGCAGTTTAATGAAATTACAAATGGCTTCACTGTTATGAATATAAATGAATCTTGAATAACAAAACTGTCCCCTCTAAAGTTCTGGGAGGAGTGTAGTCCGCTACGGCTTCTGGTCAAAACTTTCAAAGTAAAATCTTTGCTGATAAATACACAGCATCAAAATGAAAGATTTAAATTAAAGCATGTTTTATTTATTTGATAATTTACTGTATAGATTTGTGGCTTATAATAATGCAGGTTTTCTGTGTAAAAGGTGATAAAGTATGTTAAAAAAAAAAAAGTGTGGTATAGTTCGAGCTGAGAAAATGCATTTATGAATGAATGAAAAAACAAGCTAATGTCTGCCTTTATTCTCTATAGTTTTCCAGACAGAAAGGGTGTTCGTTTTTGTTGTTGGTGTTAGTTTTTTTTGTGTCATTGTTTCTAATAAATAAGATGACATTATGCATTGATTGTTTCAGGTAAAAGATGGAAGCTTGCAATTATATTTACCAGATCTTGTTTTTTTTGTTGATTTGTTTTCTTTGGCAACCAAAATTACCAAGTGTGTCTCCTGTGACCTGTGTCACAGACAGACAGTACCTGCGTCCTTTCAAACTTGACAGAAGTCATCATTACTCCTTTGAGTGGTGTTAGACTTACATGTTACTTGTTCTGATCTGACAAAAATTGATATTCATCAGTGTACTTAAAAACAGTTCTGAAATGCAAAATAATATCATTTTAATAATGTGATAAAACGTGATTAATCATGATTAACTATAGAAATTCAGCAATTAAATTTGCCCTTCTCAATAGAGAAGTTAATCATGTCCAGAAGGAATGGGCCCATTTTTCCCAAATAGGTGCATACAATTCAGGGGGGATCCCATCAAAGCCCCCCTGAATTATCTATTTCACCAGGGTCAGTTTAAATGTTACCATCTCAAGATGTGATAGCGGGAATATCTGCAAAATGGTCACCTTAATCTCATGGCAAGTAGATGACTAGTTCTAGCACCCTGAAAGTAATAGCGCTGTCTCATTCTATGATTAGAAATTCAGATTTCTGTTTCAGAATGTTGTTTTTTTCTTTCTTGACTAGTGATTGTTCTAAAGCTATGTGGTCAGTAAATTTAGTTTGCAACAATGACTCTAGTCTGGTGAATTCAGCTTCAAGGTTTTGTAGTTGTAGTGATCTACCTTTACGCGCATTTCAGCAGAATAGTGTAGTATTGCTCCTAATAAAACCCTTTATTGAGTCCCATAATATCCTGGGGTCTTCTACAGAACCATCATTTACATCTGCAAATATCTAGAAATCTGCTATAAACTGAGTGATGTAGGAATCATTTTTCAGTAAAGAAATATTAAAGCGCCATCTAACAGCACGTTGAGACAGATGGTCTATGGTAGTGGTCCCCAGTGACCTTTGTGTTTGACCGATCAATATTTGGGTCCCACACAGCAATGAAGTCCGCACCAACAGCAAAATAACAGTCTATTAACTGCAGCATTTGATCAAACATTAGTCGCATAAGCTGACACAAAACTAAATTCCACTATAGAGATCACAATTCTGCCTGTATTGTCTGACCAAGAGGACAAAACTTTGGCCACTCCTTTTGTTTTTTAGCTTGCTGAGGAGGATGCAATTGTATGATAGATTCTGTTGTCTCAACGACCGGTATCGGTCTGTAGCAAATGTGTCTCCTGTAATAATGCAATGTCAACATTTCTCTTTTTCAGTAAAGCTAGGGTGCTGGCTCGCTTGTGAGCTGCATTAGACCACCACAGTTCCAAACTAAGAATGTAAGATCACCCATTATCAAAAAAGCTGCGTTCTAAATTATAATAGATGTGGAAAAGCAACTTGCTACTCCTATTCACTTCATTAAATTCTGCAGCCCATAGTTACCTGGTTGCAACAGCAACTGGTTCCACACTAAATTAACTTTAAAATAAACGCATTTCTCAACAATCAACATAAACAGGAAACAGAAAGCACAAAATAGCAAGCACATTGGAAAGGAGACTCTAACCTAGTAGTGGCCTATGGAGCCTAGGCTATATTAACCCTCATGTTGTCCTCAGGTCAAATTGACCCGTTTTCCTATATCACTGTTCTTTTTAATTCCCCAAAATAACATGATTGATTCCACACAACGCTCTTTGGCAAGTACAAATCTCTACTTTCATTAATTTTGGGGTGTCTTATTCCATTTTATAGCATTTGAAACTGAAAAAGTGTTTTTGAAATAGTATTGAGTAAAAGTTGACATATTCCAGTCTGTGATTATCCATCAACACACATTCCTTTAATTTTAGTCTAATTAATTCCCAATTTCTGCTTTTCTAACTCAAACATTAGGTTTCATTTCCTAAAGATTTGGTTTATGGACCATAAATTCCAAAAATAACTAACACTAAAGTTAATAACTTAGTGTTACGTAGTGTTGAAAACGTGAAAATAAATGACAAACATTGAAAGAAATGTTGAAAAAGGGACAAAAAAAATGTAAGAAAAAGTTATAAACATTGATTAAAAAGCTTCAACAAAAGTGTTGACTTTTTTGAGCCACTTATGATCGACTAGTTGTGCTTTCAGAGACTGTGGGGGGGTTCAAGAGCGCTCCCTGTCTGTGGAAGTTTCGAATTGTTGCAAACTGAGAACATTTCTTTACAAGCCATCCCAGGTGCATTTCCCCGGCTTCAGGTATGAGCTCTGAGTATCACAGACCCGTCCGTCGCTTCGTGTCCACTCTCTCTGTAACAATAGAGGTGAGCAGCACGGCTGCTGTGTAGCAGCTTCAGGTCATTTTAGTGGACTCGCTCTGCTGTGGACAGTGACGCGTTGCATCTGTGTAGTCCTCCGATGAAGAGCAGCGTACAGCCTCCTCTAGACTCTGTCAGAGACCAGAGACCCAAATGGGCCTCTGGTCTGTCAGACGGTCTGAATGAGATCCACCATTTCAGCGGAGCAATAACATGCACAGCAGCCTATATTACAACTCTCCAAATCTCGGACAACAGAGATGGGAGGAGTTATATTTAGAATGTGCACAAAGTTGTAAACATGAGCAGAAATCTGATGAAACACATCTGAGCTATACTATACTATATATACTATACTATATATACTATACTATATATACGATACTGCAACGTTGGGCCACTGTTGTGCTTCTCTAACCTCGGTGCATCTCTAAATGTAAATAATTAATTCAATGTTTCATAAAATGAACAAATAGTCTTTATTTTCCCAAAAAGGTAAATACAGTATAGTGGGGCACAGAGGATGAGGGCCAAACATTACTGAACCTTGGCACAAAGGTTAACGGATTAGAATTTATGTAAATCAGTGGTTCTCATTCTTTAGGATTTCAGTGGTCTTAGTTGATCCCTCAACATAAATTTAACTTTGGGTCCCTGGTCCCTACACCAGGGACCTCTGGACCTGTTATTGGTAATTACCCCAGACCCAAATCTTCTCAGCTGTTGCTGACATATGCTACTGTCTCTTCATGTGGCTCATTATGTTTGGCACATTGTCTGGGTCACTTCTTATATCATAAGAAGGTAATACAATGTGTAATCAAGTGATGACTGATTAACGTTAATGTAAATGCTAAATGCTCTAATACCTGTTGATACTACAACAATGCAAAGGCTCTTAACCCTACAGTTTTGCACATATCATGTAAGACTTGATTTCTCCATTTTAGTTGCACAAAACTCTCCAGAAAGTGTCATTTAATGGTTCATTTTTCCAAAACAATTCCTGGGGGGGCATACCCCCAGACTCTCCTAGGGAGAGCCCCTCATCCCCTCACACATAACAAATCCCAATTTAAACCCTGAAGGATAGTGATGCTGAAAGAACCAAAGAAAATGCTTTGTACGCAGCAAAATATGGGTTGGCCCCCCCAAATCTCACTCCAAGGTTTTTGGAAAAGTTGGCAGCTCTGCAACAATCACCATCCTTGTCGCCACACCTGCCAGCCTTCACCCGCTCCAGCCGTCCACACCTGCCTGCCATTATCGTCTACTCCCGTATATCTACCCCGGCTCTTCACCTGATCGTCAACTCAGCTACATGGGTGAACGTCCTGAGAAAGCTTACACTACCGCCACGATTCTCTGTGTTTCTCCGTATGGTTTGTGTAGCCTACTCACTTTCCTTGTGTTTCTCTTTCAGTTCATCTCCGGTCAGATGGCTTCGGACCCCAGTCCTCTTCCCTCTTCCTGCTCCACTCCTCGTGCCTCCTCATCACCACCCATCGCTACTCGTGCCCGTGTCTCCTCATCGTCCCACTTCGTTCCTCGAGTCCCTGTCTCCTCCTCGGCCCTCGCTCCCGGTCCCTCCCGGGTCCATCTCCTGCGTCCCGTTCCTGGTCCCCCTGGCTCTCCGTCCTCTTGCTCCCGGCGTCCATCTCCCCCACTTCCCTATTCCCTCCTTCCTCAAACAAATACCTTTCTTGTGAGCCATGCTCTTGAGTCCGTCCTTCTGTCCCACAACAACAAACAATGTTCTCAATGCTGGAGTTCATGTGTAGAGCCCCTGGTGATACATTAAGTAAAGTTTCATGTGTCGAGCCTTACAATCAAGCAACAGTAGCCTAGCCTACAAACACGGCCTAATACACAATGCATTTAGGAATCATATATGCTAGCTAATAGTAACAATAAACCCACTATTAATTCTATTGTCTTAATGCAGTGTAACTGTAGCATGTAAATTATGCACCAAAAATACAAACTTGAGCAAGGGTGTTCAACAGTCGCCATTATATCAAATCAACAGCCAGGTGTAACCTAGGTAACAGGTGAAGAACACAGACAGCTAAATCACTAGCTAACGTAGGCTACTTTAAATGTGCCAGAACTACAGACCAATACAACAATAGGCTTAAATGAGCTGACAACATCAGTTCTACGACAAACAGTACTCAAGGACACACACATGCGCACACACACAATCTCAATTGATTATCCACCAGACAGCTAGTCTCTTTTTTTTACGGAGCCCCCCCAAGGTCAGCTGAGAAAAAAACAAAAAAAGATTCTGTGCTAAAAAACTAAAAACCGTGCGCACGGATTCATAATCTAGTCTCAAGCAGCAGCCGGCGGTGCTTAGACGTATATAAACTACAACACCGGCACAAAAATATCTATTAATTTAATGATTGAATAAGGCCTTGTGTCTCCAAACCTTTTATTTAACAGTAGGCTAGGCTAGGCCTAAGTGCTGTAGTAGCCTTTACAACTAGGAGGAGACAAGTTATAATTAAGGTAAGAATATATATAGAATATTTTTCCTGTTTTGCTCACTTTTATAAAACCTTGAGCACGGATTGTTATGAATCCTTTTCTCAGCTGACCCCAGGGGGGCTCCGTACTTTTCTCTCACTTTTCTCTCTGTGTGACGCCCGCTCGCTATTCTCTGACATGATGACCTTTTGTACAAAACTAAAGTAACGAGTCAGTTTTGTAAAATGTAAGGAGTAGAAAGTAGCCTACCGATATTTGTGTTAAAAAGTAAGGATTAAAAGTAAAAAGTCGCCACAAAAATAAATAGTAATTAAAGTAAAGTAAAAATATCTGAAACATCTACTTGAGTACAGTATTTGTAGCCTACTTTGTTACTTCCCATCTCTGCATGTGGACGCATCCCGGTGATGACTGGCCCACAATGGGGAAAAAACTAGCATAATAACTGATAGCCTATGTATAACATTTAAACATAGAGAGAGGCAAAAAAACAGCTCCTCCATTTTTTACTGACGTTTTTTTTAACGTTGCTCTATAAATAAGGTTTTCGCCAGCAGTTTTGCCGGATATGGCGTCACACTGACGAGATATAGGCATTATACACTGTGATACAATGATCGATTGACTAATCATAAAATCATGTATAACTTTGCATAGCTTCATTTAAATCTGGTGTAAATGTTTAAATGTTTAAGAAACACATTTGCCATTATTTGGTATAACCGCTCTGCGCTGGCTTATTTCTTGTTCTCCTATGGGGAGAGCGGTGCCGCCCAATTAGACGGAGCGGTATCCTTGGCGTCGCGCACCACTCGGAGCGCGGCTCTTTCAACTTTGACCTCGTTGCCGCTGACCTTTCAAGGCGCGACCAATGACGACGTCCCTCCGCTGCTTTTGCGTCACTGCCCTGCGCGCCACCTGACGCCTCTGCACGCATTTTCAACTTGGTAAGGAAAATAAATAGGTACAAGTATCCCCACAGCGACCTAGTTAGGTCAGTAAGCTGTCGTTCAAACCTTTCAACGTGCAGGGTAGCGGGGTCCGTGTACGTTTTGATAGTTTGTTTTTTCGTTTCAAACCAAAAACAAAGAAACGGTAAAAAAAAAGAGCCGTTCTCCTGTTTTGGTTTCTGAATTCAAAAAAGGAAAAACGACTAAACCAAATTCAAATAACGGTCCGTTTTTTTTTTTTTTTTTTTTTTTATTCCTATTTTCATTTCTCCGTTTGAATATCTACATTAAAAGAAAGACAGGTGGGCCTAAGTGACCCGGAAATAATAGTAAATATAGCCAATAGGCCCTATAAATAAAAGCCAAGCTTTTAGAACAGGCATAATATGCAGCACGTTATACCAGAGTAACGTTAGAAGGAAAAAAATCAATCAATAAATAGGCTGATATGAACCTGGACCGAAAGAAATATGTTAGTAGTAGTGTATGTGAGTGTAGTAGGCCTATGTGTGTAACAGTAGTTTATTACAGTTATTTAATATCATGCCTATCCATGTACACATCACCAGCCCTGTTTAATGAGCGCATTGTTTGGTTCAAGACAGTTGGTAATATAGGGTAACCTAACAACTTGTGTGTGCAGAGTTGGTACTGTTAGCGATATATTATATAATTAAATTAATATTTAATGTGGTTTCCACGTAGTGGACCAAACCATTCCCCCTTTCTACCAGCAGATGGCAGTATTTAAATGACTGACTGTATTGTGCCTTTGGTAACTGTTTTAAATCAAGATTACTGATTCAGATGTATTTATTGTTGTTCACTTCATTTGGTTTTTGATTTGATTTGCAACCTAGTTATCATCATCATCATTCACCCCCCCCAGCCCAGAGTTAAACCTGCATGTCCTTCTGTTTTAACCTGACTCTAACACTGCTCACCTTCTTAGCAGCTCAGACAACAAACTCACATCAGAGATGTCCTAATGTAGGCCATCTGGCCAAAATAGTGATTTACCAGTGTGCTATATACTGTGTGAATCTTTCTTTTCTATACACATTCCAGTGTGTATAACATACAACACTCCCATTGTGTCATGCAAGTGAAGAGAATCCATACATGCTAAACATGTATTCAACATATATAGAACACATGCTTTCAAAGGCATTGCATGTACACTGTATGTCTGCAGAACATTTACTGTGAATCCCTATGGTAGGAACATTTTACAATGTCCTCAAAAGGAAGTCCAAAAACATAATTACATTATGAAAAACAGGCTGTCAAAGCTGAGTACATCAGCAATAACTGCAACAAAACGTTTCCAGTAACTTTTGAACAGTCCTGCTTATTGGCTTGGATGGATCTTTGTCCATTCCTCTGTTCAGGACAGCTTCAACTCTTGGATGTTGGGGTTGTTTCCTCACATGAGCTGCTTGCTTCCTCATCCTTCCACAACATTTCAATCATTTTAAGGTCAGAACTTTATACTTGGCCTTTCCAAAACATTCATTTTATTCTTCTTTAAGGTAGGTGGGTAGATTTATTTTGTCATAATAACAGGTTATATAGTATGAAGTATAAATTGAGTTTGTGATACATAGCAGAAAATATACGTTAATATACTGTAGAAGCAATTATAAAAATGGTAAACAGAAATAAACCATAATCAGTGGAGCAGTGCTGAGGATGAATTAGAGTTTAAGAGTCTGCTAATTTTGAGGGAAAAGCTGCTCTGCAGTCTGTTGGTGCGGCAGCAGAAGTTTCTAGATCTCTTCCCAGAATGCAGCAGGGTGAACAGGCTGTGGCTGGGTGGGTACTGTCCTTTAGGATCCTTTGGGCTCTGCGTATGCACCTCACCTCACCGATATCACTGATGCTCGGGAGCTGGGTACCAATGATCTTCTGAGCAGTTTTAATCTCCCGCTGCAGAGCCCTCAGGTCCTGGTCCTGGTCCTGGGCCGTGCACATCCCATGCCAGTTTGTGATGTTTCCAGTCAGGATGCTTTCTATTGCTCCTCTGTAAAAGCTGACAAGAACTTGGCCTTCTTATACTTCCTCAAGGAATACAGTCATTCTTGAGCTTTCTTCACCAGCGTAGAGATGTGAGACGACCATGTCAGGTTCTCTGTGATGCGGATTCCCAGGAACACCTTCACCTGTTCCACCTCAGCACCACTGATGTAGACAGGAGTGTGTGTCGTTTTTATTTTAGGAGGGTTGTTGTTAGGGGGCCTGTCAATTTGAATTATGTTCCTCTGTTGTTGATCATCGTGGTGATGTTATTTTAGGTAAATAATAAATTATTAAATTGTTCAATTGTTTTCTATTATGTTCACTTGCAGAATAGTTTAGTTTAGTTGAAAGCTCCCATTGTTGTTAATCTGTTATTTTATGCAAATAATAAATGAATCAATTTATTTTATTAAAATGTTTAGATTATGTTAATTTGCTTGTTGTCTATTACACACAATATCCAAATGGCTACACAATGGGAGTTGGACAGTCGTGACTCGTGTCCAAATGTGATGAATGAGTAGTAATGTGTAGTTTGGATTACCATAACAATGATGCACGTCCGTAGAATTAAATATAAAACACAATCAACGGGATCGAAGTGACACAAGTTAATCTGGCATGAGTCTTTGCCACAACTATCTCCACAAGCATTACATGTGCGAACACCTCAGAAAGTTTCATTTATCTCTGTATGAAAGCATCTCAAATCAACTTGAAATCAGATTAATAACAGAATGATAAGGCTACAAATATAACTGTGATAACGGAAAACTTTTGGAAAACACTGCGTTTGGAGTAGCCAGTTGTGAGCAGGCATCGATACAGCCACCCATGTTGTCAGTCTTGGTTCTGGCATCACAAGTTAATTCAATGGAAGTATCTGTTTATACTTCAAACCAGCCTGTAAGTTAAACATAAGATATGAGGTTTTACACTCAGCTGGACGCAGCTTGGACACAGCTGTCTGCTGGGGCTAAATGGGATCCCCTCAGATTAATTTGAGAGGCTATACACCTATAGGCAATTCAAATAGAAATGTATTATATTTCTGTAGGCTACAAGCTTCTGGCTCAACACAACATTATTTAATATTCATTATGCTTACTCATTCATCCAGATAAGACAAGTGCATATATTGCACCGTGGGTCGGAGAGAAATGTATTTTCAAATGTTTTGGATGTCTGGCACAAATTGTAGAATTGACAAATAAAGTTGTTGACTTGAAGTGGCAGAAGTTTGATCCAGTGTGGGTTCAATAAAGTCAATCTTATGTTATTAAATGTCTGAATATCATATAATTATTAGGAAACACAATTTCAGATATCTACAATCCAATTGTTATGTTAATTTCATATATCCATAATGAAGAAAAGAAAATCATTCCAGATATATACGTGTAATTTGACCTAACTATGCCTAGAAAAAATGTACACAAAGTCGAAGTCAGATTCCAAATTCTTTTATTTTGTTGACAGATTTGAGTCAATGGGTTTTACAGAGGGTTTTTATTTTAGATGTATCCTTTTATCACTGCATTAATCAGAATATGGTGTCAACAGCCATAAAATATTTTTTCTCCACGTTTTTAGGTATAAAATGTTACATAAATTAGGCTATGAATGACATCGGAACAAACCCCTCTGTAAAAGCGTTCAGAAGTGAAACTGGAAGCTCTGTACTGCAGTTGTTTTCTAACTCAGAGTATGAGGAAAACCCCATTTCAATAAAATGGCCTTTACAGATAGAGATTACAAAATTCCACACATTTAGCAATGTGTTTTAACAGTGTTGTAACGGTGAAATGTTTACTAATGTAAATATCACAAGTCGATCTTGCGTCTCCGAGGTTTGCAAGTGACACACTCGCCAGACAACGGGGGATATTTCGAAACGACAACGGCTAATGTTTGCATGTCTGTCGGGACCACGTGCTCAGCAACTCGTTTCTATAGTCAAGTTTCACAAGAAACCAACAAATGAATGTGAAAAGAAGCGAAGCGATCAGCACATAGACAGTTAAAGAAGATCAGCATGTTTATTTTCTGGTTTGTTGAGAATGGGTCCTGAAAGGCCACGCCTACACCACATCTGCCTCTAGCACCAATTAACTCAAAAACCAGTTAAACCGAAACACCGGCCCATTCACGGCAGACAGCAGAAACACAGGAGCCGAACGAGTCCAGCCGCCCAGACCGAAAGAACTACAAGTACATTGGCTTTATAACATGTTCTAGGGCGCGTCTATAGTGGGAGTTGTAGTTTTTAAATATATTGGTATATTTCTCATAAGTAGAATTTTGGATGCTATAACAGCTGGTCCTATGTGTGTAGCAGCAGTTATAAGTGGGGACTAATGCGCGTGCATGTGATAGGGAGGGGTCAAAACCCCCGCTTCAAGTGGACTATTGCGCGTTCATGTGATTCATTAGGGAGGGGGCCAATCTCCCCTGAGTGAAGCTGCGCACGCAGATTATCAAATCTAAGTGGAATTTATATAAAAGAAGAAAAAGACGGTAAGTGAATGATGTTTTTTAAAGTTTCAGTGCTAAGGATGTGTGATTAAACAGCTATGCAGGTTGGGGGGGGGGTGTGCGTGCAGGGGTTGTGAAGAATAGGGTGGGGGGGCCTGTGTTATATTGGGAGAACCAATCACATAGCGTCTGCAGTGCCTGTCCTGATATTGAATCCTTTGATGTAACTTATAAGACTTGTAAGACTTAGCAAGAATGGGTAAGTGAAGACATATTTCTGTTTTAAAAAATGGTTACTCCTTCAGTAAATTATACATGTAAACATATGGGCAGTCTTCTCCAGCAGGTATAGAGACGGGAACGCACGGAGACATTGAGAATGCATCTAAAGACGTGACCCAGTCCAATTTGCCCCGTGTAAACCGATTATAAAGGCCAAGGCAGAGCGGAGTTCTGGTGAGTTGAGAGGAACGGTCAAAAATGCTCACAGTAATTAAACATGAGTCAAATGTTTCTGTGATTTAAAAAAAATAATTCTAATAATAATATTGAGCTGTATATGGTCCTACCTACAGGCCCCAGTAAACAGATTTAACAACGAATTGGTGGCACTCCCCCCCCCGCCACCTAGCCGCTTATTATCGGATCCAGTACGAAGCAGCCAACCATCATACACCGCCTGAGGTAACAGGGGAACATATGTGTGTGTGTGTGTGTGTGTGTGTGTGTGTGTATATGTGTGTTTTAAACTTTAAGGCTATGTGATTATGTCATTCTCATCTGATTGTAGGATAATGGACCCAGTCCGCTGAAAAGCCCTGCAGAGGGGCTGCATCCAGCAGAGACAGGGCTGGATTAATTTGCGAAAAGCGGCCCACGACTTACAAAGGTCAGGAGTGTTAAACCGACATGGACCAGAGGATACACATATCGCTGGAGGAGTGCGGGTGCTACAGGAGACAGGGGGAGAGGTAAGTGTCGGTACACGATCCGTCCTGCCTGCACGATCCGTTCTGCGCATGTGCAAGATGTTCGCGCATGCGTATATGATATCGTGATGAACGCGTATTTACGACACTGCACGATCTGTTCACACATAGACAGTTAAAGAAAGTCTGTTAGCCTCCACCGGAAAGCTAACGTTAGTTTAGCTAACAGCTAATTCGGCTAACCGCTAGCTGAGACAGCATGTAAAATGAATGAATGAAGTTAACCGTTTAAATATGTAACAGCTGTTACGTCAGTTCTACTTTACTTGTGCTCATTTAAAAAACAATCACTCAAGACTTGTCTTTATTATTACTGTAAAGTCTTAATTTAGCTGTAGCTGCATTCCCCACTGTTTAGTTTGAGTAACGTTGTTTTTGGCTGAATCAAGCTGTCAGCTAGCAGTTAGCCGAATTAGCTGTTAGCTAAACTAGCGTCGTTAGCTTTCCGGTGGAGGCTAACAGCAGACCGCTACTGTGGAACGGATCGTGCAGTGCCGTAAATCCCTGGTAAATCATGATTATCATCTGCGCGTGCGCTTACATTTTGCACATGCGCAGAACGGATCGTGCAAGCAGGACGGATCGTGTACCGACAGTAAGCTTTGGGGTTTTTTTTCTCAGTTTTTTCATCCGTCCCGTCTCATGCGGTCTCGTCTCATGCAGAGGTGTGTCCAACGGTAAATTCAGAGGGTCAAAAATACGAAATTGCGATTAATTTTCCAGACGGGTAAATTTGTGACCACATTTGTTGCAATCAATTGAAAAACGTTAAAAACTGTTAAAGTAACAATTTTGCCATACATATAGTTTGCTGATTTCTGAATGTTATGGTTGTGTTGACAAGATAAATGCAGACTATTGTCTGGAATAAAATAAGCTATCATGCTAATTAATAAAATACTTTTAATATATATATATATTTTAACTAAACAGTAACGGCAATCATACAAATGAATATAATACTTGTAAAAAATATGTCTACAAGATAAATGCAGACTATCATACCGATGAAAAAAACACTTAAAATATATGTTCGTCTATAAAATAAATGCAGATTATAGGCAAACTAAAAAAATCCTTCTGCCATCCCCGAGTTTCTACTTTTCAAAATAAAAGTTTGCATCTGGATTAAAATACAATCTCTTACTTTTCAAAGTAAAAGCTCGCGTCAACTGTCATGCTAATGAATAAAATATTTGGTGTTTTTTTAAATATTAAAAAACCCTCTCTAAAATAAATGCAGATTATAGGCAAACAAAAAAAATGTCTCTCCTAACAGTGGTTTTGTTTTTAATTCCCCCCCCCCCGTTTCATACAATACAACACGTAAGTGGAAGAACAATACAATCACATTCTGGCCCAAGACCGTGGCAGAGATACGCCGTTTATGCAGGACGGGTCCCAGAGACCCGAAGGCCAATGCCGCGGTAGTAGAAAAAACAACCGCATTCTGCCCCGGGTCTCAGAGACCCGACAGCATTCTGCCCCGGGTCCCATAGACCCGACAGTCGATGCCGTGGTAGTAGAAAAATACAACCGCATTCTGTCCCGGGTCTCAGAGACCCGACAGCATTCAGCATTCTGCCCCGGGTCCCAGAGACCCGACAGTCGATGCTGTGGTAGTAGAAAAATACAACCGCATTCTGTCCCGGGTCTCAGAGAACCGAGAGCATTCTGCCCCGGGTCTCAGAGAACCGACAGCATTCTGCCCCGGGTCCCAGAGACCCGACAGCATTCTGTCCCGGGTCTCAGAGACCCGACAGCCGAGGCAGCGCCAGTAGAGCTCTACAGTCCAATGCTCTCTCCATGTTGATAAGCAGTTGTATTTGCAGCAATGTCCCAGTGAAGTGTGAAAACAATATAGAATATAACATTAAAAAGAGTCTTGAAAAGATGTGTAACATGTTTATTTTTGTATTCTTGTTCTTGTTGTGTGCAGAATCAGATCCTTGTTATCCCTCCTCAGGAGAGCCTGCCGTTAGTTGGCTGATGCAGGTTTCATCCGATGTTTTTTTAACGTTTTTCAATTGATTGCAACAAATGTGGTCACGAATTTACCCGTCTGGAAAATGAATCGCAATTTCGTATTTTTGACCATCTGAATTTGCCGTTGGACACACCTCCGCATGAGACGGGACCGCATGAGACGGGACGGATGACATGGGACGCTCCAGGCTGCAGCCATACCCGTCTCGCTGCAGAGGGCAGCATAGCCGGATTTTTCATATGTGTATTATAGTCAAGGAAAATTTTAATTTATCTTATTTATTAATATTTTGTCAGTTTTGTTACTATTTTTTATTTATTTATTTATTTATTTATTTAAATAAGGTGTGTGTGTGTGTGATTATCACGTCCTCTCGTTTCACACCCTAGGAGGGGACTGGAGCTCCAGAAGTAAATGACGTTGATGAGCCCCGAATGTCAACATTGCCAGAGGGACCACTGTCGTCACTACAGGTCAATGGAGTCAACGAACTTGGTGCGTCTGCTAATTTAAGTGTTATACCATTGCATGAAGCATATATGAATTTATCAAGTGGTAGCATTCAACAGGTAGATCAGAGGTCTATAAGCAATCCTCTTGAAGAGTATGTGTCAGCAGAGCCAACGCCCGACACCCTGACATTATCAGACGTCAAAGATTTTTTCAATTCCTGGTGTGATACTAATCAATTACAGACCCCCGCAGATTCTATAATCAAAGTTATAAATGCTAAAATAGACAATCTCCATGGTGATGTAAAAGACCAAATCAAAGACAAGAATGCAGCATTAGAGGCACAGGTAAAAACCCTTAGGCAGCAAAATTGGCGTCAGTTCAAACTCCTGTACAAACAGCGACAATCAGAAAAACGCAAACACCAAGGCTAAACTAGATTAACCGGAAAAAATGGCCCCCCCACTTAAAAAAAAACAAACAATCAAAACATCTAGTGAATCCGGACAGCGATGATGAGTTATTATCATTATTCGAAAACGATCCGAAAAATGACTACGAACATAAAAAAATTATTGAAAGGTGCTACAAAATTGCAGGCATTGAATATGAGTCAGACAGTGAAAGTGATTATGAAGAATTTATGAAAAAGTGTGACAAAGAACTGGCAGAATATGAAAATTCAGACAGTCAGGCATCCAGCGTCTATGAGGACTCGCAGGCGTCAGAACAGCTATGCATACCTGAACAAAACCCCCCAAGGCCCTGTTTAACCCATTTACTCCTAAAACGCCTGCTAAAAGTGCCTCTAAAAACCTATGTTAATCTGGGATGAATATCCTTATCTCCTGAGGTTTTTGTGAAAAAATACTAAGATTGTCAATGTGTACTAAAACTTTAATATCTAAGCCTCTGTAGCACATAGAAACATGAAATAAAATACATTTTAAAGGTAAGAATCACAGGTGTTATCACAACATTCTCCCTTAGCACTAACATACCAACACATTTTTAAAAATATTCTCAAAATCAGATGAGCAAGAAAAAAATATATAAAATCGATTTTATAAAATATAACAAATAACATTTTAAACATGCCAACACACTGAACAAGGCATCTTGTTATGAGAGACAGGTGGGGAAAGTCCTGAGATGGAACTGGGAACAGTCTCAGTCTCTGAGCTACTTGGCTCACATATCTCTTTGGCGAAGGACGTGGTGCGTGAAGCACTCGCGGTGTAGTGGAAGGTTACACTGCCTGCATCCCATCAGAGTTGACCCAGGACGCACGTTGGTGCCGCAGTGCTTCAGAGAACACTCCCTGCAGGTCTTCCTCTTGTTATTGATCTGGATCAGCTCAGGATCAGCAGAAGCTCCAACTGGGCTGGTGGGTAGCACATTGGGGGCACTTCTCGCTGTGACGGGGACGATCAGCTCCTGGGTCAGATCCTCCAGCCAGTCCTTGTAGCCGCCCCTCCTGTACTTCCACTCGGCTCCTTCTGCAGATCTGGCAGCCACAAAGGCATTGTAGCATGCCACCGTAACAAAGTAAAAAAAAAAGCCTCCTCCACCATTTTGTAGATCGATGATGGATCTGGTAGTAGCCCACCATCTGGTCCAGAAGATCAACTCCCTTCATATGATGCTGATAGTCAGCAAGGCATGCTGGCACCCGAACCTCCATCTGGCGTTGACCATTGGCCTTCCTCCTCACTAACCCATAAGCTGTCGGGTCATGGTAGTTGGAGAGGACCATCACTGCCTTGGTGTCTTGCCAAACGCAGAAGGTAAGGTCATCCCGCTGTGCCACATTGAACTCGTGTTTGTTCAACTCAGCCTTCTTTGTGAGCTGGTAATTCTTGGGGGAGGTCCTTCCTGTTGGCACGCACCGTTCCACAAGCTTGCACTCCCCGGGCCTTGAGGTCCACCATCAACTTCACACTGGTGTAAAAGTTGTCCATGTATACGGACAGGTTGGACCCATAATAGGGAGTCACCAGGTCTGAAACTATTCGGTGAGCCAGGTCTTTCTCCATCTTACCCTGAATGGCACCCGTGTACACCTGGAAATGGGTGACATAGCCTGTTTTGCTCTCCGCCATGACCCACACCTTTATTCCCATTTCACCGGCTTCATGGGGAGGTACTGCCGGAAGCCCAGGCGTCCCTTGTACTTCACCATGGACTCATCCACGGTCACAAAGCCATTGACCTCATAGAGTGCCTGGAATCTAACCAGGAGGAGGTCTATCCACTGCCGGATCTTCCAGAGCTTGTCCGTTTTGTCCACGGCAGGGTCCATGTTATCTTGTAGATGGAGATATCTGAAAATGCATGATAAGATTAATGATTTTTTACAATAATTACATGTATTGCCATCATTGTATTTATTTATGTGTAAATATTAAATTATTGTATGTATTATCATTATCAACCACATCACCATAATTACATTACTATTATGCTATTACTTTAATATGCTAGTATTGTTTTAAATATTAACATTATTGTATTTATTATCAATCAACACCATAATTATATTACTATTTAGTATGCTATTTATTCATTATGCCAGTATTGTATTTATATATGAACTTTATTGTATTTATTATTATCATTGTCAGCCATCATCACCATTAGCGGCAAGATAACGGAACTCTGAAGAGAGCGCTTAAAAAAACAGATCATTACCTCCAGATCATGTCGAAGCGGTCCCTTGCCATGGCCTTGGGGACGGTGGTCTGGTACAACCATTTGGTCTGCCTCCAGAAATCCCTGCGTGCTGGCAACTTCAAAATACCGAAGGCGAGACACAGCCCGACAAAAGTCTTCATCTCCGTTTTGGAGACAGGGTTCCACTTCGAGTTTGTCGGGGTCTGACCCCGCGTCTGTTCAGCGTACCGATTAGTTTCTGTCACTAATATGTCCCAAAGTTCATCTGTAAAAAATTTTGAAAATACATCCAGAGGGCTAGCGTTCACGGGGATCGGCTGTTTCAGCCCCGGTTTGCGGGTGAACTGCTTTGCCTTGCGCGGCTGGTAACCCTCGGTTCTCCAGTCTACCTGGAATCCTTTAAAGCAATCCTCCTCTTCTCCTTCTGTGTCCCACAAATCCCACTCCTGTGCTCTATCCAAAGGATCATTCATCACTTCTTCATCATCATCTATCACATCCTCCCTCCCAAACTCCTCACTATCTTCCAACTCAATGTCACTGCCCTCGCTGTCAAAATCCTTCTCTGTCGTAGCCATTTTCTCGCTCGTCTCTCAAAAATTCAAAAACAAACGCACATGTATGTCTGGTTGATTGACATGATTTTCAGCGAACCACAGTACATTTGGGTGGTCACATGGCTTTAAATGGCCAACAAGACCCGCCTCATGTGTATTTGAACCAATGACAGTGTGTTCTCTGCTGCACGCGTCATGAAAAGACCGACGAATACAAAATGCTGCGCCATGCAGCAGCCGGCAGGAGGTTCAGAGCTGCGCAACGCAGCAACCGGCGGTAGATGTAATGTGTCGGCGCGAAGCAGCCGGCACAAATGGGTTAAATTCAGACAGTCTGGCATCCATCAGCACTGTGTCATTACAACAGGCACCCGCGTTGCAAGCAGAGACATCTGATGGGCAGAGGCCAATCACCCTGGGGCCAAACCCCGTAAGACAATTTTAAAATCCAGACAGCGTACCGTCTACCAGCACTGCTTCGTTACAACAGGCACCCGCGGTACAAGCAGGGGGTAGTAGGGTAACAAATGCTATAAATGTCAGAGAAATTCCGAACTTTAATGCCGCTGAATTCCGGCAGCATATCTCCATGAGTGGCATAGACATGAGTGACATTAATAGCGTCCCGTCACAAGTTCACAGCACCCTAACAGGATTAATTAGCACAGCGCTACAATCCGCAAGTCAAGATAGCGTGTTGAATGTGGTATTAAGGGGCCCGTCGTTAGCAATGACTACAATCCAGACTCTTTTCTGGAGCAAATTGCACAAGCTCTGCAGAGTAATGATACATCATTCACAGATGACTCGTTAGAGTTTGTTGTTACAGTGGCACGCAACATGTCAGGCGGGGTGAGGTGTAAACTAGGGTCTGTGGGTTATGATGAAATTATAGAACGGAAGATTAATTCGCTATTCAATCCTATGAACACGGCGGATGGTCTTTGTTTTGGCATATAGATCGGTGGCAACTATGTTAATACAGATGGATTAAACATAGTCCTCACATTTTCAATAAAATGTTAAGAGATGATTTGGTAGGGATAAATCAGGTATTGCAAAGTACTGTGATTTAATATGTTGACGACATTATGATCTGGTCAAAGGATGAGTAAACATTTAGGTGATGATCTCACAGAATGAGATAAAAAAGGGGGAGTGTAAAACTCCATGCTTTATTCCGGGGTGCTCCATGATTAATGCTGGGATGTTTGTCATTTCATTGTGTTCACTGAATAGGATCTCCATAAAGGTGATCTCACGTAAAGGTGAGATCAAATGAGGGACTGTTGGAATTTAAAATTGTATATGTGCTTAAACATTGTGGGTGATTTGCATTATACATTCAAGCTAAAAGGTAAAAGCATTATTTCAACATAAATGAAGACATGTGGGTCATGCATTAAGTTTGTTGTTATAAATATAGTTTGTTGTTTGTTACATTAAGTTGTTTAGCAATACTTTTGTTTTATAATATAAAATGTCCTGGTACATTTTGTTATAATCCAGCTCTACAGATGTGTCAGAAGTTGAATTGATGATGTTAGAGACATCATGTCTCTGGTTTCAGTCACCCTTTATGGCCCAACTGCTCTTTTGCTTTGCAAGTCTTGAGGGTCATAAACCCTCAGTCACATCCCAACTAAAAGATAAGGAATAAGACCCCACCCTTTGTGAGATAATACTGGGGGTCCGAGAGCCAAAGAGTCAGACAAATTTGGGGGAGAGCTGTGTTAGGTTGACTCTGTATTTGTCTCTAGGATATCCTGTGTAATAAAATGGATTCACATATCAACATCTGTGATTTTGACTACTAATTGATTGAACCCTGAGAATGGAGCAGGATTTAGCTCCAACAACTATCAATATTAAAGTTCATTGTAATGTGGAGAATATACTTGAATCAACAAGCAACATTACCTTTTAGAACTATATGGACTTACTTATGGAAACATTTCAGACTTAAATGTTAAAATACCATTTTCTTTTTGTAGAGGCGTTGAGATCTTGTTTTTATACTTGATGTGAGGGCCTCAATCTTCTGACACAAGACCTGTGTCGTGCCTTGGTGGTTTGTTTCTCCTAAAAAAGTGAATAACACAGCACCAATGTAAAAAAAGATGAAATCTTTATGTCAGACAATGTTTAGAATTATCTCACCATCTGCCCAGTCTTTCACATCTTACACAAATTCCTCCATGTTTTTTTCTTGCAGTTGAAGCTTGGCTTTCAGAGTTTCCAGGTCTCCCAACTGGACATTTAGAGCTTTAGAAGTCTAAAATGAATTAGGTAATTATAATCTGTACAGTATATATCACAGAAACTTGAGCCATGACAATGTTTTTACACAATTTTAATCTACCTTATGGTATTTTTGGGAAAGTGAATTTGCCAGGTTTTGAAACTTCTGCTGGTTCCATCTCATGGTTAGGAGTGTAAACATGTCATAGCATCCTGCAATGTCACAGAGATTTGTTCTGAAAGAATATCCTTTTAATTAAAGGTCATTCCTTCTATGAATAAAAGGTACAATTATATAATACCTGCTTTTGACATGTGCTTTGTAGTGACTGCTATTCTGGAGAGAAACGCATTACACTGCTCTACTTCCTCCCCTAATGTTGAACCAGCCCCATCTTGGTTTGCTCCACTCCATTGTACCTGGACCTTTTCTTTTTAAAGGCCTCATGTTTTGAAGAGACTGGAGCTCTGGACAGTCCAAACAAACTCTCTGTAGGTAGGGCCAGTATTTACATGCAACATCCATACAGAAGAAGGTTATGTCGTGCTTGGGCGCAAGCTGGTTCTGTAAGAACATGGGGTATGCATATATTTCACCCCTAAACATATTAAAGGCAGACAGCAAGACACCGTGCCTGCAAACTGCCAGCTCCAGTCCTTCCTCATCCACCTTACTCCTAGACCTGTAGGAAGTCTCTCGGGCTGTCAACCACTCCCCACCACAAATGCCCTTTCCAGTGACCTACATTGTAGAAAATCATAATTGATTGAAATGATCGTGTCAACAGTCATTGTAGAGAACAATTCTAAATATTTGTGGGCAAGAAACAAATTAGCATTAATGGCTTTTTTTAAATTAAGTATACAGGTAGATATCACAATACATGACAATATTGACAGACTATGACTTATTATGTCATTGACTTTAAATATTCAGATAGAAGTGCAATTACATGTTTGGTTTTGGTGTGTACTTGGTCCACAAATCTGGTCACATCTTCATCATTAGCAATGAAGACACCATCAAAGATCGGCCGCTCCTCTGATCTAAAAAACAAGAGTTAACATTTTAGGATATAGTGTAGTAAAAGGTTGTACAATACATAAATGTCAATTTTACCAGTCATTGATACACATGTGCTAGTGAGTAAATACCTTGCTGTACTCTAGAAACGATAAGGCTTGCGGTTTCCGTCAACCGAGACGGCAAGCATTGCTGGAGTGCAGGCAGGACAGCTAAATTGCTCCTCCTTGCAAATGGCATCAACTTCATGTTGAACAGCAGCCCATTCAAAAAAGCTTTTCTGAAAGCTGTCAGATGAGAGCTTTCCAGTCTATTAAAAAAACAGCACACAACAATAAGAAAAAGAACTTCTAATATCAAAACATACAAAATGTAGGATGCTGCAAAATAAATAAAGAAATACTGACACGGCCAAAGCCAACAGTCCGCTTCTCAAGCATTCGTAGAAATGCCTGACAGGACATTCCGGTGATGCCATCTTCATGTTCTCAAAAGTAAAAAATAAGTCTTCCTCATAAATTGTTGCAAAATTGAGGGTGGCGGGCCAGTAGCCCCTTTGTATAAGGTCATCCACTTCTGCAGTCCAAGTAGCCTGGCATCCCTCGCAGCTTAGCTCTGGCATGTTGAGATCCTACCGCCCTACAAAGTAACATTTACCTCCACTGTAATGTTATGACTGCCAAGGTTAGAATTCCTTGTTGTATGCGTCATATATAAAGCTCACTGACTTGGTGGTGATGTGCACATTTCTTTAAGATATTACATTATTGTGGCTGTTGAATATGAACCTTTTTTTTTTTAACTGGACAAAAGGAAATCTTTCACATAAATACCATTCATTGTGACCAAAGCAACTGACTTTCCTTGGATGACCCTCAATGCCTCTGGTGGACGGCAACAGATTTGGACAGGCATCTCAATAGGCAAAAGCCGCACTAAGAAACATTACACAAATGGGTTTGGATAATTCATCATTAGCGACAATTAGACATACAGTATACACACTCACACAAAAAAAGTCCATAACTTACCACAGTGTGTAACAACATTATCCACAACACAACTGGTTGGAGGCAATGGCTGAAAGAATCCAGCACACATGGCATCCCGGTTGTGAAGGATGTAGGTTTTGTTGTGCCGGCTGATGTTGCATTCAGCGCAGAGGAATGGACATGGTAAGCAGTCTCTGCATCTGACACTTGCACAGTTGATCCCACATTGACTGCAGATTTTTGTTGCCACGTTCCCCTGTGCCAGCATGCTATTTACAAGGTAAGGTCTCTCTGCCCTTCCTCTTTGCCCGTTACGAGTGCTCCAATCCAAAGAAGCCAGAGGAGCTCCCTGGTCTACTGCAGCTTCTTGTATCTCATCGTCAGAGACACTCAAGGAGTACTGTAGATCTTGCACAAGACATTCTGTTACAATTGTAAAAGTACATAAGAATGAACAAAAATACACAAAGTTCCACAATGGTTTTGCTCATCGTTTCATCATTTGCATAAAAAACAGCCATACCAAAGGAAAATTCTTAATTAAGGGACAATCATACTATCATAAAACTTTTCTGGAGACTTTTTTATTTTAACAGTTCATGTTGAATGTTATATAATGAATTACATACCAGCAGAGATGGTCTATGAAGCAGTCTCTGAAGCAGAGTTAGGGCCATGATCAGCAGTGTTGCAGGGAGGATTAGCCGTGTGATCATCACCAGCTGTACCACAAAAAACTCACATCAACATTGATAACATTAAAAATGTCATACTTGCACCATGGCTAGTGCCTAGGCTGGTTCAAAACTGTTCATTTAGTTGCAAAATCCAATTACTGTTGGTTATCTGCCTATCCAGCAATATATAGACAATGGCAACAAACACAAATGCTCGTTGTAGAAGCAAAATCAAAAATAAGTGAGCTATTAACAACTAATAAATAAACCATTTTAAACAAAGCCTTACCAAGGTTGACATCTTGTAAGAGATTATACTGCCCAGCCCAACAATATTGTTCCAACCGGCACAATAGCTAACTTTTATCAGCTTATTTTATAGGTTGTACTGTATTAGTATGTAATAGTAACCTTAATTATCTATTTCAATTAAGATCCAAGGCACAAACATTTGAACTGAATGTATCCTTTGATATTCAGTTTTAAATGCCTAAACACTCGTGAAAATATCATGAATAAAAAAACAATACTGACCTTTTTTCTGACTGATTCCTGTGTGACCTTGGCCTTGCAAAGAGTACATTCCCATCAATGTCTCTCTTTCTCCACCTGACTTTTGACGTGGATGTCCTAGCTGGTAGTGCTGCAGCTCAGCAAGCAGGTCATCAGCTTTTTGGAGGTCATCAGCAAGTTTTTCATCAAGCAGGTAATCGTTCAGATCTGAAAGAAAGGTTTGAACAACAACTTATTGACCTAACTAGGTCACTGTAGGGATAATTGTACCTATTTATTTTACTTACCAAGTTGGAAACGCGTGCAGAGGCGTTGAGTGGAGAAGCAAGAGCATCGCAGGGATGTCATCATTAAGAAGTCAAAGTTGAAAGCGCTGCTTGGAGTTTGGGTTTTGTCATTTCTGCAAATGAGAATTAAATATATAAGGATTATTTCCACTGTGATAATAAAATGAGGCATTAATTGTTAACGACAGCTCGTGGTTTTTGTTGGAAAGACCACGCCTGTGCGCATGTGTCAGTATGACCATTTCCAGCCATCACCTCAGCGGCTGTGTGTGCGTCATTGCTGAGAAGTGAGTTGTTTAGTGTAATCCCTTCATGTTTAGATGCTTTTGAGCATTGTATGAGAGACATGCTTAAGTTTTGTCTCGTAGTTTGGTTAGATCATCTTTAGCGCGAGTCAATATAACCTCGCATTTACGGCAATTACTTTCACTTTTGTAAATCTTTATCCTTATAGCATCCACTTAAACTGTAACCTGGTTTATCTATGTTAACATTTAGATGTGACATTATTTTGCCTTACTAGACCTGTTCCTCACGATGTATGCTGTGTGTAAAATGTGGCATATTTGTGAATCAATAAGTGGGAACATTCCAGAGCCCTCGGGCAGTCTAATGTTAAATCAGTTGGCCACTAGGTGGCACTGTTGTATTGCATTTCACTAGTAAATATAGTCACTATGTTAAGAAATGTCAGTTTAGCCTGTATTAATGTAAATGATGCAGCTAATTTGATGGTGAGAAATTAATGTTCATGTTATTTATTGTTTATTCTTGTTTATTTCAGACCACACACACACTCACCCACACACGCATGAAGACAAGAGATATTCCTAATCGCCTAAACATAGATAGCTGTATGCATATATAGCCGTTATCTGCTAAACAGTGTACTCTATTGTGCTGTGCTGTGCTGTGTAAATCCTTCACCTCAAGTAAAGTTCTGGTCTGGATTGAACTGCATCGACTCCTTTGTGTTCTGACCGACACCCCAGTGAGACACCCATCTTATATTTATCATTCCTAATACAGTCCTACCGTATTCACCATCCATCACCTATTTTGACTGTTTCAGTTTTACTGAACCAGTATTATTACACAGCAGCATTAAGTAGCATCAGCTCTATTCATTTACTCAGAAAAAGATCTAACAATTTAAATCCTTCCAGTACAGAAAGAATAAAGTTGATTTGAAACACAAATAAGATACAGCTTGAACAATTGCAAAAAGCCTAATTTAAACAAATTGTCATTTATCTGTGGCTGGAATTGTAATTAAAGTAATTAAATAATTCCATAAGTCACCATGCCAATTTAGAGAAACTTTTCTTAATTAAGCAAAGTAAAAAACTTACTAAGAACTAGTAACTGATTTATTACACTATTTGATTTTAAATCTACTAACAAATATTAGACACACTGCATTTTATAACTGTCTTAACAACATATTGGCTGTGTTTCTCTGCCACTACTTCACCAACACATCTGGCCAATATTTTAGTAGATCTACTGTTATTGCTAATTACATTAACCACATGTTGAGATGGAATAAGATAGACAATAGCAGTAGGAAAACTTCTCAGGCTATATCAAGTTCATTTTACTGTGGACAATTCAGGAATAGCACAATAGTCCAAATAGTTAATCTGCTGTTAGAGTATTTTCAATCAAAGTTAGGGATGGCTTTTCAAAGTTAGTGCTTAGGTGAGACCGTGATTGTACCTGTTATGAGGATATATGTGACAATAAGCTAGGCATAAAGAAACACTTGATTTGCTAAAAGCAGCTAACAACGTTACTGTAGGTTTCACTTGTTGCAGCTAGTATTTTTATTAACGCTTTACATCATTCATCGTCCCGTTAGACCGCTAGCCTGCACGTTGAAAGGTTTGAACGACAGCTTACTGACCTAACTAGGTCGCTGTGGGGATACTTGTACCTATTTATTTTCCTTACCAAGTTGAAAATGCGTGCAGAGGCGTCAGGTGGCGCGCAGGGCAGTGACGCAAAAGCAGCGGAGGGACGTCGTCATTGGTCGCGCCTTGAAAGGTCAGCGGCAACGAAGTCAAAGTAAGTCAAAACTGCTGGCGAAAACCTTATTTATAGAGCAACGTTAAAAAAACGGCTGTGAAAAATGGAGGAGCTGTTATTTTGCCTCTCTCTATGTTTAAATGTTATATACATATCATTTATTATGCTATTTTTTATTCCTATTGTGAGCCAGTCATCCCTGGGATCTGCTTGAATCGTCATGGTCCCCTGTCGTCTATATTTTACGAGGACGGGGCTCCATTAAAGTCTATGGGACTTCCCTACACTTTAGAATATTACTCCGAGGCGTGCCCATTACGTTGAATGGTTACGCCAAGGGCTCCTGACCAAGCGTCCACATGTTACGACTTGGGAGTGAGAACGTGTTGGCATTGAGGACCCATGAGATAAGCACAGATCTGGAGAATCCACAAGCACTTAATTGCCAATTTTACAGTGGGACAACCCTGATCCTCCAGAGATTTAGTAGGAATGCATAATCTGTGACGGTTTATGAATGTGACCTCAAGCCGTGCTTAATGGAGCACAGGAAGAGGTAGAGTGAGTCTTATCCAGAACCTCTAATCACACCATCTATCAAAAAGTAATTCCTCTTTTCATTATTTTTGTATCAACAGAACAGCACAGTACATCATTGCTTTTCAAAAATATACTTTGATACAGACATTTTTATTAACCAGAGTGCATCTACCTTAGACCTGTAAACCCATGTAAATCAAGGCAAAAGTACAAACGACACAAAAAACATACAACAGTCTTGATATGCCTTTGTAAGTACATCACAACTAACAAGTGGAGTGGTTGATATTCAGGGTTGGGAGGTGAGAAATAGAACTTTAACCCATGAATGTTGGAAGTGTTCCCTTCCCTAATCAACATGCAGTACAGTCTGTAATTGTTGCACCAAAATGCAACACTGGCAGGTTTGTGTGATTTATAGCCTGTCAGATGTTCAAGGTGAAGTCCCTACTTCAAAATGTCCCTACACACCTGTACACCTACTGTATTTACGCCTGTATGTGTTTTTTTATGAGTGTATGTGTGTCGGTAGTGGGGAGGCTTGGGATAGGTTAAATGAATTGGTATTGGCTGGCGAAGACAGAGTGTGTAGAGTCGCTGAGCAGTTGTGATATTGATGCACAATATTGATATTAGCTTATGTAGGCAATGCTGTGGTTGGAGATTTGCTACACAGACGTGGCCTTGTCATCCAGAAATAACACAAAAGCACAACAAAAAATGAAGCATCTTCTGTTTCGTCTTCTGGATTCTTCTCCTGGACTTCACAGTAACCTTGGAACTGTTTTATTTATTAAACCAATGTATTACTAAAAGCTGGACCTGAAGGCTGATTTGATTGGTGCTTGAAGCATTTACATGTTTTTGTTAGCTGTGTGTTTGATGCTGTTTGTTGTGGGACTTGGATGAAGCCCTTAGTTAACTGGGAGATTAGCAACCATATGACTGCTGGCCTCTGCTTATGTCCATGCATTAATATATACCTTCAAAAATTGAAACTAGCCCTATGATATTGAATTTGAAGGACATTTATGACATTGCACTGGTTATTACACTACAGAGGTCAGAGAGCAAACTATTTAAGGCATAGTTTGTCACTTTTAAGTCTGGCCTTTCCTTGTCCTTTATTTTCCCACACTGTTGTGGTTGTACACTGTAGGCTACTTACTGTATATACCATATACACCTATACTGCACTATAATCTTAAAATATTTAAGCAAGAGACATATTTAGAAACAAAATTATACATTTCTTACTTACTAAAAAAAATGACTGTACTCTGGTTACCAAGAGCTAAGCGTAAATTATGCCTTTACAAATTGAGTTTATGCAACAATCCCTTGAGGTGGCTGTATTTGCAATTCCAAGTTGGAAGTGTTAAATGTAATGGAGATAATGCCAACAATTCTAAAATATAATTAAAAAGGGGAAACATTATCAAACGACATGGCATAGTGTTTTTTTTTTACTTTTGCAAACAGTATAAGCAAATTGTGACAGACCTAGGATATGATTTGAACATTGTAACATCAATACATTAAGTATTCAATGTTGAGACATTGATGTAATTACCACAAAAAGAGGCCATCTATATAAGTAAGTAAACCACTTTTCACATTTGCAAGAAATTTGGATTGTAATAGAATGGTCTCATGTTGTTATGCTAATTATATCAAGGCATCAGAATTCATTTGGCAGAGATGATTTTAAAGAAGCAAGATTTTACTCCTAACAAACTGGACAAACATGATTGGAACACACAGTACATTGCAAACAGACACCAGACTGTTAATATTTTTAACATGGTGAATCACTGTGCAGCAAAGAGAATACAACAGTGTTTTGACAAATATCTAGTAATAGTAAACAAACATGCAACACAAAGTCAAGTAGAAGACATTTTAACACTCACTGCTACATCTACTGTAGAGTAACGCTGAAGTGTTCAACTGTGTGACAGTATTTAGCTTTGATATTGCTGTTTACCTGTGTTTATGATGACAATACTCATTGCTTTTGTACATGGCTGGTTAGCTAAGCCACTCTTGTGGTAAAGTTATGTATTGGTGCATTGTATCATCAAAGCGCCTATAGAGAGCGCATTATAATAATATTATTATACAAGCAGTGAACTGCGACCTGTGTGTGTGTGTGTGCGAGTGTGTGCATAAATATGTGTTGCTTGTGTGTATTTTTGTGTTTATTAGCACTTCATATATACAGTATGTTGTCCTATATTTGCAGCAGAGGCAACAGAAGACTGGCATCTCCAAGTTCCATTGGCCATCTTCAATAAAGATAAAACCTTTGACATAAACTATGAACTAAGTAAGTAAAACGTATCCAAATTCAGAAGACTGCTCCGTCCTCTTGACGAGTGGAGACGAATGAAGATGCACTGCCAAAGCAAAATACTGAAACAGCATAGAAAAACAATGCTTTCTCAACATGCACCATCACAGGGCTTCAAAGGAGAAGGCGAGGACGAGATAAACATTCCTGGATGCATTGAATGACCTCAACTCACTGATGTCAAGGTTTGTGTTTTTCGCTGTCTCTTTTTTTCATTGGGATATACAGTACACTATCAAGTCTAATCAAGTGCCTACCTGTGACACACTAGAAGATATATATGTATGTATGTACAGTATGTATGTACAGTGGGTACGGAAAGTATTCAGACCCCTTTAAATTTTTCACTCTTTGTTTCATTGCAGCCTTTTTCCAAAAATCAAAAAAAGTTCATTTTATTTCTCAGTAATGTACACTCAGCAACCCATCTTGACAGAAAAAAACAGAAATTTAGAAATTTTTGCATATTTATTAAAAAACAAAAACTGAAATATCACATGGTCATAAGTATTCAGACCCTTTGTTCAGTATTTAGTAGAAGCACCCTTTTGATCTAATACAGCCATGAGTCGTTTTGGGAAAGATGCAACAAGTTTCTCACATCTGGATTTGGGTATCCTCTGCCATTCCTCCTTGCAGATCCTCTCCAGTTCTGTCAGGTTGGATGGTAAACGTTGGTGGACAGTCATTTTCAGGTCTCTCCAGAGATGCTCAATTGGGTTTAAGTCAGGGCTCTGGCTGGGCCATTCAAGAACAGCCACAGAGTTGTTGTGAAGCCACTCCTTCGTTATTTTAGCGGTGTGCTTAGGCTCATTGTCTTGTTGGAAGGTAAACCTTCGGCCCAGTCTGAGGTCCAGAGCACTCTGAAAAGGTTTTCGTCCAGGATATCCCTGTACTTGGCCGCATTCATCTTTCCCTCGATTGCAACCAGTCGTCCTGTCCCTGCAGCTGAAAAACACCCCCACAGCATGATGCTGCCACCACCATGCTTCACTGTTGAGACTGTATTGGACAGGTGATGAGCAGTGCCTGGTTTTCTCCACACATACCGCTTAGAATTAAGGCCAAAAAGTTCTATCTTGGTCTCATCAGACCAGAGGATTTTATTTATCACCATCTTGGAGTCCTTCAGGTGTTTTTTAGCAAACTCCATGCGGGCTTTCATGTGTCTTGCACTGAGGAGAGGCTTCCTTCGGGCCACTCTGCCATAAAGCCCCGACTGGTGGATTGCTGCAGTGATGGTTGACTTACTACAACTTTCTCCCATCTCCCGACTGCATCTCTGGAGCTTAGCCACAGTGACCATTGGGTTCTTCTTTGCCTCTCTCACCAAGGCTCTTCTCCCCGATAGCTCAGTTTGGCCGGACGGCCAGCTCTAGGAAGGGTTCTGGTCGTCCCAAACGTCTTCCATTTGAGGATTATGGAGGCCACTGTGCTCTTAGGAACCTTAAGTGCAGCAGAAATTTTTTTGTAACCTTGACCAGATCTGTGCCTTGCCACAATTCTGTCTCTGAGCTCTTCAGGCAGTTCCTTTGACCTCATGATTGTCATTTGCTCTGACATGCACTGTGAGCTGTAAGGTCTTATATAGACAGGTGTGTGGCTTTCCTAATCAAGTCCAATCAGTATAATCAAACACAGCTGGACTCCAATGAAGGTGTAGAACCATCTCAAGGATGATCAGAAGAAATAGACAGCACCTGAGTTACATATGAGGGTCACGGCAAAGGGTCTGAATACATATGACCATGTGATATTTCAGTTTTTGTTTTTTTAATAAATATGCAAAAATTTCTAAATTTCTGTTTTTTTCTGTCAAGATGGGTTGCTGAGTGTACATTACTGAGAAATAAAATGAACTTTTTTGATTTTTGGAAAAAGGCTGCAATGAAACAAAGAGTGAAAAATTTAAAGGGGTCTGAATACTTTCCGTACCCACTGTATGTATGTATGTATGTATGTATATGGTACATCTAAATTATAGAAGGTTATTATGGACTACGGGTGTCAGAGGATAGTGAAAGAACACCTATTGGGATTAGTTTACCGTTACATTGGACACACTTTGTTTTCTGGGATGGGCAGGTGGACAAATGAGCCACATTCAGTTGGAGAACCATCTGACTTAGGTGACATAGAGCCACTGCCACGTATGCGGGCCGCAATGGCTGACATTTCTCCTGTTTGACACTCTACAGTAATTCCAAGTTGATCTGAGGTCTGGTTCAGGTTGCTGTCTGGGATGGTCCCCTTGCCGGTGAAGAGCTGGATTAGGCACTTCCTGAACTGGAAAGAAACGAGAGAATTAAAAGCAATTCACTTGATTACAATTATTTGCAATTACATAGATCTAGGGACCATGATTATACTCCTAAAATACTTGGTCAGGACCCCTTGGCGTCACTTTTCAATGCTCTGGGTATCTCTTTGGCATCATTTTTCAATGTGCTTGGTCAGGACTCCTTGGTGTCATTTTTCAACGTGCAGGTTAAAGTTATGGGTGGGTTTAAAAGATGTATGTTTAAGTGACACACGGGACATCAACGGGACAGAAACCCCGGCCTCCTGGGTAAAAATCCTGTGTTGTCATCTTACAGCGCCGCCAGCGAGCACTTGCTCTGCCCAATGCGTCCCATACAGACGCTAAAAGGATGCATTGAGGATAGGTATCTGACAGTAAGAGCTGCGGCCCCCGCGACCGTTTAAGTCAATGCTAAATAATCCACCAGCAGCTCCATGTCCCAGAAGCAGGCTTGAAGCGTTCCAGGCATTTTCCACTTAGCGCATTTCTGCTGTGTTCCAGAGGTGCCTCGGGCTCCGTGAGCAATTGCAGCTAAAGATACACCCCAGGTCTATTCTCACGAGAGGACAACGCCAGAAAAGACAAGACATGGAGTTTAACTACAGTTGTTTGCAGTGGAAGGTAGATACTAGTTTAATAAACACGTAATCGTTCTGTTAAGTACTTGTAGAGACAATTAAATCTAAATTCAGGCAGCAAGATGGTCCACTTCCAGTGTGGTATGGAGGATGGAAAAAAACGGAACACATTCTGAACGCAGCAATGACAGTGGAAAAACGGAAGTAGTATGTGATGAGTTGGAAGTGATAACATTTTGCTTTATAGGACATTAATAATGTATGTAAAGAAATAGTGCAACATCTTGGGAAATGTGCTTATGAGAAGATTGATACCACTCGTAATTTAGCATTGCTTAGCTTGGAGTTAAAATATACAACTACCAAAACCTTTTAAGGCTCACTAATGAACACTGTTTATCATGTTTGGGTAATCTGAAGCAGAATTGTAAAACCTGTAGCACAATATCTACACAGCCTGTTTGTAGACGTTGGAGAAGTCAAGATTTTCATTCACAAATAAAAAGTTACAGCTCCTAACTTTTTCACTTAAATTTCTTTTTACCGTTTGTATTTGGAACACAACACACGTTGGTAGGTATATTTGTTTTTACTTTAGACAAAGCCTTCCTCTGCAGCGCTGTGGAGGTATGTCTGGCAATGCGAGACTTTTCCATTTGTGACCTCAGCACTCTGTATGCAACTCTGTGATTTGGTCACAGAGCTTACCCTAAGCACAACTTGTTTACCTCTAACCCACCAGATATATTTTTTTAACTCTCTGCCTAAAGCATGAAAGCAAAACATGTTTGCCTGTGGCAAAACTATTTTCACTGACTGCACTGGCCTGCCATAGTTAGCACAGCAGGGAAAGCGAGAGAGAGAGAGAGAGAGAGAGAGAGAGAGAGAGAGAGAGGGGGGACACATTCTGTGGAAATATTGGATTTACAGGCAGACACTAGAAATCTGGTATCATAAAAAATACCATTGATGCTGCAACCTACTGCTGGATAAGAGTAAAGCCATTTTTTCCCTAAGGTTTGTAAAGAGAACACTATGTGACCAAATCATGGACTAAGGTGCGGAGTGCTCTGGTCATAAACTGGGACGGGCGTTTGGAGATGAGACCTACAAGAGTAAAAAGCTGAAGGAACTCAGCTTTTTACATCCTTTTTTCCATTATTGATTTAAACTATGCAGAGCCCTTTTACTTGGTGCTAAATTGTACCCCAAAATGACTTTCAGAAGAGGAATATTTATAGTTGTGAGGTATTATAATGTTTTTATATTATGTGGTTGTTGTAGTGTTTTTTGTTAGGAAAGGTAGCGGATGTTCTGCATCAGCTAATGGTATTCCTAATAAAATAAAATCAGCAGAGGTGTTCATTTCCAGGTTTAGTGGCTTGATGGTTAACGTTGAAGTAGGGGATTTTTTCACAGGGGTATTTTGGGGACTTGATTAACCCGACCCAGAGTAAGTCTGATGAAAACTGATGTATCTGCCCGGTTCAACTCTGAGATTTTCTTGCAATACACAGCACTCTGAATGAATAATCTCCGACATAACGTTAGGCAACGTTATGTTCTGCCAGCTCGCAGCCGAAAGAGTCCCCCCGCTGTTGTAAAGCGTTCTGCATGTGGCGTCTGTGGACACATATATATATATATATACAGATACTACGTCTCACTTTATAAGATAAATAGCCTGCCTATAAGTGGCATCACGCTTTCTGCACTTGTTGTCTGGTTGTGCATTGCATTTGTGGGATTCTGAAACGTCCTGAAATTTGGGAATTGTCGTTTGTTTATTCAAAGTCAAGGACAGTCCAAAGTAGTGCTACTTTGGATATTTTTGTAGTTCTGAGGTGTTCACATTGTAGCTTCCAAGCTCCGTTGCGCTCTGTCTCTGGTCCTCAGGGTGAGAGGGGCCAGTGGATAGAGCAGCAAAAGCCAATTTGTGCTTCTTTAATATAATTAAATTATGCTGTTTATTGATCCCCAGTAAGGAAATTACAATTTACACTCTGTTTTGTTAGAATCTCTACACACAGGCCTGAAATCCACACATGATCAGGAAATGCACAAATGGAGAGATGTCAGAGTGAGTGGGCTGCCAGTCCTGGACCAGCACCCTGAGTGGTTGGGGGTACGGTGCCTTGCTCAAGAGCACCTGGCAGTGCCCAGGAGACATATCACCAGCTACCAATCCACACTCCGTACTTTGGTCTGGAGGGGGGACTTGAACGGCAACCCTCCAGTTCCCCACCCAACTCCCAATGGACTGAGCTACTGCCACCCCTAATAATTTTAATATCTTTTGCATTTCTAATCCAAACCACATCAAACTTGGCACCGCACTTACCCGTGTCCGTAGCAAGACACCTGTCACGTTTGAAATCCATCGGAGTAACGGTTTGAGAGATAGGCACATAACACAAACACACACTATGACAGACAGACTTTCCTGAAATTTATAGCTATTAATAAGTGTAGCTTTAAGATTGTTTTTTGGACTGCACTTGATACTGTACTACGATACGATATGCAATAGTTCCGGATGCTGCTGGAAGTTCCGCCAGATGTCCCTCACTTTCTGCTTTCTTTGAGTTAACTTTAAACTTGCATCTAGCAACATTAACCAAGACCTCTGAATGTTACAGGTTTAAAATGGCAAGTTTTAAGGGAAATTTGAATTGTGCAACAAGGCATGCCTGTTTAGTTCGTTGGGGGAATGATTGCAAAGATTTTCAAAGAACATGTTTATGGCATTTGCAAACAACCTTTATTCTCCTATCCAGGAATGTTGTGTGGACTAGACAGTATCTATTGTCAAACAGTCCAGACTTCATTATCTTACATGCGTATTTTAAAATCGTTCCTACTGATTCAACAGTGTAATCCTCATGTGAAACCGCTTTTAAATAATACTGGGAGAAGTAATGAATGAATATTTCTTGAATGTTTTTTCACCTTTGACCTAAGCAATACCAGGATGCTGTCTCATGGATGTATAAAAAGAACTGCATACAGCCCTTAAGGCAGAACTTCCTTTATTTGCTATGAGAATTGCTCAGTGACGCCAAAAAAGTTCCATGTGTAAAATAAAACCCAGATAATAGGTGCTGTCTTTCTATGGGGTCCATAGAGCAGGCGCACTAGAGACTTCTGGCTACCAGTTTAGCGCTCTGCTTACTTGGGGATAAGATGAGTTAATCGTGCTTCCCTTTTTAGACATATATGTGGCCGAGCATCTTCAACCATATTCCTCAGCTCGCTCCTTTAGATCTAATGTTAAGTTTACTGTCTGTGCCATAAACCCAACCTAAGACCCGTAATGATTGATCTTTTGAGTCTGTAGCATTGAGACTTTAGAACACCTTGCCTCCTTATTGCAGACATTTGCACTCTGCAATTTCTGTCTGACTGACTTTTTTTTTAAATAAATAAAGACCTACCTTTTCAGACTAGCGTTTGGTTGAATTTTATTTTATATATATTACTTTTTTTTTATAGGTACGTAATTACTCTTAAGATTAACTAACTTACAGTACTTACTCTTACTTCACAAAATGTGCACTCACCGTGAATACCCTAAAATTAGTAAGTAATATATAAGATGAGTTACATTTTTTTTTATGGCCTTCATATCATTGGACATTGTCTATATTGAAACACTACTCAAGCTCCAGTAGCAGATTTGTCTTCTGTCAGTGTTACCGCTGCACCATTTTAGCGCACCTGCCTTGAATAAAGCACTAATTGAGTGCCCTGGCCGCAAGGCTGTCACATTTGCAAATGAATAGGTTTTTAAATCCAGTTATTTAGATATTCGGTGGAACACTATAAATCCCCCCGTAGTGATCATAGGAGAAAGTGTCAGCACACAGGAAAAATGCAAAGTTGCTTTGAATAAAGATGGTTTGTTTAACAAATCTGTAATATAGCTTAAACTTACAATGAAAGAAATTCAAAAGGAATTTATAAACGTGTTTCACGTGTGTAAGACCCGCACATAATCACATATGCTGTAGTCGATCTCAATTACCCTGAGAAAAAGACCTGGACAGCACAATGTAAATGACATGAAACAATGCAAGCCTCACAAACATACCATAGGTGGCTTTTTAACATGCCACGCACGGAAAATTTTACTCTTTGGATTCCATGTTTCATTTATTGATATACCATGCATTATTGAGTGGCAGGCTAACACCCAACAACAACAGAAAAAAACATCTCAGTATTCTGCAGCAGCTTTCATCTTCTGCATACAGCGACGTGTCTCAATGCTGGTGTAGGAAGGAATATGGCTACCTTCCCTCAATGCTGCTAACTAGTCTGGTACTGGACAGTGCAAATAAATACTGGAATAAACCAAGCAAACATGCTAAAAATGGCTGAATCCCATTGGATTCCTTCCAAACATGAAAACTCTCATTTACCTGTTGATTCATGAAGACATAGATGACTGGGTTGTAGGCAGCAGTGGTCTTGGAAAAGAAGGCAGGGATGGAAGCCAGCCCGGGGTCAAGTTTGATGGTTGGATGAATAGTGACTAGTATGGAGAAGGCTGCATACGGCGTCCATCCCACCATGAAGGCCACAATCATCACAACCACCATACGGGTCACCTGCCCCTCCGGATTCTTGGCGCCAGCCACACGGCCATGAGCTACCTGAAGGAAACAGAGAGCCATGACTAGCTTGCCAGTACTTTGTAATTTAACAGACGGCCTATTAAAATGTAGTCCACATCCAGGATGTTCCACTTCCGGGATTCCACCGGATGTCCTTCTTTTCGGCCGGATGTCCGTCACCTTCCCCTTTCTTTGTGTTGGACTGGGGTTAACTGCTCCCCAGATCTCTGCAGGGTAAATCCACACAGCTAGCTAGACTATCCGTCCAATCTGACTTTTCTATTGCATGACTTAAACTACTTTTGAATGTACACAAGGCCTGAAATACACACACATGCTCAGGTCCTATACACGCACTAATGGAGAGATGTGCTTGACCAGCGCCCTGAGGCATGGACATTTGAGTTAAAGGTTGATTTGAAAATGTGGACAAACATACAAGAAATGCATTTTGTGGGAATCAAACTAAATAAAGACAATTTGAGCAAGAGCAACTTGTGAGTTATTTGCATGCAGAGTGGTGTGGTCACTAGTTGATCTGGCTGCTTCCTCATTTTAAGAGACGCTGTGTGACATTTGAGTTGATATCAAGCCATGCCCAGCAGCTCATGATACAATGTTATGGTGCGCTGCGTTAGACCGCTGAGACTTATACATTTTCTCACAAAGGAAGCTACAAGTTCAAATCCAAGTTGTTAATTCGTTGTTTTTCTACTTTTAAAAGGGCTAAATACTTTTCTACGTGACATGTGTTTACTTTAAGAGGCTCTGGAGACGAATAGGTGTTGTGGGACAGAAGGACGGACCCAAGTGCACGGCTCACAGGAAAGGTTATTTATTGAGGAAATAGGGGATAGGGGAGTGGGAGCAGGAAGGTGGATGCCCCGGGGCACGAGGGCGGAGAAACAGGGAGGTTGACGGGGACTCGGGAACGAGGAGAAGGATGTAGGAGCCGGGCCCGGGAGGGACCGGGAGCGCGCCCGAGGAGGAGACACGGACTCGAAGAACGATGAGGAGGCACGGCACGGAGAGTTGAGAGGGATGGGGATGAAGAAGGAACGCTGAGGATGGAAGAAGGCACGGCACAGAGAGTTGTGAGGGATGGAGATTAAGAGGGGATGCCGAGGGAGGAGGACCGGGGTCCAAAGCCAGCTGACCAGAGTGAAACTGGAAGGGAAACACAAGTGACAGAGAAATTCGTTTTTTATATGTTCCTTATTAGACAATTCTCTGTAGTAGTGTCTTAGAATATTATACCTTGCATGCTTAAATTCATATTCATATCATAATCATAACTTTCATGCTTATCATATATTCATATCTTGCTTGACGTATATTCATGTATGCTTTATATTTTATAATCTTATATGCACATTTAACCAACTATGTTTTCCTTGAAACACCGCCATAAAGTCTACTCTGTTGTAAATCCTTTAGATAGTCTTAATTTCGAGGTCAGGCAGAGGGTCAGGTTGCCCCGGCAATCTGCACTCTGCCCTCCTTTTCCTGTGTAGGCATAAACCAAACACCAGATGCTTTAGACTCAACAACTGTAAATCTTTGTGTGTGTGTGCTTCAATAAAGAGACTTTGCTTTTAGTTTCTAGTTGCCAGAGTTCCGTGGAAGCAATGCTGGCAGGCAGGTTGCTGTCACGGATCTCTCCCTTTTGCAAAAGCTTTTTAACTACACATTTTGCCGTCTGCGTCTCGTTTCTTTGCTTAACCATGGTTATTTAGTAAGATAAAGTGTCCTGAACCTGACAACAAGGAAGGTGAGTACACAGGATACACAAGGAAACACAGAGAATTTGGCGATGCTGAGAGATTGCTCTCAGAATGTTCACCCATCTAGTTGAGTCAACGATCAGGTCAAGAGTGAGTGAAGAGCCAGGGTGATATACGGATGTTAATGATAATGGCAGGCAGGTGTGGACGGCGGGAGTAGGTGAGGGCTGACAGGTGTGGCGATGAGGGTTGTTGATTGTAGACGGGAGGCAGGTGTGAGCGATCAGCTGGCTTCAGACAGGTGAGGGAGGAGAAAACCAAAACAAACAGCAGACAGGGCAGGACGACCAGAAATAAGGTAGGAAAAAGAATAAGACAGACTCACGGCCAGCTGGAGGAGCTGCCACTGGGACGGTGAGGGGACTGGTGGCGACTGGTTTGATCCAAGAGACGTGGAATACGGGGTGGATCTTGAGGTGGGATGGGAGCTTGAGCCTGACTGTGGTGGGGTTCAGAACTGCCTCAACCGCGTAGGGACCCACGAATCGCGGCGTGAGTTTCTTGGATGAGGTTTGCGGCGGGAGGTCTTGTGACGACAGCCACACCTTCTGGCCGGGCTGGTAGACGGGGGCCGGTCTTCGGTCGGCCAGGCGTTTATTGAGCGGTGTTGTTTGTTGCAGTGCGGCTCTGGCCTCCTCCCACACCCGTTGACACCGCCAAAGGTGTGCTTGAACTGATGGGACCGCTACTTCTTTCTCCAGGGCAGGGAAGTGCGGAGGCTGAAATCCCAGGGCACACATGAAGGGGAGCATCCCAGTGGCACCGCAGGGCAGGGATTTGTGTGCGTACTCCACCCACGGGAGGTGAGCACTCCAGGAGGATGGGATACAGTACGCCACACACCGAAGGGCTGCTCCCAGGTCCTGGTTGGCCTGCTCGGCCTGTCCGTTGGTCTGGGGGTGGTGACCAGACGACAGGTGGCTCCGAGGGCTCAGCATAAGGATTTCCACACTTGGGAGGTTAACTGGGGTCCCCAGTCGGAGACAACATCTTGGGGGATGCCATGAAGCCGGAAGACGTGGTGGACCAGGGGCTTGGCGGTTTCCAACGCCGTGGGCAGCTTGGGTATGGGGATAAAGTGGATGGACTTCGAGAACCGGTCCACCACGGTTAAGATGACAGTGTTGCCCTGGGAGTTCGGCAACCCAGTTACGAAGTCTATGGCGATGTGGGACCAGGGCCAACCGGGGACAGGGAGGGGACGGAGCAGATCGGCGGGCCGTTGATGGGACAGCTTGGCGCGGGCACACATCTCACAGGCGGCCACGAAGTCCCGGCAATCCTTTTCTGCCGTGTCCCACCAGAAGCGTAGACGGACCAAGAACAACGTTCTGGCTCTGCCGGGATGGCAGCTGAAGCGGGAGGCGTGTGCCCACTGCAGGACATGGGAACAGGCACAGGGGGGCGTAGAGGTGCTCCGCTGGTCCGGTACCAGGGTCGGGTCGGTGGCCTGGGCGCGGCAGACGGCGGACTCCACCTCCCAGACCAGGGAGGCAACCAGGCAGGAGCGAGGGAGGATATATTTGGGCGGGTTTTCCAAGCCAACGGGCGAATGGATGCGAGATACAGCGCTGGGCTTGGTATTCATAGGACCCGGTAAAATGGAAACGATTGAAGAACAGGGCCCACCTGGCTTGCCGGGAATTCAGTCTCTGGGCGGAGTGGATGTAAGAAAGATTCTTGTGGTCGGTCCAGATGATGAAGGGCTGTTGGGCGCCCTCTAGCCAGTGCCTCCATTCATCCAAGGCCAGTTTGACGGCCAGTTTGACGGTCCCCCACGCCGTAGTTCTGTGGGAGTAAGTCGTTTAGAAAAAAAGGCACAGGGGAGAAGCTTTTGATCAGAAGGGCAGCGCTGGGACAGTGTGGCTCCCACCCCCAAGTCCGAGGCATCCACCTCCACCACGAACTGAAGGGAGGGGTCGGGGTTAGTGAGGACAGGGACAGAGGTAAACAGGGATTTTAGGAGTGAGAAGGCTGCAGCGGCCTCTGGAGACCAAACAAAGGGGACTGACGGGGAGGTGAGGCGAGTGAGTGAGTGGGGCGGCCACAGAGCTGTAGTGGTGAATGAACCGTCTGTAAAAGTTGGCAAAACCCAGAAAGTGTTGTAACAGTTTAACAGATGTGGGAATGGGCCAGTCGACCACGGCCTTAATCTTGGCTGGGTCCACCCTTATCCGCCCGCACTCTATTACAAAACCGAGGAACTGAACGGAGGGAACACTGAATTCACATTTTTCTGCAAACAGCCTGTCCTCCAGGAGCCGCTGCAGCACTAACCGGACATGTTCGGTGTGTTGGACCGGGTCGCGGGAGAAGATCAGGATGTAGTCCAGGTAAACGAAGACGAAGCGGTGGAGGAAGTCGCGCAGCACGTCGTTTACCAGGGCCTGAAACACAGCAGGAGCATTAGTAAGGCCAAAAGGCATGACTAGGTATTCGTAATGCCCGAGTGGGGTATTGAACCCGGTCTTCCACTTGTCCCCCTCCCGGATTCGGACCAGGTGGTAAGCGTTTCTTAGGTCTAGTTTGGTAAACACGGTGGACCGGGAGAGGGACTCGTAGACGGAGTCCATAAGGGGTAATGGATATTTATTCCGTACTGTAATAACGTTGAGCCCCCGGTAATCGATGCAGGGACGGAGGGTCTTGTTTTAGCCACGAAAAAGAAGCCCGCACCCAACGGGGACGAGGCGAATAAGACCGGTGGCAAGAGATTCCCTAACGTACTGTTCCATAGCCTCTCTCTCCGGACCGGACAGTTTGAACAAACGGCTTGTGGGCAGGGGGGCGTCCGGGAGGAGGGCTATGGAGCAGTCGCAGGGGCGGTGGGGGGACAAGGACGTGGCCTAGTCCCTACTGAACACCATGGCCAGGTTGTGGTATTCAGCCGAGACCAAGGACAGGTCAGGGGGTTCGAGCGACTTATTGGGAGCGGGTGTACTACCGGGAGCTCGCGCCAACAAAAGACAACTGGAGTGGCACTCTGTGCTCCAGTTTCTGATCTTCCCCCACGCCCAGTCCACATTGGGATTATGAGTGATGAGCCAGAGGAGACCGAGGACTATGGGATTGGCAGGGGAGGAAATAAGATGAAGGGAGAGGGATTCGTGGTGGTTGCCGGAGGTGAGGAGTTGAAGCGGGGGAGTGCGGTGAGTGATGGTGGCGAGGGGCTGGCCGTTGAGGTTAGTGGCGCGGAGGGCGGTGTCAAGAGGGACGTGGGGGATGGAGAGTTGACGGGCGAGCTCAATGTCAATGAAGCTTTCATCTGCACCAGAGTCGACGAGCGCCCCAAGAGGAACGGAGACGTCCCACCACGACAGGGAGACGTCTAGCAATGAGCGCCGCTTGAGAGAGGTTCGGCTCGCCAGAGCTCCCACTGCTACTGGCGAGCCAACTCTTTTGGCCAAACGGGACATGCGGAGGTAATGGCCAGACAGGCCACAATAAAGACATAGGCCTGCAAGGCGGCGACGCTCACGTTCCTCCGGGGACAAGCGAGCCTTGCCTAATTGCATGGGCTCCGGAGGAGGAGGGGAAACCGGCCGTGCAGGAGGGGCGATGGGACGTGGCTGGGACGGCGAGGGAGCAGAGACCCTAGACAGTGGACCGGGTAGAGGTGGAGCCGCGAGGGTGTCGCTTTCTCTCCCGGATGCAATTGTCCAGATCGATGGCTACACCGATCAGACAATCCAGGCTCTCCGGCTCGTCCCTGGTGGCCAAGAGGTCCTTACGTCGGTCACGGAGGCCAGCCAGGAACGCGCTGCGGAAAGCCTGGTTGTTCCACCCCGACCTAGCGGCCAGGATGCGGAAATCACTCCGCAATGCTGCGATCTCCCTGCCGATGAGACATTCGGCCGATGAGGCGAGAATCCCTCTCTAGGCCCCACACCAGATGATCGAACACCCTCCTCATCTCCTCCTCAAAAGAAGGGTATGAGGAGAGGAGATCGGGCCTCCCCAGTCTCACGGTGGTAAACCAGGAGAGCGCACAGTCGCGGAGCAGCCCAGCCACAAAACACACCCTAGCCTCGTCGGAGCGGAATGTCACTGGTTGTCTGCTAAACACCAGGGAGCACTGCACCAAGAACCCCTCGCACATTCCCAGCACAACAGAAAATTTATCGGGCAAGGAGACGGGTGTTTCAGATGGGGGTGACTGGACCAAATCAACCGGAGGGGAGTGAGCGAGGGGAGCAGGCGGAGCGGCTGGAGCGGGGTTAGCGACGGGAGCAGAGGGACTAGGGGAAGTAGCCAGCCTACCTAGCCTCTGGACCTCTTCAGTCAGGGAGCGGAGCGCCTCGGCCATGGCTGTAAGGGCCGAGGAGTGCTGACCAAGCAATGCTCCCTGGGAGGCCACAGTGACGGAGAGATCCTGGGGGGAAGGTGAGGGATCGTGAGTTGGGGGTGAGCCGGCTGGGTCCATGATGACCTGATCATTCTGTTGTGGGACAGAAGGATGGACCCGTGCATGGCTCACAGGAAAGGTTATTTATTGAGGAAATAGGGGATAGGGGAGTGGGAGCAGGAAGGTGGATTTCCGGGGCACGAGAGCGGAGAACCAGGGAGGTTGACAGGGACTCGGGAACCAGGAGAAGGATGTAGGAGCCGGGCCCGGGAGGGACCGGGAGCGCGACCGAGGAGGAGACACAGACTTGAGGCACAATGAGGAGGCAACGGCACGGAGAGTTGAGAGGGATGGGGATGAAGAGGGAACGCCGAGGATGGAGGAAGGCACGGCGTGGAGTTGTGAGGGATGGAGATGAAGAGGGGACGCCGAGGGAGGAGGACCGGGGTCCGAAGCCAGCTGACCGAAGTGAAACTGGAAGGGAAACACAAGGAAGGTGAGTACACAGGATACACAAGGAAACACATAGAATTTGGCAATGCTAAGCGATTGCTCTCAGAATGTTCACCCATCTAGCTGAGTCAACGATCAGGTGAAGAGTGAGTGAAGAGCCGGGGTGATATACGAATGGTGATGATAATGGTAGGCAGGTGTGGACGGCGGGAGTAGGTGAGGGCTGACAGGTGTGGCGATGAGGGTTGTTGATTGTAGACGGGAGGCAGGTGTGAGCGATCAGCTGGCTTCAGACAGGTGAGGGAGGAGAAAACCAAAACAAACAGCAGACAGGGCAGGACGACCAGAAATAAGGTAGGAAAAAGAATAAGACAGACTCACGGCCAGCTGGACCCCACCATGACAATAGGTGTATTCAATAAAACGTATTATAGACATTAACAGGAAGATCAACGCTGTGTTACTTTTTTCCTTAACAGTAAGCCACGTTTCAAACGCGACTGACAAGTTTCCTCGGGAATAGACTCCAAAGACAAATCAGAGAGGTAACGTACACGTCGTTATGTTTGAACATTTTAATGACAACTTAACAAATAGGCATTCACGCGGACATCAACGTATTCTCTTCCCGTTTTCAACAGCTGTCCTCACTACGACAACAACAGACGCAATTATGTGACAGTCTCCAGTTAACATCGTCTCTAGTTAAACCAGATCAATGCCCATTTGTGTGATGTCATGTTGTGTTCTTGAACCCCCCAACAAAGCACAAGTATACTTTATATTTCACAGTTACTGTTTTCCATCAGAACAATAGATCATTTCTGACCGCATTTTAAGGCATCTTTATTTCACAGGAAAGACACACAGCTATTACACAAACTCCCAGGCAGTTCAGTACTTGTGTTTTGTGTTTTACCCTACATTGTGTTTTACAACTTTCTTGTGGCAGCAATAGAGGCCGTGATGTTTCCTGTTTACAATATGGGACTCATTCATAGCTCAAAAAAACAAGTCTGATCTCTGGTTACATGATGCGTGACGTGGGGTTGCCTTTTCCAAAAGTTGAGTCTGTTGCAACTTTGTTGCATTTTTTGGAGTGTCCCTAAATGCAATGCCCCCATTCAAAATGAATGGAAAGACCTGTGTTTTTGCCAGACCGTTGGACGGCCGACGCAGGCTGTCTGAACACGGCCAACAGATTATTAAATTAAATTGCAGACTCCACCTTATAATGGCTCCAATGTGTGGCCTTTAGAATGCTCTTTTGGATGCATGCATGAGGAATCAAAATGGAGTAAACTTACAAATCAGGCACAAGCATGTTTCTTTACACTGTAGCATATGTCAACTGCTGCTACTTTTCAAAACCACAACATTGACATTATCTTATGTTTACTACCATTGTCAGAGAAGTGAGAAAGGGTAGAAGCATTCCAGGAACAAACGTTTTAAGAAACGTACATCAAATGTCAGCAGCTACAGACAGCCCAATACTTGATATTTCCCAAACATATACAATACAGTATACCCACTACAATACATTAGACTACACCACTGATATTTCCTGTAATAAAATCCCCAAATCAGTCTACTATTTTCAGCAAACTGTTGTAATAATCCTCCCATCAGCACACTACCGAAGGCTGATCTTTTCCACTTTATGTTCCTGGTCCCTTCTGCTGACTTAAAAGTTTCTGTCTCTCTAAACATGTTGGAACATTCTCAAACTAAAACAGATTCACGCATGCGCAGATGATAATCCTGATGTACGAGTTCTACAATAGCTGTCTGCCATTAGCCTCCACCAAAAAGCTAACGTTAGTTCAGCTAACAGCTAATTTGACTAACCGCTAGCTGAGACAGCATGTAAAAGACCCTCAAAAATAATATACTATATACAGTATATATATAGATATAAGGCTACAGCTAATTTAAGACTTTACAGTAATAATAAAGACAGGTATTGAGTGATGTATATATTTTAAATGAACGTTAGCTTTCAGGTGGAGGCTAACGGCAGACCGCTACTGTGGAACAGACTTTCTTTAAAAGTCTATGGGAACAGATCATGCAGTGTTGTAAACCCTCATACATCAGGATTAACATCTGCGCATGCGCGAACATCTTGCGCATGCGCAGGACGGATTGTGCAGGCAGAACGGATCGTTTACCGTCAGTACTTTTATGTATGTAGATACCCATTTAGCACTCATACTTACAATGGAACTACCCATTCATATCACCAGCTAGAGCTGCGCAACATGGAAAAAAATCAAAAATCACGAAACTTTTGACCAAATACATCAATGTCGATATTGCGGCGATATTGCAGGGTTGACAATTGATGCTTTTACAAAATGTTTTCACAATGAGAGTTTATATATACTCATCAATAATGTGAAAACAATGACTAGTGGGTAAAGGCAAATAATAAAACAGCTAGTAAGTCTGGTAAGTTCAGAAAAGTACATCACTTAACTACACTGCAGCCTTTAAAACCAGGAAACACTATCTAGCCTCATAAATCGATGTAGATATGATATCGATATATAACCCAGGCCTACCACCAGACCCCTTGATGTTTCTGATTGGTTTAAAGATTTTACATTTAGGGAAACATATTTTTTTCTTAACATGACTGAACGTTTTAGCTGCATTTATAAATGAATGATTTCCATGTGTGTTGTGTCAAAAGTCATACTGACCTTCCTGAGCTTCTGCAAAAGCTTTCCATAGCAGAAAAATATTACTCCGAGAGGCACAATGAAACAGGTGATGAAGAAAACGATGATGTAGCTGTGATCGACCATGCTGGTTGAATACCTGTTCAGAGGTGGAGAACAAAGATGTTAAAATTTGATTTAAACTGGGTAAAAACCATACATGTAAACCTGACCAGAATACAATAGATATATATAGATCAATCAATAGATTGATGCAAACGGCAGACCATTTGTTTGAAAACACGTGTGTCCCTTTAAGAACAAACTGGTTGACAATCCAATAATTTCCCTTCTAGGAGGTAAATGTCATTTTTACATTCAGAGGCCTTTATCTGGCTAAAGAGAAAGAAGACAGTTTTGCAGGGAAATTGCACAGCTGAGACAAATCTCTGTGATACAATTAGGGTCCCGGAGGCCACTAATTTATTCTAATTATGTCATTTCCATGAGAACACCTACTGCAATTGGATGTAACAAGCTCCAGATTAATGTGTAACAAACTACCTGGAAGACAGTGGCGTGTGTGTAAGTGTGTGTACCTATATATTCATGCATATTCTTGTTGAACCAAGTGTGTCCTGCACACATAGATTCAAATTCCCACCTCATCCTCGTGATTTTATTTGCATTTGGTGATACATGCAAAATAGTACCTTATTATGCATTAAAAATTTGCTTGGTCTGTTCAAATTGCTTTTCTGAACAAAACAAATCATTGAGGCTATTGGGCAGTGCCATGCTGTGGTTAAAAGACAGCATAGTTGTGAGGGGTTTGTTAGGTACTGTACATCTGCACAAAATAACTATGAACACTCAGGACATTCTGGGTCTGTGATAGAAGTTCACACGAGGCTCTGATATTGGAATTATCTGTAATCTGTAGGACCCATATACAGCTCTGAGCCCCTGGAATCATTCATCTTTTCTCCCTTCATTCAGTGCCCCTGAAGGCAAGACATGAAAATGCAGTGCTTTTTGTCTTCTAATTGCATCCCTACAGACAGCCATGCACCATGTGGTTGTGCTCAAGTGGCTCTACCTGGATTCAACATATCTGCCCTCTGTTTTATTAAAAGATACTCTATTCCTGTGGCTAACACATGCCATTAGTTTTTTTTTTTTTTTTAATGGCCCCTTCCGTGTGCAGAAAAAACAAGTATTTGGCCTGTAGATCTGTAGTCAAACTGACTGACTCCCCAAGTTGGTCAAAAGAGTGCCTCGGAACACATCGAATAAATGCCGACTTACGTACGTTCTGTTTCCATAACAGCAGGTCGGCGCAATCTGTATTGTCCTTAATGACCATAATGGCGGCTCATTTGGAACACAATCTCATATTTTACGAAAATAGTTCACCAAAACCAAAAACATTTTAACCCTCATGTTGTCCTCGGGTCAAATTGACCCTATATCAATGTTCTTTTTAACTAACCAAAATAACATGGTTGATTCCACACATCACTCTTTGGCAAGTACAAATCTCTACTTTCATTAATTTTGGGATTTGAAAAAAACATTGAAGTGGTTTTGAAATAGTATTGAGTAAAAGTTGACATATTCCAGTCTGTGATTATCATCAACATCCATTCCTTTAATTTTAGTCTAAATAATTCCTAATTTCTTCTTTTTTAACACAAACATTAGGTATAATTTCCTATAAATGAGGTTTATTGACCATAAATTCCAAAAATAACCGTAAAACTGAAGTTAATAAGTTAGTGTTACGTAGTGTTAAACGTCAAAAAAGTGACAAACGTTGAAAAAAGTGTTGAAAAAAAGTGAGAAAGACATAAGAAAAAGTTAAAAACATTAATTAAAAAACATCAACAAAATTGTTGATTTGTTGACACACAATGGATAAGGAGATATAGGCCATGCAGCTGCTGAATCTGTCTTCATTTCAGACCGTCAAAGGTCAGTTAAAAATATTTTTGTCCGATTTTGAGAGGAGTTAGTCACGCTCATCCCGCTAATCATTTCCGGGTTAGCATTCCACCAATCAGATTGGTCATTGAGTCCAACTGCCCACCTTCCAATTCAACAAGTCAAATCGGCCCAAATGAAGGCCGACGGCCCCTCCGACTGACGACGGCATTGAACACACCGAACAGACTCGAGTCACTGACCTCGCCAGACTGTCCGACAGCCAATAATTGGGTTGGTGTGGCAACGTCTTAAGGTAATATTTCAGGTGTATGAGTGAATAGCTCAGAAAATGAAACATTCGGTTCCCCCAGCATCTCAATCCCCGCGTCAGCATGAAGTGACTTGGGGTAGAGTTAAAAATAGCAAAAGTACAGAGATGTTTTCTTTGTAGTACAGCCAGGCTACGATGAATCCCGGAGTCTTATGTGTTAAATCAGTTGTTCCATTTTCTTCTGATTGTGATCTGCATTTTTATTAACATGCATTACTTGTCACTATTGCTGTCACAGGTTTGATTTAAATCCTACTATTGCAGTTTCTTAGATGGTTAGAAATGATTACACTGGCACCGAGATTAAGTGGGACAATACAGCAATTCCCAAGTGTATATGTAATGTAAATGTAATGTTCTTATGTAGCGCTTTTCTAGTTTCAACAACCACTCAAAGTGTTTTTACATAGTACAGAAACCATTCATCCACATTCATACAATGGGGCCGAGGCTGCCGTACAAGGTGCCACCTGCTCATCAGATACACACTCACACACATTTACACTCCGATGGCGCAGCATCGGGGGCAACTCGGGGGTTCAGTGTCTTGCCTAAGGACACTTTGACATGGGACTGCAGGGCCAGGGATTGAACCACTAACCTTCCAGGCGGGCGACCACTCTACCACTGAGCCACAGTATAGTACACACAATATAGTATTTTTTCAGATGACTGATTTCCTTTTCTTGTTGCTTGTCCTGTTTTTTTTATTAGGTATTATAGCTTTCTTTGGTTTCATAACCTTCTCAATTTTAGTCTTACATCACTGGACCAATAACCTATATAGTGTAGTGTAGTTACATTCATCACACAGGGAATGCAACAATGCTTCCTAATCTTTTTTATTTTGGTGCTGTCACTTGTCAGCTTGGAGCTTGGGAGAGACAAACAAAACAAAACATGATTATACATTGTTTTACAGACACAGTGGGTATTGAAGTCACTTATTTCTTTTTCTAGTCAGGTATGTCCAGATCTAGTTTCCTCAGTGTTTTTTTTCTTAATTTCCATACCAAGGTCCAGATCCTGGAGACTGTTTTTGCTGAGAGCAATCTGCACATTTGCCAGCTCTACGTGTTTCTTTAGATGTTGTGTTGTTCGTGAATTCTGTAAACCACCCATTTATTAGTAGGGCATTAGCAATTGTGCATAATTTAGATTTCCTTCAGCCAATACTCACTATGTTGCCAGGCTGGCTGTCAGGCTGTACTGCGTCTGAATCCTGTTACAAATATATTTTCTATGAGTGCTATATCACTGACTTTTCATCCATTATGAGCTAAATATTTATTTCCATGAGATTGACATGATACCTCGGCCTCCTGGAGTGCAGTGACATTGTCTCTTCACCATTGGCTGCAGAAGCCCTTTCAAATGCTGCAGAAGTCCCTTCAGCATATTGAATATTATTTGTATTGACAGGATGTGCCAAGCCATATGCTTTTAATAAATAATACTCACTGTATCATTGTCTGGTGGCATCAGAGTGAATGACATCTTCTAAGTAATTCTTGCTTTGTAGTACAGGCCTCATGTTAGAATTCCTTCAGTGTTTCTCATTCAAACAGAGGTTTTTACAGGGAGACAAATTACGCACAAAGGTCTCCTCGTCAAAACAGTCCAAGTGATATAAATCGGTAAATCAGATTCACGTTTAACAATGAGTATCTCTCATACACTGTTGATGCTAGCTTAACTTGTTTCTCTGATAACAACAAATCCAGACATCCAATAAATAAAATCCCAAATATATAGGCAAATACGACCAAGACCAAAAAATTGTAGTGTAAAAATTAGGCTAAAAACTGGATAAAAAGTAAATAATGACAGCTTCAGGCAGACCCTAACATTGACACCCGCTCAAAGGGCATATCACATGGCGCCACTGACAGGAGACGACGACTAAATGACACGGACCATGTCCTTGAATGAAATTACAGGTTTTTCTAGGTTTGAACATTTGGCATATGTATGCAGTTCAACAAAATATAAAACTTGGGTGTAGTCATTTCTAGATATTTTCTTTAACCATGCAAAAGACTAAATAACAACACAATAATACTGCTTCAAAATCAAATAATACATGTATTTTACAGCAGTGGTGAAGCCAGTATTAAATGTGTTTATTAAAAGTGTCCTCAGTAGAGGATGGATACCTGAACCGAGCCCGACGGGACCCAATGAGGTCTACATTCCGCAGCAGCTCCATCATTTGGTTAGGAGATCAAAGTAATTTGACATTCAGTGACTTAATGCGCAATTTTGGCTTTTAAATTGTCTCCAAGAGTGCTGTTGCCAGCCAAACTGTCATTTTGGATGAGGTGTATCACATGAACCAGTCCAGCCATTTAAACTGGAAAACAACGCTGACTTTTTTGGGGGCCCACTGGGGGACATCAAAATATAAAACGTTAAAATCCTTTGTTAACTGTTATAATATGCATAGCCGTAACACCAGATTTGCTAGTAATAGTCATATCATTGAACCTAGCCTAAGGACTTATTATAGAAAAGAAAACTGTTATGTATCGAGTCATAACAAACTGGAATAAAAGAAGAATTACCCCTGAATATTTGGTTAATTGAATATAAATCATATACAAAAAAGTATATGCAGAGGCATCTATCTGGCATTCAGATGAAAGAAGTAACTGCATTTGTCTTAAATTGTTTATTTATCTATTTATTTTCATCATTATCCGTTGTGTTGTCTTCCCGTTAACCATGAACTTGCCCTTCCAGGTCAAAATTATAATTTCTTTTTAGCTTTTCCAATATTTTTGTCTCTTTTTCTGATTTATTTGTCACTTTTTCTATGCTTTTTAGATTTATTTTTAAAAACCTGAGCTGGTTTAATAATAGGTTTTACTCTTATTCTTGGAATTCTTGGTCAACAAACCTCATTTGTATCAAATTATACAAGTTTTTTGTTGAAAAGGCAGAAATTATGAATTATTTTAACTAATAGTTAAGATCAGAGGATGTTTATGTTATGTCAAAGTTTAGTCCGGATACTCTTTTGAAACCATACAAAAATATAAAGAATTCAAATGCTATGAGAGTAAATAAAACACCCAAACAATTCAATGAAAGTAATCTTTAATTTTAACTGAAGAATCTTGTATGGAATCATCTTTTTTGGGCAATTTGATTGAAAGAAATCCATATTTCTGATATAAAACACTTGGAAACGGGTCAATTTGACCCGAGGACAACACAAGGGTTAAACATTTCATTTCATAATTTCTCTCAGGATTACACATACTTCACATAAAATCATCAGGAAAGGTGTTTGAAAATTGCAGTATGCTGCTTTTACCACAGCTTGATCCTAAACCAATCCCTTCACGAATGCAATCAAGTTTGAAGCCATGGGCAAGAACGGCGCTGAGGCAGAGGCGTACTGTGCCTTTATCGCACGTTTGGCGCACAGGCCATCGTTTAAGTAGATTTGCATGTGTGCAGACGGGTCTCATTCTAGTCAAAGTCAGAAACAAGCCTCCTGACGTCGGATTTTGGATTTAACAGCAGGCGGCTCACTCTGTAAAAAATTAAAACCGGCGACTGATTGGATGAACACGTCACATGGGTCTGGCTTCTCCGGAATATCAAAGCCATACCATAATGGCGGTTAATTCGGAATCTCATATTTTACGAAAATAGTTCACCAAAATCAAAAACATTTTAACCCTCATGTTGTCCTCAGGTCAAATTGACCCGTTTTCCCATATCAATGTTCTTTTTAATTCCCCAAAATAACATGATTGATTCCACACAACGCTCTTTGGCAAGTACAGATCTCTACTATCATTAATTTTTGGGGGTCTTTTTCAATTTTATAGCATTTGGAAAGCTTTTTTGAAATAGTATTGAGTAAATGTTGACATATTCCAGTCTGTGAATATCCATCTACATCTATTCCTTTAATTTTAGTCTAAACAATTCCTAATTTCTTCTTTTCTTACTCAAACATTAGGTATAATTTCCTAAGAATTAGATTTATTGACCTTAAATTTAAAAAATAACTGCAAAACTAAAGTTAATAAGTTAGTGTTACATAGTGTTAAACAACAAAAAAAGTGACAAACATTGAAAAAAGTGTAAAAAAAGGACAAAAGTGTAAGAAAAAGTTTCAAACATAGAGTAAAAAGTGTTGATTTTCAATTTTGACGGGAATACAACACGAGGGCCATTTTGATAACAGTTTTGATTATCCGACAACACGACGATTTGTAAATGCACCTTTTGAAACCTGAACTTTGAGGAGTGGGCTGGTGCAGAGAGAACAGCTGTTGTTTCAGAGGAGGAAGCCACCGATAACTGAGTCAACACAACACAAGAACATAGGACGATGTACACTCATCCAGGCAAACAAAGGTCTCATTCTCACGTTAAATGCAACACACTGGGGTTAGAAATTGGAATGTATACCCAGGGCCCAAATGGGACGAGGGCCCAATAAGATGCTAGAATGAATAGGTGTCGATGCGGGGAGGGGCCCATAGAGAACACCTTTCCACACAGTAACAATAACTAACCACACATACTCCCATATCATATCATAACACATTAACAAATGATCAAGTCACCATGACTGATCATTTCACACTTAACAGATCATCAATTAAGGAATGTTAATTCACAGTTACTTTATGCAGCCAAATTAGCTGGATTCCACTTACATAAGTGTATTTAAGACCAATGCATTTGCTTTTCCTCCCTGAAAGCAGGTTAACTGTTCTTGAAAATACTTTATTATTTCTCAATTGAAGTCCATTCTCCTCTAATTTGTCAGTACATGACCATTTGTTTAAAAAAAAAGTTTCATATTTTTGTAAAAAATGTTACTTTGTTTGCATATCATTGATGTATGAAGTAACTGTAAATTAACATTCCTTAATTGATGATCTGTTAAGTGTGAACTAATGGCATGAAATCATAGTGACTTTATAATTTGTTAATGGTAAGCAACAGGAATTCATGATACATCCTGCATTAATTCATGCATTCAATCCCCATGAGACATGCATTAGTGAAACATTACTTAACTATATGAATTGTACCCTTACTATCAAGTGTTACATATTTTACAAACTTCCTACACACGACTGCCATGTCAAACCTTTATCTCTGTGTGTATCATTGTAATACATGTCTGACAATCTAAGCACAGGGATGGGATTTGGAGGAAAGTCAGCAGCATAGTACAGTAGATGCGGTAGATATCATCCACAACCCTCACCAGTATATAGCCACCTACTGACAATTGTCTTGCACTATCCTTCAAAACCTTGCAAGTATGCTTAAAAATTTAAAATTCCGAAACCATCCAATGCTAAATATCTGCATGTATCCAGCGATAAAAAGATACACATCAATGAGGTTTTTAAAATGCATCAGGCTGTGCATGTGGCAACATTCTGGACCTGGAACACCTGTGCTCCAGCTGTTAACCTGTGTTCTGACGGAACTCATGCTGAGGTGGAGTTGATCATCTATGTGCTGGGTATCTCCATAAGGTGATCTTTTAATTGTATTTTATAAACCCTTCACTCCTGCGTGCTTCATTTGAGCAATGGTTCCCTTAGAGTGCTTGAGGCAAACACTCAACCCACAATCTGCACACCTTTGATCAAAGCAGCTAAATAGCATTACCCAGATGGCACCCTAAGGGCCAAGGTCAGAATGTAGAAACCAGCGCAGATATGAGTGTAGAAATCCTCTTCCGACAGGCTTCACGTGGGATTCATGAAACGTTCGTATTACACCAATCAGAGCGTAAAAATGGTCGTACATTGATAAATGCAGCAGCTGGAAATGATCGTAATTTAAATATCACGCCCCAATATATTCTCGGTTTTGAGTCGTCCCTACAGTTTATGACATGGCCAGACGTAATCCAACTAAGAAGCGGCACTTTTCAGAGGTGGAGATTGAAACCCTGACATCTCAGTTTAATTTGAAGTAACGTGTGTCCTATTTGGCAACCTGAACACTGGTATTAGGCTGTAGGAATAACACGTAATAGAAAGAGAACCCTGATGCGGTCAACAGTGTTGCCGTATTAAATCGGACTCCAGCTGAAGTTTATTTAATTTATACTGTACATCCTTGACATATGTGTACTCCTAGTAATACATAGGCTTATATTGCAATTGTTTATGCAGTGTTTTCTTTATTTTACTCATGTTTTTTTTGTGAGTCAGAGCCCCCCCCCATACTGGACCACCACCCCAACCCTTTCAGCAGATCGTGGGGCTAGAACAACTATTCAAAACTATATGTCGGTCAATGGCAGAAAGAAATTGTTCACTTGTGGCCATTAACAACACTTTAAAAGACAAACAAAAACCTGAAGGATAAATTAAAATGTTTCCTGTATTGAATATCATTGCCAAACAGAACACTATACCTTTTATAAGTGAGGAATAATATCTTATCTCCTTGGTACAGCCCCCAGTTAGGGCTGTGCTGGACACTGCTCTATGGGCATCGGGTCAGCCGGCTCCGTCACAAGGCCTACATTTATGGCACCTTTCTGCACGATGTTGTGCAGAACCCCCCCCTGTAGATCAGAGCCACAGGGCTGAGTGTGCAGTGTCTAAAATCCTTATCTGTTTGTGTACAAGGTGTGTGGTGTGAAAGAGAATTAATATATATAGGGTAGCAACTAACAATTATTTTCATTGTTGATTAATCTGTAGATTATTTTCTTAACTGATTAGTATTATTTTGTCCATAAAATGTCATGTCAATGATTCAATAACTGTTTCCCAAAGCCCAAGATAATGTCCTCAAATGTCTTCTTATGTCCACAACTTAAATATATTTAGTGTACTATTTTTCAAATTACCGAAACTGATTAATCAATAGTCAATAGTCAATAGTTTAATAGTTAACAACTAAACTATTGATCTTTGCAGCTCTACAGGGGTATTTATAAAGGTTAGGTTGAATCACCAGGGTTAGCTCAAGGTTAAAGTCTGGTATTAAGGTTGGTGTTAGGAGTTAGTTTAAAGCTGCTGCTTTCAATATTTTTAATAGTAACAATGGGTCAAATGACAAACCCACAAGAAATGACCACTCATCTTTTCAGTTATGATCTACAGCTGGCAACTTCACGGTTTTGGTTCAGTGTCAGCTGTTTTCAAAACCCTAATGATATCTGGGTGATATCTGGGAATCATGACCAGAAATGATGGAGGACACATGACGAGTCCAATAAATTTAGATTAAATGCAGCTTTGTGTGTGTGTGTACACTTGTGTGTGTACCCAAAGTGATATCACCCAGATATCACCTAGCACCTCACAACAGACAAAGTGACTAGCTAATGAACAAACTAACAGCTAAATATATATAATAAGATAAGAGACAAATATTTCCCTTATGAGTTGGTGGAGACCAAATGAATGCTAATGCTGCTCTGTATCTACTGGATGTGTAAGTAGACTTACAGTAAACTAGTTTGCTACCATATTAGCCGTGTCAACTGGCGGTGGCCACTAGATTCTTCAGTCTTTGCCACAGGTTTGTTGTTAGTTCTTTTTGTGGAAGTTACGACAATCACTGTCCACACGTCTTGGAATTCCTCCACAATGCTTGAGGCCTTGTAGCTTGACAGCTTCTATGCTCACTTTGTTCTTCTCAATAAAGAGTTAGCACAACAATAATATTAAGGATGTCATGTTAGGATATGTGTTATTGTACTTTGGAAATCTTTTTATTCCTTTTTAAAAAGGTTGCATCTACCTCAATTAATCACTGATTTAATGCTCCACCTGCATGCTAAGTGACCTAAGTTAAACACATCCATAATATTGCCAGGTGCACGCTGGTTCGGGTTAACTTCTGCAATCAACTAGGAAATTCTGCCTTTCTGCTGTTTTTGACTATCCCTATTGCATTGTGACTGCAGAGCCTGATGCTTGAAAACTTTGAGGAGTAAACTGGGACTTATTTTATGCATTTATGACTAAGCAGAGAAGCAAATTGTGAAGGACTTCTGTAGGCATGGTTCAGGCAGGTGAACACACCCGTGTGTGTGTGTGTGTGTGTGTGTGTGTGTGTCTGTGTGTGTGTTTGTGCTATGCAGTGTGTAAAAATATGTATTTTTCCCCCAACATCCCCTTCCATACACCGTAGGTTAAGGTTAGGGTTCGCTGCCTGGAAGGTGACGTTGAAGGCAACAAACACCATTGAGTGTGTAAAAACTGTGAAGTGTCTCTTTTAGCTTTCAAGTATCTGTTGGTGGTGGCTGTCACTGTGGAGTGACTCATATTTGTGGAGTGAAGCTCATATTTAATGTTTATTTTTCCAGGAGTAATCTCATTTAGAATCAGAATCTCTTTTACTCGTGGCCAAGACCGCATCATAAATAAATGTGGACGTGTCCCTGGGCCGGGGCGGTAATGATAGTGGATGGTTGCTAGCTGGCTGGGGGCTGACTGTGGATGTGTCCCTGGGCCGGGGCTGAAGCCTTGCAGTGCCGAGAGACTGAGGAAGAAGACAGGGGTATGCTAGCTAGCCGAATTACGATTAGATTAGTTGTCTATCTATACAGTTAACATTATTGATTAATTTGTGGGTTAGCCCAGTATTGTTAACCGTGGTCAAAACAATCATACTAAAAATAACTGTTGAACAATGTCTTACCCACCAAGAATTAGCTAACGTCATAGAACAAGCACATTAGCATTAGCTACAGTGTTGCCAGATCTTGCGAGACAAGTAAGCAACCAGGCCTGTGAAAACAAGCCCAAAACAAGCAACTTTTTCTACGGAGCCCCCCTAAGATCCTGGAAGAGATAAATAAATAAACTGTGTGCACGGTTTTACAATCAGTGGGGACGGATTGTCAATTTCCATCCATGTGGACAGATTGGTAAACTGTACACACATTAGAGTTTTATTTTCTCCCCCCTGAGTTTCAGGACAATGACCACAGGAGGGAGTTAAACCACCTTTTAACATTATTTAACATTATAAAAGTGATGGGATATCAAATATACACTTTTTACAGTAATTTTGAGTTGTTCCCCACGACGGGTTGAATCCAGTCTTTTCCTCCTTTCTCTTTCTCCCAGTATTTGTTATATTTCTTTCCGTATTTTGCCCACTTTATCCCGGGCATTTATTCCTCCAAAAACTCTCTCTCTCTTTACAGTCCAGTCACCATCAGTCGCTACTCGTGCATTTTCCTAACCAGAAAAAAAACGACTGCCCTGCTCTGCCTCTGATTGGCTGTTACTCGTTGCCATCTGGGTCAAAGCCAATTAGAAGCAGGAGGTGGGTGGGAAATAACTCTGTTGTCTCCAGTGTGTATGGGGAAAGGGGCGGGGGAACAGGCAAGACAAACTCCTACGTTTAAATAATATAGACAATACCTGCTTGACAACTTATTATGGAGCTGGGAACAAGCCCAAATAAGCAACTACACTTTAGTAACAAGCCCAAGAAAACCACAACCCGCGACAACCAATATTTGTAAGCGACATAACAGAAAAACAAGCCCAAAGTCACTTATAATAAGCGGACTTGGCAACACTGATTAGTTACTTGTCAACCAGCACCTTATAGGCACCAAAGATCTTTTCCTCTTTGTTCCCCCTACAGGTTGGAAGCGGAATTGTCCATTACTGTTACCATTACCATTATTCTTATGTCTCATTCCAACAACTTAATGGACCACTGAAACGATTTTGGGAACATTATTTCAAGATACAAACGAATCGTTGGTGTTGGATCAATATTGAAAACAATCCATATCAATAAATAAAGTCTCCGTTGTGTTACTGTATTGCAAAGTGGGATGTAATCAATGACAAAATGTTGCCATGTGGCAGAAAAAAAGTTCTATTACATTTAGTATAACTCTCCTCCTCCTTCTGGTTAATTTTCATAAGAATACATTAATTCATCTCTGTTGTCTAATGGTTGAAACAGTCATAGCTCTTTGTGGATTACAGACAGAGAAATAAAATGTTCATTTCTCACCAGTTAGGCTCACAGGTGGTTCCAATCTTGCTTGTAGTGTAACTGTTCCAGCCCAGCACTGGAGGGATGGTGCAGATGAAGGAGAAGGTCCAGACGAACAACAGACCCAGGACCGCATGCTTTGTTTGCAGTCGGATGTTTCCCAAAGGTCGGCAGACCACGAAGAATCGTTCGAAGGACAGAACAGAGAGGGACCACATGGCCACAATCCCTGCAACAAATAGCAGGATGTCAGTTCGTAGGAGCACAGTTCGACAACAGCTGTCACAAACACACACAACTAAGTCCTGGAATTAGTTTTTTGTTACTATAAAAGTCACAACTCTGTGCTTTTCATTTGCTATGACAGTAATACACCTGAAAAAAAATGTTTTCTGCAATGTCTGTATTTGAGCACATAGTATGTGTGTTTGCATTCCTTTTGCATTGCTTTCCGCTTTCAAAGTGTATAATTCCATTCTTTTTTTTAGGATTTTGGAACTTAACCAACTGGGATCTCCTAGTTAAGAGGTCCCCTGTAGCGTGACATTTTCAGCACTTATTTTGAAGGCCCATTTTGAAAATGGGTCAAATTTGACCCAAGGAGGGTTAAGGACAGAAGCTTAGGCGGCGCCACAGCAGCCTATACCTCCCCAAAAAAAACATTTTTCTAAAAGCCAAAAAGACTATAATGTTATATTAAAATGTTAATGTTGAAAAATGCACCTGAGATGCAGCTGTTTCAGCCGCATTCATGCCCATTGAAAATGAACACATTTTAGTCAATTCAAATACATTAAAGAACCATATACAGCATGTGTACTACTGAGCATTAACATGTGTTTCATGGAGCGGAAGATATCATGACTAGTTGCCTATAAGTATTGTAATAGGGCAAAAAGTCAAACTTCAGAGGCATGTTATCAATGGCCTTTATTGGAATGTAAATGTACATCCAAGCTTAGCTGCAGGAATCTATTGGCGTTTTTCCATTGATGGTAACAACTCGCCTTTACTCGGTTCGACCCATTCTCGGTCGGTTTTCCATTGCAGATTGAGTAACGCCTCAGCGTGGCTGGTTACCATAGCTACGCGTGATGACGTAATTTTCAACGTGATTCACAACAGCACGTCGGCTACTCGCCAATGTTTTGTTTCAAACGAAGCTGAAGGGAGCAACAAAATGCACCGCTAAAAAAAACTGGAGTTTGGGAATTCAGACGGAATTCAGACGGAGTTCAGACGTCGACATGACTGTTGTTCGCCGACACCAAAGGGTAAGTTAAGTTTCCTGGTAACGTTAGCTAACATTTGCATGTGTTAGGGACCCCGGTCAGTATTTACTATACGCTATATAGTACATGAACTTTAGCAACCATGATTACACACCAAAATATGTCTGCTGTGTACCGTCTGTGTTTCAGAGCATTAACGCTTTGCAAAACCGCCGCCGCAGACCGTCTGGTGGGCGTTCGATGTCCGACGGGTGAAATCTCTGGTTCTGACCTGCTGGGCTTGGTATAATCTTTATGAGAGTCATGGCTTATGACAACAACTGGGATGCATCTGGAACAGCAGAGCCGTGGGGGCAACGACTGGGATGCATCTGGGACAGCAGAGCCGGGGGGGGGGGACACTGTCACAGGGTGCAGGGGAAGAAGACCGGGATGCACGGGAGGGTTTGATGCGCTACTTGAAGAGTTAAATAAAAACTTTTCTTTGATATATTGTCTTGCTTTTTTAAAGTAACAGTGTGCAATATTGGAAACAACATAAATCCCCTAATATATAGCCCTTAATATTGAACAGTTAAAGTGAGAATAGTGCAGAGAGTAGATAATCTGTCGGTGTCTGGCTAGAATTTTTTTTAAATGTCCTGTTTGTTCCGGACACACACTCCTCACTCTTGTCTGCTAACAACGCAGCGATCCGACCAACCAGCAGCCTGCAGGTTTCCACGTCACCTTTTAGTATCGCATCAGCTTGCTTAGAACCTCGACTGAGGTAGTATGAAAAAAAGTACCTGGTAGCAGGTCCCAGGGACTTTTTTTCGTAAAGGAAAACCAAAAAAGGCGAGTAGAGTCGAGGCGAGTAGAGTAGATACCACGCAATGGAAAAGCACCATATGAGGGCAACAGATTCACTCTATCCGGATGGTGCGATTTATCTGGATTCTTTTCTTTAGCAACGACAAGCGGAATTAAAAACAAGCTTAGTTGAAATAGGAGTAACAAGGCTAGTTTTAAAATGTAAGAAATAGAAAGTACAGATAATTGCGTAAAAATGTAAGGAGTTGAAGTAAAAATTCTGCTGTAAAATAATTACCCCAGTAAAGTTTATACCGAAAATTTTTGCTTAAGTAAGGTGAAAAAGTATTTGTACTTTGACACCTCTGATAATAAGTAGAGCATCCATCCTATTCACACCCAGATCCATACACCATGTTTCTAATGTGTTGAGGGTCTACTGCCTTCTGTGTGTCTTTCTCCCTTTTTCCCTGTGTGTCTGTCTGTTTGTCTTCCCCTCATGGGGGCGTTCCCTCCGGGAATCTAGGTCAAGAGGCGTGGCCGCTCATCCCCGGTCCGTCGATGCTGCACAGCTGTGTTCCATCATCATCACCTCTCCCGTATTTAAACCTGGGCTGACCGCCTCTTCAGCGCCAGTTCGTTACCTACACTCCCGTAGTAACTGGTCCCGTACTAAGCTCTTCAGTTTTTCTGTAAACTTGCAATGTACTCACCTTGTGTTTCTGCCACAGCTATCGTGCTTCATCCACTAGACGCTCTTGGATTACCTTCGTCTCCCATCTACTCCCGTGCCTAGACTGTTGTTTGTATATACTGGACTGTCAGTATTAAAACCTGTTTTTTACATCTTACTCCCTCTTGTGGTCGTTCTGTGTCCGGGTCCTACAACATACCTCAACAACACGAACTGGCCAACATGGACCCCACAGAATCGCCACCGGCTACAAGTGAGGAGGGCGCCCAGCGGGCTATCCAGTCCCAGGGCGTTTTGCTCGGGCAACACGACCAACTACTTCGTACACTGCTGGAGAACAACCAGCAGTTGGTTGCTCAGATCTCCAACCTCACCGAGAGGGTTGGTCAACTGTCCATCTGTCTCTCCCCTTCTCTGTCTGTCTATCCACCAGTTCCCACAGCGATGGCTGCGGCTCCACCTCACCGTGAGCCTCCCATCTGCCCACCGGAACCCTTCACCGGAGAGCTGGATAAGTGTCGGGGGTTTCTACTACAATGTGGACTCATTTTCCAGTAACGGCAGCTGTCTTTTGCTTCAAACACCACCAAGGTACATTATGTAATGGGGTTACTCAGAGGCAGGGCACTCGCTTGGGCCAAAGCGATGTGCTCCAGCCGTCTCATCTCTGAGATCTCTTTTAATGACTTTTCCGGCAAATTGAAATCTGTGTTTGACCACCCGGACTATGTGGGGTGTGCCTCGAAGCGCCTTATTAACCTCAGTCAGGGAGCAGACAGCATGGCGGATTACTCCGTGGGATTTTGGACACTGGCTGCAGATTCTGGGTGGAATGAGGAGGCACTTCGGGGGGTTTTCGTTAATGGATTATTTGACGTTATCAAGGATGAACTAGCGGTGCGGGATAAACCCAACTCCCTTGATAATCTTGTGTCTTTGGCCATCAAATTGGACAACAGGTTGGCCTGCCTCACTGCACCGGACGGATGACAGTCCCGGCTAGGCTTCGGAGACCGCCATCACCATCGCTTCGTGCTTCTTCGCCGGTCTATGTCTCCAGTGAATCAGCGGAGGTGGAGGCGATGCAGCTGGGTCGTGCTCGTTTGTTACCTGCGGAGCGCCGCCGCCGTATACAGGCAGGTGAATGCCTATATTGCGGGGATTCCTCTCACCATGTGGTTAGGTGTCCATCTCGGCCAAAAGACAAGCCCAGTCCCTGTTTCCAAACCCACTACCCTCCGTCTGCAGGTCCCTGCCATCCTGCAGTATGAGACTTCTTCTTTGCCTCTCTCAGCTATTATTGACTCTGGTGCAGAGGACAATTTTATTGACAGTAATCTAGCGACAAAAGCTGGGTTACCTACTGAGCACCTAGCTACTCCGTTCCGCGTCACCGCCGTCAACGGTCATAAACTGGCTGTCAATACATTGACTTTGTGGACGTTTTTAGCAGGGTCAAAGTGTTGTCGCTTCCACCCCATAGACAATACGACTGCGCTATTGAGTTGCTCCCCGATGCTCCATATCCTTCCAGCCGCCTGTACAGCCTGTCTCGGCCCGTGGCCGTGGAAAGATACATCGGGGAATGGAAAGATACATCGGGGAATCGCTCTCTGCCGGGATTATCCGTCCTTCGTCGTCCCCGGTTGGGGCAGGGTTCTTCTTTGTTGAGAAGAAGGACAAGATTCTCCGCCCATGCATTGATTATCGGGGGCTTAATAACATCACCATAAAAAACATATCTTCTGCCGCTCATCAATTCAACCTTCGAACAACTTCAAGACACCACCGTGTTCACTAAACTGGATTTACGCAACGCTTACCATCTTGTTCTGATCCGTGCTGGTGATGAGTGGAAAACGGCGTTCAACACTCCATTAGGCCACTTCGAAAATTTGGTTCTGCCGTTTGGCCTTACTAATGCCCCAGCTGTTTTCCAGGCGCTGGTGAATGACGTGTTGAGAGATTTCCTAAACCGGTTTGTTATTGTCTACCATGATGATATTCTTATTTTTTCTGCCTCTCTGTTCGAACATGTCTCTCATGTCCAGCACGTACTCCAACGCCTGTTGGAAAACAAACTATATGTTAAGGCTGAGAAGTGCTCGTTTCACCAGGGATCGGTCCCGTTTCTGGGATTTATCGTCGAGGGAGGTCAGGTTGGGGCAGACCCAAAGAAGACCAAGGCTGTCACCAGCTGGCCAATGCCTACGTCACGTAAGCAGTTGCAGCGTTTTTGGGGTTTTGCTCATTTTTATCGGAGGTTTATCCAGGATTTTAGCCGGGTGGTGGCACCCCTCACTAAACTCACTTCCCCCAAGGTCCCTTTTTGCTGGTCTTCAGCTGCGGACCTGGCTATGTCCAAACTAAAACATTTGTTTACCTCTCCTTCTGTGCTTAAACACCCAGACTGTGACCTCCAGTTCATTGTGGAGGTGGACGCTTCTTCTTCTGGGGTGGGGGCGGTTCTTTCTCAACGCTCCACCTCAGACCAGAAGCTCCACCCATGTGCTTTTATGTCTAAGAAACTGTCCCCAAACTATGACGTGGGTAACCGGGAGTTGCTGGCCGTTAAGCTGGCACTGGACGAGTGGCGTCATTGGCTGGAGGGAGCTATGCAGGTTGTGGTTTTGACTGACCACAAAAACCTGGCCTACATACAGTCTACCAAGAGGCTTAACTCACGTCAAGCCAGGTGGGCCCTGTTCTTCGACAGGTTTGATTTTACGCTCACCTATCATCCAGGCTCGAGGAACGTCAAGCCGGATGCTCTGTCACGTCAGTTTGCCTGCAACGGTGATTCTTCGGAGCCTGAATCGGTGCTCCCATCCTCCCGTGTGGTGGCTGCTGTCAGTTGGGAGATCGAGACTGAGGCTGATGTTCGGGCCTACGTAGCAGCCTGTTCGGTTGCGCTCGGGGTAAGGCCTCCCACCGACAGCCTGCTGGACTACTGCAGCCACTCCCGGTCCCAAGCCGCCCATGGTCCCACTTGGCACTGGACTTCGTGCCGTGGACAGATTCTCTAAATCTGTTCACTATATTGCATTACCAAAATTACCCACGGCCAGTGAAACGGCTGGCCTCGTAGTCCAGCATGTATTCCGTTCCCAATGGAATACCTGTGCATATCGTTTCTGATAGAGGCCCACAGTTCATTTCATGTGTCTGGAAAGAGTTCTGTTCCTCCCTAGGTGCTACCGTCAGCCTGTCTTCGGGGTTCCACCCGCAGTCTAACGGCCAGACGGAGAGGGCTAACCAGAACTCGAAAGCCACGCTCCGCTGTGTGGCCGCTCAGGATCCGACCATCTGGGCTTCTCACCTTCCCTGGGTGGAATATGCCCACAATCCCCTCACTGCCTCGGCCACCGGTTTCTCCCCCTTTGAGGTAGCCCTAGGATACCAGCCACCTTTGTTCCCGTCCCAGGAGAAGGACCTGGCGGTGCCTTCTGTGCAGGAGCACCTTTGGCGCTGCCGCCGGGTTTGGACCGAGGCTTCTTTGGTCTACTGAGCGGTCTAAGACTGTGGCGGACAGACACCGGACCCCGGCTCCCCAGTTCCAACCGGGGCAGGAGGTCTGGCTGTCTTCCCAGAATGTGCCCCTACGGACTGAGTCGCGGAAACTCTTGCCTCGTTACCTGGGTCCGTTCATCATCGAGTCTGTCAACAGCCCCACGGCCGTTAGGCTGAAGCTGCCTGTGGCTATGAGGATTCACCCGACGTTTCATGTGTCCCAAGGTGAAGCTGGTGACCCCCAGTCCCCTTTGTCCCCCTGCTGACCCTCCTCCACCCGTGAGACTGATTGATGACCATCCTGCATACACTGTCCGCCGCCTGAACTATCAAAGATCTGCAGTCTGCAAAAAAAGGGTCTGTGACTAAAAAGTGAGATATTGTCTTGTCTTTTCAGAGCCTTCTATAGTAGGATTCAGTTAATTGAAGCTTGATTATAGGTTCAGTGAGTGTCTTTTTTATTTTTCACGCATCAGCATTCAATCCACACACACATTTTCACGCATCATTCCTTGCTGTCCTGTCATGTTTGTAATCAGCTGCTCTCATCAGCTGATCTCATCTCAGCTCTCATTTCAGTACAAACCTTTGCAAATGGCAAAGCCCCCCCCCCCCCAACCCCCCCATCACCACCAGTCATCATAGCTCCATCAGCTCCAACAGCTGCATCAGAATCATCAGCTGCTACCATCACCAGTATCTGGACTCCATGGGGGGATTTAGTTTGCTGCTGGTCCTCAGTCACTAAACTCCCTGTAGATTCTAAGTGCCAAAGACTTTCTACCAAGACTTAAATAGTATGTAATCTGTTATAATAAACACCCATCTTTTCTTTATTTAATGTTATTGGCGGTCACGGTGCTGGTAACCTACTTATGCCAAGTCATGCACTGTAGTTTGTGAGAAGGCTCCTCAGCATGCTTTGAATTCTGCTTTGAAGACTCACACTGGGCTTTTGTTACTGATCCTAAAGTCTGTTTTTATGCAGGTACAGTTTTCAAAAATCTACACTGTGGGCTCGTAAAAATACGGGTGAGTTACCACTGAGTAGGACACTGTAGTGACTTTTTTGACTGCTAAAGGACTAAAGGAACTTTGTCTTTTATCTTCAAAATGTATACTCAGCATTGACTTTGACCACACTAATGTCCGCTATGTATATCCTTTTGTTCTAGCTTTAGTTTGCATGGGCATTATGTAATGCAGATTACACTTGCAGAGCTCTATTATGGGGGATGAGCCTCATACAAGCTGAAATAGATTTACAAAATAATTTTCTAGAGCTGATTAAACAAGATTTTCACATTAAAAAAATATTGTTGTTAATATTTATGCTGCACTCTATACTGTATAGGGCTGCACTATATATTGCTTTATTTATCCACCGTGATATCAACGGGCCAATACATACACCGGAAAATATCGCAAATGACACTTTTAGGTGTTAGTTGAAATACAAAAATAAGTAGGAAACTGCACATTGTATTGTAACTGTCATTCTTTTGTAGTGGTGCCTTTTATTTTCAACTGTTCAAATTGTTCAATAAAAGAATGTTGGAAATGATTTCCTTAGTTTGTTTTAAATTCAACAAGCAGATTTATGTATTTTAGCTGAACACTGAAAGCAGCAGTAAAGCAAAACTGATTTAATATCTGTTTATTACAAGTTTACATTATTGCATATTGCATATGTCCCTCCTATGGTGCAGCCCTAATACTGTATATTGTGACTTTAAGTATGCTTCTCTGACATAGTAAGGGTGGAGCTGTTAGTCATCACATCATTACAATACGTGTATTTAAAAAAGCTTGGAAACTTACACCTAGATCCCCAGTTATGGAAGTTGTCTTAAGCATGCCCTATAATTACAGCACCAGAAAGACAATAAAACAAGTAAACCTACCGAAAAAAGTGACAGCAAACCCCTCCAAGACGCAAGCCCACCTCCCAAGAAAGAAATAACCCCTGGAGTTTGTCAGGACACTTATTACTCCACCGGTGAGGGAGACCAAAAAATCAGCGATTGCCAAATTAACTATAATATAGTTCAGGGGCTGTCGGAGCTGTTTGTACTTGAAAGTGACCAACATGACAAGGAAGTTTTCGCTCAGAGACACGGAGGTGACGAAGAACATGAACACAGCCAGGAAAGTGAAGTTCCACGGCGCGATGTTCCTGATGGGTCCTTTAAACGGGTCATCGGGAGGGAAGAGTTCAGCCGCTGCAGTGTAGGACACAGCGTTCACTGACAGACTTAAAGTATCCATGGTCTATACCCAGAGTTTATGCCACACTAACCGAGGGGAAAATCCTGTTTTTGTTGTTTCTTACACTCCCAACTTCTCGTGGAGTCCCTCCTGCACAGCGCGCGCTCACTAGTTTGCGTTAAACTCGCTGCCTGCGCCGCGAAGCATCCCGTGCGCCCTGGGACTCTTCTTTTACAAAGTTTTTGTGTTGAAATCCTTATTGACTGATGTGCATATTGCAACTCGGGAGAGAGGAAAATAAATCCGCGAGAAATGTTGAGTTGAGCTGTAGGAAAGAATGGGTAGAGCTACATGTGAGAGCGGAGAACTGGCACTGCATACGGTGCGGGCAGAGGCAATGTCTTGGAAAGCGCTGGCAGCAAACGCGTGAATAACCGGTATGTGGCATCCTGGAAGCTCTTATATAGACGGCTCCGGCATCACTGCTCTGCTGCCCTCCAGGAAAGGCGTTAGGACGCCACGCGCCCTCTTCATGTGAGCTCCATTGCTTTGCGCGCTGCGAAAACCGATGACCACAAATTCTCCAAGCTCGACGCACACTCCGGCTGGATCCGGAGTATTGTTTTATTTTTAACAAAGATCAATTCCACTTTGTCCTTTTTATCACAAACAATGAATCACACTCAGCATGAGTCATACACCAAATAATTCTTTTTGGCGCTCAATTACACTTTGAGATCCAGTGGCTTTGCATTTTCCAGAGCGCAATTCATTAATCCTGCCTAATTAGGCAATTCAGCAGGTTCATTGGTCACAATGGGCACAAATGAAGTAGGTTAAATGCAGCAAAAAACAAAAAGCTTTGAGTGTCATTGGGTCAAACACCTGCGTGGTCAATTGCATTACATCGATCAAATCGAGCCATCTAATCAACTTGGATGTACTTCAGCGCTTTGCCCAAAGGTCTTTTAATGTAATTATGACATACACGTATTACAAAAAGCGGTGCAATTAAGTGGTTAACTCAAGAAAAACAGTCTGGGCTTTGATTGTTCTAGACAACCCCTCACCACACACACACACACAAACACACACACACACAGAAACACACACACACAAACACACACACCACCATAATACTCACTAATCATCTTTTGAGCTAAAAGTGCAATTTCTGCCCTTTCTTTCCGAATTCGAAACAGAAAAATGTTAATGTGATTGAATGCAAACCACAGAGTCTCACTAAAATTAAATGAAAATCATGAATTATAATCATGTGCAGAACAAATGACCCATTGCACTTGCTTGGTTAACAGTGTACTGCTTCTCTCTGCACCTCACACATTGCAGCTTTACATGGAAGCTAAAATAACAATAATAATAATAATAATAATGCTCTCCAAAAGGTTACAGGAAACATTTTAAATGTATTTTGAAGTGTCAATGTACCACTCTGCCCTCACGCCTTTCACCATGCTAATTCACTGTTTGATTGCTGTGTGTTTATAGCCCTCTACCCACATAATCATTTTACTAAGAGGAAAAAAATGAAGTGTGTGCACAAAGCATGGCGTCATTTCATTTTTTTTGTGATCACATTTTTTTTTTTTTTATTGTGGAAAAGTAAACAGCAACAAACAATTACAAACAATGACAGACAATGCGTCCCAGGGCCAGAAATAAAAAAATAAATTAAAATTAAATAAAATAGAATATAGAGAGGAAAGACGGGAGGAGGGAGACAAAACAACACACGCAGAACCTACACTCCCAAACACATACACAAACAGACATATACACAGACAGATACAAGACAAGGAACCACACACGGCTACAGCCCAGACTTCACAGCCTCAGCAAAGTGTCCAGAGTTTTTTGCGGCACTCCGTTTACGCATGCTGTGGAAAGCTCCATATACACCACATCCAGGTAGGCAATGGTCCATTCATGGATAGACAGGTCGTGGGGTGGTTTCCAACGTGTTGCAGTCATCTTCTTTGCACCTGTAAGTCCAGCACATACAGCACGTTTTTAAGTTCCAGAGAGTTAAAAGGCTGACAGAGTCAAGACATTAACATTAACAGGTACAGTAACATTAATCAAGGCAGAGATTTTGGATGCAATACTGTTTCAGAACCAACTAACGGGAAAGCGCTCCCAGACTATGTGAAGATATGTACCTTGTGCTTTTATTGGGCAGAGTGTGCATTAAGGGCTGTTAATTATTTTCATTCATGGGTGGTGAGATATGCCCTGTGAATGAAATTGTTGTGAATCTGCTAATGGTCTGGTTTGCATGAAACTTCTGGAATGCTAGACTATACATATACAGTATATCATGCCAGTTGAGATCACTACTCAGGCCTGGGCAACCGCGTGCCCAGATCCTCTCAATAGGAAGGACAGAGCGGCCAGATATCACTAAGAACTGATAAAGCCTAGATACCATCCCACAGTTCTTAGGGTGCACAGTAAATAACTTTGGATAGGATGGATGGGCAAAGGCCTCTGCCAAGGTAAAAGAAAAAAGAGGAACGTGGTAGATAGAATGCGTTCTAAAGGTCAGAAAAAGGCAATAAGCAAACTTCACTAAAAATGAAGTCCCCTTTGGCTGTTATCAGCCTCCCTTCAATCAGGAGTGCTGTATTATTGAATATTGAATGCCTTTTCCACTGAGGGACAAAGGTCAATGATAAAACTGCATTGTTCCGGCTCTACCTCACCTCCGTGCCTCCGGCACTTCCAGGTCCCCCGCCAGCGTCGACTATGGCCAGTGGCGTCACGCACAACGTCACAGGGCCTCGACAGCCACAGCACGCATCACCATCCCCCCCTGGCTGGGGTCAGGTTGTATTTCCCCATGTGTCTGCTCCCTCCATGTCTGTCATGTCTCAGGCAATCTCTATGTGACTGTGACTGTTATTGCCACTGTTCATTTCAAAGATCCCAACCGGCCTACCCAGACACTGCCTACAAAGAGCCTGGGTCTGTCCCAGGTTTCTTCCTAAACAGGAGTTTTTCCTTGCCACTGTTACACTGCTTGCTCTTGGGGGAACTACAAGAACTGTTGGGTCCTTGTATATTATAGAGTGTGGTCTAGACCTACTCTATATGTGAATTGTCTTGAGATAACTCGTTATGAATTGTGTTGCTTTCCACAGTGGTTTTTAGGTTGTTCAAATCCAAAGCCTGCAGTAAGCGAAGCGACACTAACTGGGCATGGATAGCAGTTAGCTTATTATTGTTGTTGAGGCCCATCTGTTGAATCTGAGAATTGATCTGAGCAAAACATGGTTCGAGGTAGCTTATCTGTTTCTCCAGCAATGCCTCTGCAATGGCATTTGTCTTGACACGCTGGAATCTGTTCTTGTTTGCCATTTTACTTTAACTCTAACAAGCACAAAGTGGTAAAATATGGAAGTTGGAACCATATAAAAAAACTATTTGTAGAGCCAGGAGCTATGCTTTACGCCGCCCTTCTCTTTCCACCAGATCACGTGACTCCAAAGTTGTCATTTCACTTCAAACCAGAGGTGTCAAAAGTATTCACATTTATTACTATGTTATAGTAGAAGTATAGATGCCAGGGTTTAAAAAGACTTCTGTAGAAGTTGAAGTTTTAACTCAAGCTTTTTACTCAAGAAAAAGGGTAAAAGTTCTGGTTTCAAAACTACTCAAAGTATAAAAGTAATAGTAATGTAAGGATATAAATGCCATTAAGCAAAGAAGTTTAGGAGGAGCGACAGGGGCCTATTGTGGACTACCCCACCTCCCCCAAAAAATTTTTTCTAAAGGCCACAATGACTACAATGCAGAGCATGAAATTAACACCCGCTCACCCGCCAAATGCGAGTGAATTTTGCAATTGGCGGGTAACACTGTCATTTTCCCGCCACGTTGGCTGGTAGCCAATAAGAATCGAGTGATTCACACGCGTAACTATTGGTAAGCAGGGTACACAGTTGCTTATGGCCCGGACCAATCAATCAGGCTGCAGCGGGGGGGAGGGGGGGCTGCTCCTTTGTTCTCCCCACAACTGACGTGCGCACACACACATAAACACACATGGTGGATGCAGGAAAAACTGCAGACAAGATGTACAGGATGACCTAAGTTGAGGACAACTACATTATTAAAAGTGCAATGATAAGTTAAAGTCCAATAAGTACTTTATCAAACTTTATCATTGGGATTTTTAAATCCACCCGCCACTGTGGTAGGTGGTCAAAAAAGTTAACTTCATGCCGTGCTATAATGTTATATTATTAAAACATTAATGTTGAAAAATTTGGGATGCAGCTGTTTCAGCTGCATTCATGCCCATTGAAAATTAATGCTTTTTTGTACAATGCAAATACATTAAAGAAGCATATATGTATGTGTACTACTGAGCGGAAGATATGATGACTAGTTGTGTTGGAGCCATTACAACAATTTGTTTTTTGTTTATATATAAATTCTGCAATTTTATGTTTGAGCACTGGGTGGCGCATTGCCTTGGAAGGCATAAAAGTAATCAACCCAGGTACACAGGTGTGTGGAGAAACGGGGAAAGCACACAGCTTTTCACCGTGTTAGTGCGTGTCAGTGTCATTAGTTTCGTGCCAGACGTGTTAGTTGTTTTAAGGATTGAATTTGACAAGGGAAAATAAATGGGTCACAGCACCGAAATGCAGACTGTACGTGTGGACATTGATTATTGGCATGCAGAACACGCGTTCAAGCAAGTTCTCCCCTGATCCCACCGCATTGGCCTAATGTAGGAGTTGATAAGAGACTCTACAAGTTGCCTATAAGTATTGTAAAAAAGTCAAACTTCAGAGGCATGTTATCAATACCCTTTATTGGAATGTAAATGTACATCCAAGATTAGCTGCAGGAATCCATGAGGGCAACGGATGTAAGATAACAAAACTGGACAAGAAAATTGCAGATGGTTGGTTGGGACATTTTGCTCGAGTTCTTTTGAGTCTCTGCCACAGACATCTTCATACTAGGCTACATATGTCTGCTATTTCCTTGCTGGAGTGTGTAGTGATTGGTGTTATGTGCCGGTGTGATGGATTGCGTACAAACCAATAGGGTGTTGGAATGGTATGTACTGCATATGTTTATACAGTACTTCTCATCCAACTGCAATCAAATTCACTCTATCCGTATGACGTGATTTAGCTGGATATGTTTTGGGGGTTTTATGTGGGTTTTTTGAACGATGACAAGCCGAAATGAAAACAAGCTGAACTGAAATAGTGAGAAACAAGGCTATTTTTTAAATTTAAGTAGTAGAAAGTACAGATAATTGCGTGAAAATGTAAAGAGTAGAAGTTAAAAGTATGCCCTATAATAATTACTCCAGTAAAGTATGTACCCAAAATATCTACTTAAGTAAGGTATTCAAGTATTTGTACTTTGTTACTTTACACCTCTGACTATAACCGCAGCACACTACTGAGCATCTACAGTGTATTTTAGTTGTTTTGGAGAATGAAGATTTAGATGCTTGTCAGCCTAGCTTAACTATTCAGGTACAAACTGTCCATACGGATTCTCTAAGACAGAAAGGAAAATACCTGCTACTGGAAGTTTTGATCATACTGAGGAAATGTCTAGTCAATAACTCAAGTGGCCTGTAAAGGAGGTTATGATCCTAAGACAGTCATGCAGCGCATGGTCCGGTTGCACTGAAGAGTTGCAGCTGACATTAAAGACCTCATGAAGTGAAAAATGTATTTTCCAAGTGTTAAATGGGTCCTTGTGTTAATTGTTCATTAATCTCTTGTTATGCAAAATAAATGTAAAAAAAACAATTACACAATTTTGAGTATTTTCACAATATAATCATATTCTGTTCTCTTCCTAGGAAATGGTTTCCAATGTTTGATGACTCATCCTGCACTCTAATGTAGGTCAAATGGAAAAGTTTTATCAAGTTTTTATGTCCCTGCCCCATGACTAAATCCTACCTGTTACCGATCGGGACTGGCTACATCCATAGGGACCGACAGCTAGCTAGCAAACCTCAGTATTGAACTAAACCCTACACATGTTTTTGTGGTCCAATCAAATGCAACATATTTGATGTACATCTCAACAAATGTGAAATGTATGCTTATTATCTGGTCCAAACTTAATTATAAGCACACATTTTGCACTGTAAGGCACAGCATGAGGACTCAAAAAGGATCGTGAGTTTCAAAAAGATAACAGGAATTAAAGATTTGTTTAAAAGAAAAAATCAGTTCATATGTTACAAACATGTTATTTGTGTTTTAGATTCCCCTTTCATGTTAACTTAGCCAGAACTTGAAGGTGAAGTCCATGTCCGGACAGCACTTTTCCATAGAGGTTAACCACCTCCCAGCTGTCTCCACCTCTGCCCAGGCTTTGATCTAGTTCTGTCTTGTAGAAGCCAGCTTGTCACACCTCAGCAGCCATCACGTAAATGAGGATTTATCATCGGGGCTGCCTTACCAGACCCCTGCATGACTGCTTTTTGTTTGGCAAGTGTTTAAACGTGTCATTGCCAAGTCCAACCTTGCTCGAGAAGAGTCAAAGCCATAGGTTACAAAGCTACATCACTGCGGCTTTGTCGTGTTGATGATTTCAACCTTGTTCTGTTGACAGACAACTCAATTCCATCTCATCCCACATCTCTATTACATGTTTATCCGGCTTCCAGCAGGGCAGTGACCTGTGGAATTGGCTGGTCTAACGGTTTCACCGAAGGCTCAGGAGGGAAAGGAAATGCAAGCCCATGGGGGAAAATCTTGAGAAGGGCAGGCAACTGAAGGATGGTCTTACAATGGACAAATTAGTGGTCGTTCCCCCAGCAAGCTATTAGAGTGTAGAAGTGGTGAAAAAACGAAAAACCCATACACACTGTTACCCACATTAAATGGTGGTGCATTGAGGCATGGAAAAACTGTATCAATAGTAGTAGTAAGTAGAAGAGACACATGGTTATTTTGTAGATACAAATGTAGCAATGGCACTTATAAATGTAGCACACTTAACATATACAGAATTTCATTTTCCTAAATGTAAGCCCACTGATATTCATCTACCCCAACAGTGTCTTTTATAGTTTTTTAGGTTTCCATAAATGTTCTTCATTCTCTAAATATAAATAAGTTTCAAGGGTGGTGTCTTGTTTTCAGCCTTCTATGCTAGCCTTCTAGCTGTGCAGTGTCTCCTAACTGTGTGGATACTACTATATCAGAGTAAGATTAGCAGCTCTGGTCTGTGCCGTGTAAGATTCAGATTTACACTCCAGCAACCACAGTCAAACTCCTTATCTGAGATCACTCCTCGTCCTAAAAGCATTTACTCTTGTAATGTTAAAAGGGAAACATACAGTTTGAAAATAGAAACAGTAAAGCTAAGCAGCCCAACAGGGTTATGTTACAATGATATATGAGTTTGGCCTTTCATTTTACCTTATACTTAGAATTCTAGGACTTACTAACTCCACATTGTTTATTTACATGTCTTTTACCTGGATCATCTGGATGCTTACTTTCTGCCGGCAGCTTTAGCCTCAGTCTTTTAGCACTATAGAAAAAGACAGGGTTCTCAAACGAGCAAGCTTTAAAAAGTAAAACCAAAATCAATTCCAAGCTGCCGTTACTCAAAATAATCTTCATAGAAGTAAAAGGCCACTCAGAGAGCGCTGGACTGCAATCCTGCCGACAAACAAACAAACAGAGCCGAAAACATAACCCTCTGGCCGGAGCAAATAAAAATATATATTTTTAATTTCAAGAAGCTCAGCAACATCTCCTGTCATGCTCTCCTTTGTCCTCAGGTTTTAATATCCAGTCAGTAGATTTCCACTCACCTCATTCATTCAAAAACATACACATTGCATTGTAAAATTGTGGATTCAGGGAGCTTAGACGGTGTATTTAAAGTTTTCTCACAAACCTGTCTGGTTATCAGAAGTTGAATGAAAAATAAAAAGAGATTTTATGTCCTGAGATTTCAAATATAGTAACTACCGAACAAACAAACATTTTAGCCTTCACTCTGAATAAAATTCCAATACCATCCACATCAAACATTTGAAATACTCAGTTTGAACATAAACCTTAGCAGACTGTACCAAGGACTGTGTTTTAAACCTACACCACTTCTAAATGCCAGGGCTCATGCCAGTAATAACAACCACTGGGAAAATAAATGTTCTACAATGATCTATCCAAACAAGATTTAAATCTCTGGTTGTATAACTGCATCACATTAATAATCATATGTGTCACCAATAACTTTATTGGTTGTGTGTAATACATGTGTATCTGTGTAAGTAAGGACGCATAAATAAAGGTAAGTGTAAGTGACTGTAGTGGAGCCTCTGTACCAAAACTCTCCAGAAACCCCTCACCCAAAGGGATTTAGTGCGTATTAGCTATAAATATTAGCTAGTTGTGTTTATACTTTATGTTTCAGTTGTTTGGTCTGGTCTTTTTTCGGTCTCAACCCCTCAAAGTCTTTGTCTTGTCTCGGTCTTGATCCATAGAAACAGGAAAGCAAGTTGAAAGATGTCAAATTGTTTTCCTAGGTCCTTGCCCATACCCACCCCTAGGGTTGGTGGAGCAGCTCTCATTTCTAGAAATCTTGACAAGTTTATTAGTAGACCTAATCCTTCACAATCCAGAGTTGGGACCAGGAGGCAGAGTCGCAGTCTGACACACTGCTCCTCCATTCCAGGGGTTACCTAGTCAAAACCCCATAGTGACGGTGTCTGCCCCCCGACCATTGAAATTATTTAAATCAAAGGTAAACAGAAGAGGAGCTGTGCATGAAAACCTCATAACAATTAAAACCACAAGTGCAATAGTTCAAAAGAATAGGAGAATTAAATGTGGACTCTTAAACATCAGATCTCTCTCTTCGAAAGGTGTACTAGTAAATGAATTAATATCAGATTCTAATATTGATTTATTTTGTCTTACTGAAACCTGGCTGGGTGATGGAGAATATGTTAGTCTAAATGAATCCAACCCCCCCAGTCATATTAATACTCACATTCCTTGAGGCACAGGCCGAGGAGGTGGAGTGGCAGCTATCTTCTAGTCTAATAATCAGCTATAAACCTAAACTAAATTATAATTCTTTTGAAAGTCTTGTTCTTAGTCTTTCACACCCAAGTTGGAAATCAGTCCAACCAGTTCTATTTGTTATAGTGTACCGAGCACCTGGTCCATACTCTGAATTCTCTGAGTTCTTTGTCAAATTTAGTGCTAAAAACGGACAAAGTTCTTATTGTAGGTGATTTTAATATTCACGTGGACGATGAGAATGATAGCCTTAGTACTGCGTTTATCTCTCTATTAGATTCTATTGGCTTCTCTCAAAGTGTTCATAAACCGACTCACCGTTTGGGCCACACCCTCCCGATCTTGTTCTGGTCTATGGTGTTGAAATTGAACATTTAATAGTGTTCCAACAGAATTCCTTTCTATCTGACCACTGTTTGATAACTTTTGAGTTTATACTGCTGAACTACACGCCATTAGGCAAAACCTTCTATACAAGATGTCTAACTGATAGTGCTGTAGCTAAATTTAAGGATGTGATTACATTAGCATTTAATTCATTACCAAGTCACAAAGTAACGGAGGACTCCTATGCTAATTTCAGTCCCCCCCAAATCGATCATTTTGTTGATAGTGCAGCAGGCTCGCTGAGAATGACACTTGACTCAGTTGCCCCTCTAAAAAAGAAGATAATAAAACAAAGACGGTTAGCTCCATGGTATAACACTGAAACTCGCAAATTAAAGCAAATATCGCGGAAACTTGAGAAGATTTGGCGTTCCACCAAACTGGAAAATTCTCATTTAATCTGGCAAGATAGTCTTAAAACTTATAGGAAGGCCCTCCGTAATGCCAGAGCAGCGTACTACTCGTCATTAATAGAGGAAAATAGGAACAACCCCAGGTTTCTTTTCAGCACTGTAGCCAGGCTAACGGAAGGTCACAGCTCTACTGAGCCAAGTATTCCCATAGCTCTTAGTAGTAACGACTTTATGACATTCTTCAATGATAAAATTATAACTATTAGAAGCAAAATTCACCAAGACCTGCCTTTAACTGGCACTGACTTATCTCTAAACTCAGGAACCTTAGAAACAGCTGTAAAACCAGATATATGTTTAGACTGCTTTGCTTCACTTGATCTTTATCAATTTAATTCAATTATTTCTTCATCTTATAAACCATCAACCTGCCTCTTAGGCCCCATCCCGACTAGGCTACTTAAAGAAGTTTTACCCTTAGTCAACACTTCTCTACTAGATATAACCAATCTATCTTTATTAACAGGCTATGTACCACAGCACTTTAAAGTAGCTGTAATTAAACCTCTTCTGAAAAAGCCCAACCTTGATCCATATGTTTTAGCCAACTATAGACCTATATCCAATGTTCCATTTCTCTCTAAGATTCTTGAGAAAGCAGTCGCCAAACAGCTTTGTGACTTTCTGCATAGCAACAGCTATCATGCTGCTAGCATGAACATGTAGCTTCCTTTTTTTGTAATTGAGAACACACAGAAAAGTAATCCATTACAATCCTGTTCTCCATGTTCTTTTATATTGTAATAGTTTTGACAAACTTTTTTCTACGAGATGATAAATGTTTAAAATAATAACACATGCCAGAATTACAAGTGTGCAAACATAGAGCGATGTAAGGCACCTTCGTGACGCATTATCCAAAGAGATAGTTACTCTGGATGGCATCACCCTGGCCTCCAACACGACTGTGAGGAATCTTGGAGTTATCTTTGATCAGGACATGTCCTTTAAATGTAAATGTGCTGTATTTATATAGCGCTTTTCTAGTCTTTACGACTACTCAAAGCACTTTTACATCATACATTCACCATTCACACACATTCACACACTGCGGCCGAGGCTGCCGTACAAGGTGCCGCCTGCTCATCAGATAAACACTCACACACATTTACACTCCGATGCGCAGCGGGGGTTCAGTGTCTTGCCCAAGGACACATCGACATGGGACTGCAGGGCCAGGGATTGAACCACCAACCTTCCAATTGGCAGGCAACCGCTCTACCACTGAGCCAAAGTCGCCCCAAATTTAATTCCCACATAAAGCAAATTTCAAGGATCGCTTTTTTCACCTACATAATATTGCAAAAATGATGCAGAAAAACTAGTCTATGCATTTGTTACTTCTAGGCTGGATTACTGCAATTCTTTATTATCAGGCTGCTCAAAAAAGTCCATAAAGACTCTTCAGCTGATCCAGAATGCTGCAGCACGTGTTCTGACAGGAACCAGGAAAAGAGATCACATCTCTCCTGTTTTAGCTTCTCTGCATTGGCTTCCTGTAAAATCCAGAATAGAATTTAAAATCCTTCTTCTCACCTACAAAGCTCTTCATGGTCAGGCACCATCTTATCTTAAAGAGCTCATAGTACCTTACAACCCTACAAGAGCACTACGCTCCCAGAATGCAGGGTTACTTGTGGTTCCTAGAGTCTCTAAAAGTAGAACGGGAGCCAGAGCGTTCAACTATCAGGCTCCTCTCCTGTGGAACCAGGTTCCAGTTTGGGTTCAGGAGGCAGACACCGTCTCCACATTTAAGAGTAGGCTTAAGACTTTCCTTTTTGATAAAGCTTATAGTTAGGGCATAGAATTGAATATTGTTAGGGAGTGAGGAATCGCAGCGTCCGCCTAATCCGGCCCACCTGCTTCTCGTCATAGTTGTCAGATCTATCTATCATATAATCAATAATATAATAAAACTAGAGGGAGGCAGGGCATAATGCCTGATCCGGTTGGGGAGAGTTCTAGCCTGTCCAGGCTCCTCTCTTTACCCTGTCTCTCTTAGTTATGCTGTAAAATTTCAAGACAGCTGGGGGACTTCTTTCCTTTGACACACTGAGCTCCTCTCTTCTCTATCTTTCTATCTTTCCATTTATGTGCATCCATGTCCCAGAAATGCTTGTTACTAACCTAGCTCTGGGGAGTCATTCCCCGGAGTCCTTATGTTCTTTTTCTCCCAGCATGTTTCCTTGGATCAGGGAGGCTCCAAAATCATGGTAGCAGCTGTCACCATGGTCCCGCTACACGCCCTGCTGTGCCCTGCTACATCCTGCTACGCTCTGCAATGCCCTGCCACGTCCAGCTGTGCTTTGTGATGCCGCACAGTGCTCTGCTATGCCATGAACTACTACAAAGACCTACTACAAACTGCTATTTTTTGTGATTGTTATTGCCACTCTTCATTCTAACCCCAACCGGCCAGTCAGACACCGCCTACCAAGAGCCTGGGTCTGTCCGAGGTTTCTGCCTAAAAGGAAGTTTTTCCTTGCCACTGTCGCACAGTTGCTTGCTCTGTAGGAAACTACTAGAACTGTTGGGTCCTTGTACATTATAGAGTGTGGTCTAGACCTACTCTATCTGTAAAGTGTCTTGAGATAACTCTTGTTATGAATTGATACTATAAATAAAATAAGTGTATTTAGACAAAATGCTTTTTCAGTTAGGGCTACTTGTGGGTGAAACTCTATCCCAAGTTATGTTAGAAATTTTAAAACTTTAGCCTCTTTTAAACATAACTTAAAGAAGTTGCTAACAAGTAGTCAGCACTGTCAAATTTAGTTTAGGCACTAAAATTGATGCAATCTTGCCTCCCCTGCTCGATCTGCCTGTGGTTTTCCATGCTCTACCTGTGTGTCTGTTTCATTATTGTATGGTTAGGGAAATAGTATGTTGTTATTGTCCCAGCAATGTTGTTTTTTGTGCATGTCCACCATGTACTATGTCTTTGGTATTGCGCCCTTTATCCATTTATCCTTCATGCAAGATATCAACCTCTTTGTAATCCACAACAAAACCAATGTCTGACAAGGCATCATCACTGGGAACAACGGAGACAGGTTGCCATATTACTTTTGGAGATAGAGTGCATGTGCATGGTCTCTTGTATCACTCCTTTACACAGCAAGGTTGAAGAACTCTGTTGCTAAAGGTGTTTCTTAGCCAGTGTGGGCAGTAACTAGTTACATGTAACAGCGTTACGTCATTTAATTACAAAATGAGGGTAACTGGCTAACACTTTATAACAAGGGTACATCATGAATTCATGCATGACTTCTATTCTTCTCCTTAATCCAATAATCTTTCTATGAATCCTTGCACATTACTAATTGTTCATGAAGTACATGAATGAATTCATGCTTTGGCATGCATGAAGTCATGGATGAAGTTATGATAATTCATGTACCTTTATAATAAAGTGTTACCGGTAACTGTAATCTGTAACAGTAATGGGGAAAAATGGGAAATTAAATTACAGTAACCTATGAAACATATGAAACATTTTCTGTAACATTTTCTGTAAAAAGCTAGGCTATATGTTGAATAATAATAACTTTATTGCTTTGCACGTTTTTATATGTGCACAATGTTTACTTTGCCATTTTCAGCCACAGCCATTTTGTAAGATTTTATTCTGATGCTTTTGATTAGTTCTCCTGTTTGAATTTGCAGCGCCATCTGTCTGATAGTTGCTTCTAAAGCTGTCTGGAAATTACCACTATGGCTACGTATAATAAAAACGTGACCCAGGGCTGGAAATAAAAACACATTTCATTCAAATATCTGAGAAGGGTTTAAACATAACAATTCAAAGAATGTTTGCCAGCGTCCAACCTCAGGAAACATCTGCAGGTATGTGAGTTAAGTTAGCTTACGGTAATTGCAAGCAGTCATATTAAATAAGGTAGGGAAGACATGCCTGCCTTCCATGTGACAATTGTGCTTCTAATGTGAATTGAAGACATATTTTAGCACCATATCCAGTAGACTTTTTTGTTTTGTTATAATGTGAAATCCATAGCTTCAGAATGATCTCATATCAAACAGAGGTGCTGGAGGAATTTGGTTCAAGCTCCGAGAAACCGCAAAAGTACCTACAGAGTACCAATAACCTTATCACTGGTCTCATTTATTTATAGAGTTAAAACTAGATTTTGCTATTAACTTGACAACATATTAGATTCTTAAGACACAACCACCTTTTTTCCTTCAAAGGCAAATTAATTCTATGATATGATGTTTCTGTTTTTGGCATATAGCTGTCAAACGGAAGTCACACTATTCAATCTTTGCAAAATTAAAATCAGGCAGATCAATAGTTCCAACAGAGACTGTAGCTCGGGGGGACGACCTCTGCCATTTGCCTCGCAGCTCTGCACATTTCCAAGAATGCAGGTCTAAATTGAGTTTTGAGTAATGACTAAGTGAAAGATCTTAAGTTGATTACCCTCAAGGCTCCGCTAGACAGTTCACTCTGTAGACTAAAAGCAGCAGACCATCTGTAGGGCTCACCAGGGAATTGAATTTCCTTCAGGACAAGACAACACATGTTCATTACACACAAATCCCGCAGATTACACACAGCAATCCTTTGAGCATTACCAATTTGATTTAGACACAAATGTCATAAAGTGCCACTGTTTGCAACGACCCTATGACCATGTTTGTGTGTGACTGTTCATGCATCTAACCTTGCTATATATGTCTTGCAAAGATGTTTAATGTAACAGTGACTTGTGGCTGTATGCCTCTGCCAACCAGTCAAGTTACAGTCTGTCCAGACTCCTATAATATACGTATATACCTGGAAATGGATTTCCTGCAGAAAATACTTGTGAATGCTGAAAAGCTAAATTGGTAAAACTACACTTGATTGCTGGCATAATTGCGTAATAAGAAGGTGAAGTAGTAAGAATAGTTAGAAAAGTTTCATTGAAATGTTGAATAATAAAAACAATGTATTTAACAAAAGTGGAATATTTTAGGGTTAAAAAAAAGTCATGGTATAGCATGTCAAAGAAAGTAATAATAAAGTCACAGTAGGCCTATAGTGTATCAAAAAAGTGATAAACAAAAGTCATGGTATAGTATGGCGAAAAGAAACACCACGTCAACGTCAAACGTATGTTAAAAAGTGATAAAACAGTCTTGAAACAATAATAAAAAAGTTATCACCATGTTGATAATTGTTAAAAAGTGATAAAAAAAAGTCTTAAAATAGTATGTCAAAAATAGTCATAGTATAGTATGCCAGAGAAAGTTTGGAAGAACTCCACACAAGAAAGTCCAGCCTGGACTGGGGATCGATCCAAGGGTAGGAGTCTGCAGTGCCTATGTTGATGCCAGTTGGAGCAAACCACTGAGACACCATGCCACTGAATAAAGTATGTTGATAACAGTCATATTATGGTGGAAAGTGCTAAAAAGTCATAGTATAGTATATTGAAAAGTGATAGTATAGTGAAGATTGTGTGGTTCTGGTGCCGGTTAGGGCTTGGCCCCAGTGGCCAGGGTCGATTTAAGATCAACTCAACTCGTCTCAGACTGCCCCTTTAACCGACGTGTTTGTTTAATGGTAGGCCAGAAATAACTTCAAGGAGTCCTTTAGTTAAAATCAATCATCTTTAGTGACAATATTGCAAGGAGTTACAGCTTATGCATATGGACTCAGTCTCCTTTAAGACAGATTCTCTCTCACTACCAACAGACAGTCTTTTCAGGAACTGGGTCCTGACTAGCTCAAAACCCTCACTACTTATTCTTACCAACAAGCTTTCATCTTCAACCTAATTTGTTGTTGTTATCAGTTGGATGTAGTCCTGACAGCTTGGTTTCTCATCCTATTGTTGAAGCAAAGTCATGCAAAATACCTGTCTCCCCCACTCTTGGGTTTGTTCGTTATCTTCTGCCAACCCAGGAGCAATGCGAGTCGAGCTCACCCTATGACCTGTACCGTATCTTTTTACTTATTAAAACACAGATTCCTTGGCTCTCTGATCTTCCCAATCTAAGAGTCCTTTACTAAGCTCAAATTATTTCCTCAGTGTTCTGATATTCCTTTTACCTTATTAATTCAGATGGCACTCTCAGAGAGCCAGGTCGGCCCTGACCCTAAGACTTCTACAAAAAATATATTTCCTACAATAGTATGTCAAAGAAAGTCTGAAAGAACATGCACACTCTAAGCAAAAACTGCTAGACCACAATTGGAATTGAACCTAGGTAAGAATCTTCAGTTTCTACTTGCTGGTGCTTGTTGGAGCGGTGCTAACCACACCGTGCCATCAATGAAGCATGTTTAAAACAGTCATAGCATAGTATTTTGAAAAAGAAAACATTAAAAATATTGAAAAAAGTCATAGTATAGTATGTCAAAACAAAGTCATCATATAGTATTTCAAAAAGTGATAAAAAGTCACGCCCACCTCTCTGACCTCTCTGTTGGTATCCATGCCCACCCCACTGACCTCTCTGTTGGTATCCATGCCTACCCCTCTGACCTCTCTGTTGGTACCCATGCCCACCTCTCTAACCTCTCTGTTGGTGCCCATGCCTACCCCTCTGACCTCTCTGTTGCTGCCCATGCCGACCCCTCTGACCTCTCTGTTGGTGTCCATGCCCACCTCTCTGACCTCTCTGTTGGTGCCTTGCCCACCCCTCTGACCTCTCTGTTGGTGCCCATGCCCACCTCTCTGACCTCTCTGTTGGTGCCCATGCCCACCTCTCTGATGAAGAGATCCATCAGAGAGGTGGGCATGGTCCACAACCTCTTCCTATTCCTTGCTGTCTATCCTACTCCATGTTGAAGGAAATTGCCAGTGTTTACACCCCCACCCCCTTCATTGTAGGTGGAATCAATAAGCAATAACGAGTATTCATTATGTGTGGTTACATGTAATTTAAATGTCCATACATACCCACATTTTATATATCTGACAAACCAATTTAAAAGGTATAGGTTTACCAAGTGGTTCAGTGATCAACAATTTAGAGCAGATGGATTACATGTTTGTGAAATGTATTTTTGCAAATCAGAAGAGAAACATATCAAAGTATTGTAAACATTGCATTGTAAAAGCCAAATGAAAGGCATTGTCTTTGATGATACACTGATTGGTGGTGAAAAAGTAACTGTGTAATTCTGTGTTGTACTTAGTCAATTGACCAACTTTGAGTTTTTTACTAAGAGTTGTAAGGTTTAACACCTACTTGCAATAATAGTACCAAAGTGATAAAAAAAACTGTAAGTCTCACAGAAAATTGTGAAAACAGTGTACTGTACTTCATGTATTCTGTATTTTTGGCCAGCTAGAAAAAATACCAGAAAAAGTTGAAGCCTCACTGTAGAGGATTTATGCATCTCCACTTTGCCCTCCTGTTTTAAAAAGTGAACATTTTTACCAAAGAAGAGTATATCTGACAGGCTCCAGCAATACATAAAAAAATCAGTTACAGCAAGATGAAGAATGTGCGATAAAAAGGCACAAAAGATGGGGAAATGCTTAAAAAATGAAAAGTAACATGAGTAATGTTTGGTTTATTTTGACCTTATACATCATGGCACTTGAAAGACTCTGTAGAAAGTTACCTGAATGTATCCACTCTGTCATCACCTGAGACTGTGTGTGTGTGTGTTTGCGTGTGAGTGTGTGCGTGCATGCGTGCGTATGTGTGGTGGTGTATCGGTCAAAGTGTATATTGGGTCAAAGCATTTTGCAAAACTAAATGAAAAAGTCCGAAAGCTTGACCACAAGCTACCTGGGGGAGCAAACATTGATAAAAAGGCTCTGTTTTGATGCTCTTTTATGCACTGACTTTTTGTTGTTGTTGTTTGTCTGCAGAACAGGAACCTGCTGAAAACCAGTTTTTAAACTGAGTCAGGCCCATTTCTATTGTAATGTAATGTTACTTTTTAACTTTCCTGTATAATAAATCAATTTGAATGAGTGAAACTGGCACAAAGCTGTCTCCAGATGTCTTTACTACAGAAACAGACGGCTCACTGACCAAGGACCAAGTCATCTGTCAAGCTCCCAAGAGTTGTATCATGATGAGGACCTTTTTAAAAAGAGAAAATAATTTTAACCAACAACAAGCTACACAAATGAGGGATTCTACATTTAGAGTAGGCTACCTGGTGCTCCTTTTAATGTAGCTTCTATTGTGTATTGTTTTTATGTAAATGTGTTTTATATAATGTCCTTTCTGAATGTTATATGATGTGTTTTAATGTGCCCTTTTAAATAGCAGATTTTGCACATGCAAACCAAAGACAAATTTCTACCTTTTTGTAGTGAGTATTTTCTATTTCACCAAGCTGAAACAATTTGATTTTTTACTTTTTCAAGCACGTGATAACTAATTATCATTTCAGAGAGACAGCATGCTCACAGATTGGCTAACACTGAAAAAAAAAGCGGGAAAACTAATTTCTAATTTTGCACAGTGGGCCTCAATATTTGTCTTGAGTCTGAAAGTTTCAGCAGACTTAGAGGGAACTTCAACTTCAGCCACTGCAGATCAACCAGGCGAGTCGTTCAAATCAAATTTGCTTTGTAATCCTCGCTCTGATTTCTCTCCCTTTGAATGAACAACTATTGACTTTGCAGTATGTGAAGCAGAGATGACCTATGACAGAGTGTCAATATCATTTCTGCACCTTCAGCCTCAGCTAATTTCTTCCCATACTGCAGACCTTTCAGAGATCAAACAATCACATCCCTGACTGTGTGTCTAGTCTGGGAAGGCATGGAGGTGACAGAATAAGGTTTTGGAAATTGTTTTGATGACACTCATCCTGGGACCTTTTTTTCATATGCCAGTCCGCCGAATGGCATTACACGTTTCTCACTCCCAGGTTATATGCCGACGCTCTTATCTGCCACATGAGAAGGCCAGACAACCCCCCATCAGGAGGCAAATGATAATTGTCAGCGCTTTCCAGGAAAGCGCAGGTAAGCAAAATGAATTGGCATTTATCCCCCCCATTAGTGTATTGGTAAAGCCGGAGAAGATGGAATCAAGGCAATGGGAAGCTGGAGACACAATCAAATGTATATGGCAATACAATACAATGTATATGACAACCTCAGCAACTACATTTCTTTCATGAATGTGAAGGCTGAAATTCTTTCACGTCATTTTCATACTAAACTTAAACTTAGATGTCAGGTTCACCAACGTATGTTAATTAATCTGAAGGGGAAAGTAGCGGAATAGAAAAGTGGGACATAATTGAACGCTATCATAAAGTCACACATGTCGTTGGTAATCAGAGCTCAGCCTTTACTCCTCCTGTAGTTGCTTAATCATGTTCCCCTGTCACACTTGGAACCTATATAAATGCTAATTGTTCTATTGTAATTGTACACAATGGGTGTAGACGTTACCCGCTCATGCTAATAAATGCCCCATGAAGCTGCAGCAACCTTTGCTATCTTACAGATACATGACTTTGGTGTAAAACAGTTTATTTGTTGTACCCTTTAGCACCATGCTGAATCAGTGAGCATGGCATTATGCTAATCATTTGGTGTAATGTGACCCTTACACAAGCGGGCCTCCGCTGGCGTTGCAGTGGCTTGACCTTTCCAAACCACTTTCCGGGGGGGGCACGTTTGTAAATGTCGAATCACTTCCTATTATAAGAAAAAAAGTTACTCATGTCTAACTTCTTGTTATCCCACTCTTATATAGAGCAGGTATGTGCAACATGGTACAGTGTGGCAGAATTATGTGCATAAAACAATAAATAAACCCTCCTATGGTCAATCTTTGCTGGACATACCTCTAATACAACCCACAGGACTGTTTCCTAAATTAGCCCCCCTACCGGTGAAATGGAGTTCTACATGTTGTCATATGTAATGGTTTTAAACACATGTGGTTAATGCTGGGAATTGGTCACAGTTTGATTAGGTTTGGGCACCAAATCAACTTGGTTAGGTTTTGGAAAAAAAAGAAGCAGAACTGTTAGGGGTTTGGCTTAAAATCATTACGTGTAAAAAACACATTTGGCCCTATAACTCCTAAACCGTTCATAACACATTCAAAAACCATATATCCTCGTTTCCATGGATGCAGGTACATTTATCTATCGAATCTACTTTGCAGAACTGCTCCTAGACCGTGCAACCCATCTGCAGGAAGCATCTACAGACCAACCTGACAAAAGAATCAAAAGAATTTTAATAGGATAAAAATTGCACATATTACGCACAAACTAATTTGTGTAGATAACTATGAAAACACCAACTTTGCCATATCTTGGCCAAAATAAATGCTATCAATGCGAAACTTCTTGTTTGCCATGACTCTATGGAGGTCCACATTTTACAAAAATTGGCCACTAGGCAAAAAAGTTTATGTCATGAATGGCTCATCTGATTTTTTCAAAATTTGGAGGGTACCGTCTAGGGCCATGCCTAAGGCCACCCCTACGGTCAAAGTGGGCGTCGCCTATAGGACACTGAAATGAATAACTTTAAATTTACAGGGTTTATGTACAATGGATCGTTTACCTCACCTACCATAAACTACACATGTGGACCACTAGATGGCGTTATGACATCAAACGTGTTTTGCCTATAACCCCCATATTCCTCATCGCACATTAGAAATCTTTACATCCACATGTTTCTTGACTATGGCTGAATCAGACGATAAAGGCCACGCCCTTTTCCACTAAGTCAGTTTTTTGCAATATTGCACAATGTGCAGATCCAACTTTTTGCAAACTCCTCCTAGGTTGTGCGAGTCAGCTGCATAAAACCGGTCTATAGTAACTCCAGATGGACTTGACCAGAATTTATCAAAAGAATTTTGCCACATTAAAGTATGCGACCAAATTTACGACTAAACATATTTTCCTAGCTAGCTAACAAAACAATAACTTTATTATATTTTGGTCAAATGAAATGCTATCAGCACAACTCTTGACATTTTTTTTCCACATTGCAATACAATGCTTTCTACCAATTTTGGCAAACATTCGCCTTTGGATGGCGCTATAATCAACGTTTATGGGTTTCGGTTGAGAGTTAAATGCATGCAAATGAAACATTTGCGATTGCAATTTCTCTGCCATAGTAAATGCTATCAACATGAAACGTGTGTTGCTTGTTCGGCATGCTGCTCTGAGACGCTGTACCAAATTTGGTAAAGATCGGCCATTAGGGGGCGCTATAATCAACGTTTGTGTTTTGGCTAATAACTCAATGCATGCAAATGGGACATTTGTGATTGCAATATTTCTGCAGTAGTAATTGCTATCAACATGACACTTCTCATGTTTCTTCAAGATGCCACGCTGAGACTCTGTACCAAAGTTGACGAAGATCGGCCATTAGGGGCTGTTATAGTCAACATAGACCAGTTTTAGCAGTTTTGGCTTTTACTCTATCAATGTTAATGGGATATTTGCAACGGCAATGTACCACAGGCCTTGCGGCTCATTACGCTTTGGGTCTCGCTTTCACGCGTTCCCCGGGTCGTCGACCGTCATAACAGCTTGCAGTTCTAGTTTGATAGTATGTTTGTTAATTTTTTCCAACATTATACAGCTGGATATTGCATACTAAGGCTTCTAAATTAATAAAACATATTTTGTGAATTAGACAGCCTCTCTTTATCTTCAGAATGAACAAAAGTATAAAACTATGATAATACGTTTAGATGCAATTTACACCCAACAGCAGCCCTTTACAGTTGTGGTTGAGTTATTAAATACCACTGAAATAACAGCAAAATAATTCACTGCTTCATGTGTTTGTGTCCGGGGCCCCATCATCTCACAGTTGTCCAAGTACAGTGTTACTTCAACTCTTAGGTGGAGCTAATATAATAGATAATTCAAACCCACTGCACTATTCCTTACCATTTAATAGACTTCGAATTTCATACACATATCCTCACAATCCAAAATTACACATTTAGTATCTTTTGAACCGTCAAGATCTTTTACTAGATCTATTTCAAATAAAGATCTATTGGTTTGAACAAAGTTTGGCTGCACAGCATGAGTTTGTAATGATTGGTCCACAGGTGGGTCAGTGTAGTTTAAGTTAAGTGAAGACTTAAGCTTTCTTTTCCAAATAATGACTTAAGTATGTGGTCAGGTCAGAGCCGGCGTCACAGTTGAAAACACTGATTAGAGGGATGTTACTGTAGCTCCCCGTGTGGCTGTTTGCAATATCTCAGTGTTGCTAAATAAGTGTGGCCTAAGGTGAAGAGCATGATGGAGCAGCTGTCTGGCTGTTGGGACCATCAGCGCCGCTGGAAATCCAGACTGGATGCCCCTAATGCATATCTCAGGCCACAGATAATTCTAAAAAAAGTCATACAGATTTTATTCCCCTGCTGTGTGTGTGTGTGTGTGTGTGTGCAAGTAAAGATACATGGATGCATTTTTCTTACATATACAACATATACTTCTCATGTAGGCATACATATATCTATGTAGGCGTATAGTTTTAGTATTAAATATGCTAATTGAAAGTATGATTTCTTTCAAACTGTTTCAGAATTCTTATTGGGTTCAATCTGATAGAGCTGCAAAGATGAATTGATTAATTAGTTGTCAACCATTAAATTAATTGCATACTATTTTGATAATCGATTAATCAGTTTGAGTTATTTCTACAAAAAAAAAGATTCTCTAGATTCTCTGATTCCAACTTCTTAAATGTGAATATTTTCTAGTTTCTTTACTCCTGTGTGACTGTAAACCAAATATATTTAAACAGGACAAAACAAGACATTTGAGAATGTCATCTTGGGCTTTGGGAAACACTGATCGTCATTTTTCACCATCTTTTGACATTTTATAGAGCAAACAACTAATCGATAATTGTGAAACGAACCTACAGATTAATAAACAAAAACGTCTTTAAGGTTTAGCCGCTTCATAATACTCCCCAAAATACACAAGAACGTTTCAGTTGTCACTTTTCAATTTCAAAGTCACAAGTTCACCCATTTCTTTAATGAGGCACGCTTACACAAATCACGTCGAGAAGACAGCGGGAAGGGCGAGGCGGGCGAGGAGGAGTTCCAGAAATGAGGCCGGTCTCAGCTGTTTGCCTGGAGACTCGAGAAGCCAGGGAGATGTTGATCTGTCTGCACTGAGAAAAACCATGTGTCACCTCAAAAACACATCCCTCCTCCCCCTCCATCCCACTGTGGCCACATGGGGACCGGGCAGACCTGTTCCTCCTTCTCCTTCCTCTGTATTACACAACGTGACCCACTTTGTTCTGCCCATCCAGATAAGATAAGGTCATAATGGTAAATGTGCTGGATGGAGTTACTAAAGGCAAAAATCAAACAACAGATAACTTCAACTGATTTATGAAATAACAAATTTCAAATATCTTGAAGTTTGTTTTAGAACATCTGGTTTTTTTAGTGAGTTTACCTCTCAGTCTCTTGCTGACACTGGATAACCATTACGGCTGCTGGTGCTAATTTTAACATGTTCTTTTTTAAACTAAAAAACTAAATGATTTAAACTTATTACAAGCCTCTACCAAACACTAGATGTCTATCAAAGGCATATTCACGTGCTCTACTTTTATAAAGTTGGGGGACATGCAAGAGACACATTGAAACAGAATTGTCAAAGTCTGTGCAACATTAGGACATCCTAATATAGGACAAGCTCCAGAATCATGTCCCATATTGCAACTTAATATATCCTCCTAAATGCCCACTTTAAAACTATGAATTGGAGAATTAAAGAGAAAAACAGCATCCCATTTATTCTTATAAAATAAATAAAAAGCCTCTGCATCCGCCTGTTTTTGGTTCTATAGAGCATACACTAAAGTTCTTCCTCTAAGACATCTGCTGATGCAGTCTGGTGAGATCCCACACACATAAATGGGATAAAAAAAAACAATAAAAAAAACATAGAATTATTTTTTGTTTATTATTTCATGTGCACAACAAATTCACGATGTGATAACCCGAACATGCATTATTTAATGATATATATATATATATATATATATATATATATGGGTTAAACAATAATGCTGCTCAATAATTTTTAGTTGTTTTTTGCTCTTTTGTGTTTAGGCTCTGTTAAAGTCTGTTTGCATTGACATGCTTTAATTTTTCAGGTGTTCTGTCCTCCTCAATTAGAACAAAACCTTTTCCTGGGACCATACATATCCTAGAGATTTGAGAAACATACAATTTATATTGTTCTCGGATAAATTATTCCTTCAAATACAAAACACAAAATGTGCTCTACTAAACGCGTCCAAAGACACAAAAAGGTTAACATGTGATTCCTTTTGTTCCATACCTGCTTTCTAGTGCACATGACCACATTCAGTCTGCAGAATATTACACATTATGTCCAACTGAACAAGTTCATTTAAAAAAAAAAGATGTCATCCATTATCCACCAGGACACATCAGGTAGTTGTTTTTATTAATTTGTCATTGCGAATACAATTTTCTTGATTTCTATGCATTCAAAACAAAGATCAGGTATAGTAATGTTGTGTTTATTCAATTTAAAAGGAGTTGTGTGTATTGTGTATGTGGGTGGCAGTAGCTCAGTCCGTAGAGAGTTGGGTTGGGAAATGCAGGGTCTTTGGTTCAAGTCCCTGTACAGACCAAAGTAAAGAGTGTGGAGATGCCAGTTCACCTCCTGGGCATTGCCAGGTGCTTGTGAGCAAGGCACTGTACTTCCCCCCACACCCCCCTCCCCAAGCGCTCAGGGTGCTGGTCCAGGACTGGCAGCTCACTCACTCTGACATTTCTCCATTTGTGCTTGAATAGGTCCTGAGCATGTGTGTATTTCAGGCCTGTGAGTAGTCAATAAACAGTATAAATTATCAGCCAGTTATATTGGAGTAGCTTTAAACTAGAGTTTGCTATTTTTCTGTGATGCGTCACAACATCAGGTAGTTTGAAAAAATTGGCCTGTAGTCTAAACCACTGGAAAATAAAGATTCATCAACTGTCTAACAGCTTGGTTTGATGTGCCAGTGTCCAAGTTAAGAGTTGAAGAGAACAGCTTGAAGGCTAATGAACCAGTCAAGTGTATATCCCCAGAAAAATATGTCAGGAGCTGCTCTCATCTTGCTAATGTGCTCATGGCTTAATTCCTCTTTGGACATTCAGACCCTTCTTGGAATCTTCAGCCAAACGAAGCAGAATAAACCTATTAACCTGTTGGACAACATGTGAAAAATGCCGCATCACTATGCTGAGCCTCCACAAATTAAGGAAACCCCCTATAAGAACACATAAGCAGGTGCGGTCGGACATGCAGGAATTCATACAAAAAGCTAAGAACATTCACTTTTCATTTTGTGTTAAAGAAACAATTGAAAGGTTTATGGCATCATGTGGGTTTTTAATATAAAAACAATAAAGTGGATCAAAATAAGAATGCTTGGTCATTTATCATGGAATTGCAAAATTTTGCTCTCCATCGAAAATGAAAGTAGAGATCCTGTCGACCCTGTCTTGCAGATAAATGAAAAGGATGTAAAGTAGTTCTTTCTGTCAGTCATCTGTGCACTCAGCAGAGGTTATATCCTGTTCTATCAGCAGGAAGTCAACCAATTTGACTTTCAAAATACACAGCACATCTTTACACTAAAGTCATAGAGGTGGTTGGTGTACAAATCAAGTCCTGTGTATGGCCAAAAGCACTTTGGTTGAGATTAAAGAAATATCTTTGTTTTGATTATTTATTAATAAAGTGTGTTTTATGCTTTAAGTCTCTGGCAACTTTATGTTTTTAGCTTCATACTTGTATTTTTGGTTTCTATTAGATCATTTTTACATTTTTGTATGTAAAAAAACACTTAATTTTTTCCATACTGCCAATGGCTTGTCTTCATACACTCTGCTGTAGCATCTATCTCTTTAAGCCCCCATCCTGAAAAAGCCCAGTCTACTCTGATTGAAAGAGGTTAAGTCATCCGCATCTGTACCGTCTGTCATTGCAGCCGGGGAATGAGTTTAAAAAACCATAGCAGCATTTTCTATATTGAAAAATCATCAATAAATGCTTCTAAAGGCTGTGGTCTAGGCCTCCTTTTTATATGCAGTGTCCTGAGAGAGCTTCTGTTATGATTTGACACAACACATGAAATTTAATTTTATTTAATTGAAATTGAAGTTTTTTGTGGTGTTTGTAGGCCTTTATTTTTGACCGGACAGCTTTAAACATGAAAGGGTAGAGCGAAGGGAATGACATGCAGCAAAGGGCCGTAGGACGGAATCAATCCCGCAGCCGTTGCATATGGGCGCACGCTCTGCCAGGTGAGCTACCCAGACACCCAATTGAAATTGAATTTAACCAAAAACTACGCTATTGAACACATTCAAGCAGGAACGTGATCTGAAATTGTTGAGAAAGTAACATCGCCAGCCAAGATTACAACTTTACCTGATGTTGCATGTAAAGTGCAGCCTGTAGCAGATGACCATATGAAGAAATCAGGCACAGGTTTGAGCCAAGAGTAGAAAATTATGTTGGAAGTGGAGTGTTCACAACGGTCTGAAATCTGAAGTTTTTATTCACATGATGCGTGGATCTGAGCATCTGATGCACCAGACGATTTGTTACATCAAGTTAGCATCAAGTTAGTGTCCAAAATTAGCTTAAATTTTATTGAATCCATTTTTCCTTCTACTCGTGAAATGTTCCCTGTGCCACTGGTTGCAATACAACCCCAAAGCATGCTTAACAGTTGGACAGAGGTTCTTTTCATTGAATTCTGTGCCCTTTCTTCTCCAAACGTACCTTTGCTCATTCCGGCCAAAAAGTTCTATTTTAACCTCCACAGAACTTGTTCCCACAATGCCTATAATGTCTATATGTTCATTTACAAACTTAAAACGCTGTTTTTTGTAGTGAGGACGTAGAAGAGGTTTTCTTCTGATGACTCTTCCATGAAGACCATGTTTGTACAAGTATCTCTTTATAGTGGAATGGTGTATCACAATTTCAGTGTCTGCCAGGTCTTTCTGGATGGATTGTGCAGTCAAACATGGGTTTTGACTTGGTTTTCTCACAATCCTGCGAGCTGTTCTGTCTGATATTTTTCTTGGTCTTCCAGATCTTGCTTTAACTTCCACTGTTCCTGATGACTGCCTTTTATTAATTACATTCCAAACAGAGGATATTGGCATCTAAAAACCCTTTGCTATTTTCTTATAGCCTTCTCCTGCTTTGTGAGCGTCAACTATTTTCAGTTTGAGTTTTCTAGACAACTGCTTAGAAGAACCCATGGTGCTGATTGCTGGGGCAAGGTCAGATGAGTCTGGGCATTTAAAACCTTAAGACTGACATCACCATGGTTTTTCCAGATGATGATGGAGAACAATCCATGACACTGTCAGGTCTCAGCTTTCCAAGGGAGGCAGTAAAAGGTATTAACTCTGCAGGGTGCCCAAACTTGCAGACGCCATTTTTTGTTTTCTGTTATTTTGAAAGTGTAAATGATGGGAATAAAAGTTAACTTTTTGTGACATTACATGAATGTCTAATCTATCATTTGATGCCTTCCATCTTTTCTTGTCTTCTTTATGCCCATTAAAACAAATTTTTACCTGGTGTGCCCAAACTATCGAACCCTTCTGTATGTTGATTAAAAAAAAATGTATTACAGTTTTTCTTATTCAATTTGGTACATTTCCCCAAACTCAGATAACTACTCTCAAAACAGTTAACACAACAAACTAAACACATGTATGTTGGCAAAACAGTATTCACTGCACAATTAAATGATTTCCAGAGCTTTTTGCCTTTGCCAAAGAAAATACCGATCTTACATTCACAAACAATCTCAACGATCTTAGTCAAGCCCACGCACAACTCAGTTCTACACAATCTGACACTTTTGGGGGTCTGTAAACTATTCGGGGGAAAACTGCTTCTGAGACGGAACCCCCACTCTGAGTCTCCTACACCCGGTCATCACACATCCTCCCAGACCAGCCATCAGACGACATCCACATCAATTTATCTATCAGCACGTTCATAATTGTCATGGTCTCGGTTTTGTTTCCTGTTTTCCCTCCCTTCCTCCCAGGGGCCTGTTGCACGAAAGTAGAATAAAGATATCCAGGATAAATGAAAAAGCGCAGCTTGACTTAGCGTGATCCGCTCATTGCGGCTTAATCGGTTGCACGTTTGCCAAGCCAGGATGAACAGGTGAAGCTAAGTCAAGCCAGGTGTAGATAGCTGGGATAAGTGCACGTTCACGGCTTTCTCACATAGACCACGGTATCCATCACAGATTTACTGATGCAGAGATGGAGAAGACGCATACGCCATATGTTTCACCCAATGAGCAGCAGCTTCTAATGGAAAGTAACGAGGAGGGGAAGAATATGCAAAAAGGGAAATACGGCTCTTATCAAACGGAGAGAAAAAGCCGAACAGACTATAGCGGACCCGACTTAATGTGTGAGGGTGTAAAAATATCTACTTAGCCGACTAGTCACTCCACATTTTTACAAAGTTGTAGGCTACACTGTGTTTTAATTGCTTTAAATAGGCTAGTTCATGTTTCTGTTTTTATGTGATAAATGTGCTGGTTTTACTGAAAAGTGTCTTTGACTAGCCTACCATGTAAAGCAATGTATAAATAAAATGTATTATTATTTAGCCTTTGCCTTAAAAGTGAGCAGAGGGAATAATGTTCCTCGGGAAATGGACCATATGACTAGGCTTAATTTCAAACCCTTATTCACAACGTTAGAACATGTTTTACAAACCTATGTGTTACAGGCCTCAAGCATGAGTAACCTGTTAACAGATAAATATGTCCTGTTTTGATGCAGGAATAAGAGAGACAGGACACATTAGTTGCGTTCGTTCAGCAGGCTGTCCTCTGTCTTTATTAACAGAATTTTATAACTTTCTTTCTCTTTCCAGACTTCACATTAAACTCATTCACTTCATTTCCCAAATTTGCCAGTCACATTGCAACACAGAATTATTATATTTTTAACCACTGAAATAACATAGTATAGTCTATGAATTTACCAATCTGTTCTTTAAGTCACACAGTCCCAACCATTACCAACATTGTTGTAATCTTAACATGTTCTCTGACATTCACTAGCTGTAGTGAAGCATATAAACTTGCTTCTCTCTTCACCCTGCTTAACACATTTACCAAACCTTAATAAACAATACATTGTTACAACTACACAATAACAACACTTACACGCTTATAATCAATGTCAAGGGGTTGCAGTATAATTAAATAAAAGTACGACATTACAGTCGCCATCTTGTGACTTCGTTTACATGCCAGAGCTAGCAAAACTATGCTAATGTATAGAAATACAAGTTTCTAACTTGAATAAAACACACATTTTCTGCCTCAAACCTTCTCTGATAATGTTCCAAAGGGTTTTATAGTGCTTCGAAACATATTTTGGTGTTGTAACACACACTTACTAACCTGTTTTGATGCAGGAATAAGAGAGACAGGACACATTAGTTGCGTTCGTTCAGCAGGCTTTCCTCTGTCTGAGGTACGGAACCGTTGTTCCAACTAGCGCTCACCTAGCGTAAGTGCGTAATTACACTTGTAAAGGCATCAACCGAAAATACATTTAAACCTGGTTTCTTCAACTGAAAAATACCTATCATCAGATTATAAACATAACAATTGTGACCATACATTTGTGGGTGTCACATATGCACAAATCTCTATAAGCCATATGTAATTCTTTGTACAATTAATGTTCATACAGAACAATCAGAAAGGGACAACAACTAGAAAACGAAGTAAATGACTTCAATACACGCTGTGAGCATATGTAAAACAATATTCATGTTTTTTTTATTCTTCTGACAAGTGACCGCACCAAAATAAAAAGATTAAGAAGCATTGTGGTGTTCCCGGTGTGATGAATGTAAACTACACTATATACAGTACGTATAGGCCAAGTTATTGGTCCAGGGATGGGAGACTAATTGAGAAGGTTATGAAACCAATGTAAGCTATAATAAAAAAACATTAGGCCTACATATTAAGGAGTAACACAAACTGTCCTTTATTAGAGAAGGATAAGCAACAAGAACATGAAATCATGAATGTATTGGTCTCTAACCAGTCTGACATTATTATCATCTGGGAATATCGCTACATTAATATCATCTGGGAATATCGCTACATTAATATTGTCACACTTAATCTTCGGAGCGCGTCTTGTATAAACCTGAAGGTGAGACCACAGACGCTGCACCGCATCTCATCTCTACTTTTACAGAGCTACTTACCTCTAGCTTTACTTCCTGTGTCTTTCCGCTCTTGTGATTACCTGATGTTTTCCACCTAATTCCCTGCCCTCTTGTCACCTGCTTCTCGTTACCTTGTGTATTTAATGTCTGTGCTTCCCTAGTCTCTTGTCGGATCGTTCTGGTTAGTCTGCCTGTTTGTTCCTCGTCGTGCTGTGAGTTACCGTTCCTACGACCAGCTTCCCTGTTAATCTTCCCTGCTTCTTTCGTCCTGTCTGTTCCTTGCCCTTTAACCCCCTGGACCCCTGTGGATTTTGTGTTTGGACTGTGTATCTCCTTGTGGATTGTCTTTCATTTTGAACTGTGTATTAAAACCCTGTACACCTGGGGCCTACTGCACGAAAGTAGAATAAAGATATCCAGGATAAATGAAAAAGCGCAGCTTGACTTAGTGTGATTCGCTCATCGCGCCTTAATCGGTTGCACGTTTGCCGAGCCAGGATGAACAGGTGAAGCTATGTCAAGCCAGGTGTAGATAGCTGGGATAAGTGCACGTTCACGGCTTTCTCACAGACCACGGTATCGATCACAGATTTACTGATGCAGAGATGGAGAAGACGCGCGCGGCCTATTTCTCCCCTTCTGAGCAGCAAGTAATCATGGAAAGTTATGAGGAGGTGAAGCATATAATATGCAAAAAAGGAAATACAGCTGCCGTTATTAAGCAGAGAGAAAAGGCTTGGCAGACAATTGCGGACAGACTGAATACGTAAGGATTTAAAGATATCTACTTGCTAAGAACGTTGTACACTCCGTTTTAATCGCTCTGTGATTATGTGCTGGTTTTACTGTAAAATGTCTATGAGTAGCCTACCATGTAAAGAACGATATAAATAAAATATTTAGCCTACGTTGCCTTAAAAGGGAGCAGAGGTAATCATGTGTGCGAGAATATGTTTGCACAAATCTCTATAAACCGTGTCTAATTCTAAGTATCTTTCTACAATTAATATTCATACAGAACAAACATGACTGGCCAAAAAGATCCTGGCAACAAGTCAAGATTAAATATAAAAACATTTTGCAGGCTGGTAAGTTCCTTAATGGTTTGCAAATGGTATGTGGGAATTACTTACAAGATACTTGCTCACATATTGTATCTATACTGATTTTAGCAGTTAAAAAGAAGGCTCATTTATCTGGCACTGGGGGGGGGGCACACCAGGTCCAGACTTTACCCCAGCTGAGGAATTTGCCCTTGTTTTAAACCAAGGAAGGCATGTGATGGAAGGGATTCAGGGTGGGACATCTACTAACTGTTCCACCTGCAGACACCGTCTTCTTCATACAAGGTACATTTTCCAGTACTGCACATCAAACACAATCACCCATTTATACTGGCATATGTGGACTGTCTGGCCTTGTTTTGCCTTGGGAAGGGGCTTCTGCAGCTGACGAGCACTGTGACGAGTGTCACTGGATTCCAGAAGGCCTGAGGTATCATGTAAATGAATATTTAGCGCATAATGGATGACAAGTCAGTTCAGTGTATTATTTGTTCCAGAAGGCCAATTTGTATGCAGCAGGAAGACATGAGAAAATATGACACAAACCACAACAATTCCCACAAAAGTTAGTTATATGGCACTCATGATATATATTTGTAACAGGATCCAGATGGAGTACAACCTGACAGCCAGCCTGGCAACATAGTAAGTAGCCTATGGACTAAAGGAAAATTAAATTACAATTCCTGCTGTGCTAATCAATGGATGGTTTACAGAATTCACAAACGGTTAGATGTCTGTACACGCAACATCTGAAAAAGCAGATAGCGCTGGCTGATGCACAGATAGCAGTCAACAAAATGAGTCTTAAGGATCTGGACCGTGGCATAGAAATACAAAAAAAAAAAAAAACTGGATCTGGAGATAAATAAACTTGAAAAAGTAGTAAGTGACTTCAGTCCACACTTTAAGCATATTTGTAAAAATGTATTGATTGTTTTTTTTCCCCCAGCTCCAAGCTGACAAGTAACAGCACTAAAATAAAAAGCTTGCGCAGCATTGTGGAGTTCCCTGTGTGATGAATGTACACTATGTAGGCAAGGTTATTGGTTCAGTGAGGGAAAATGTGAAAGGTTATGAAACCAAAGTAAGCTACTATAATTAAAGGATTAGGCCTAATTAAGGAGTACTATATCATTTTTATTAGATAAGGACTATGACATCTGTCATTTAAAATAATTTGTCTCTGACCAGCCTGCCATTTATGTCGTCTGGGAATATGGCAGCATTGTCCCATACAATCTCCGGTGCCAGTGCAGGAGCCCTTTCCTTCCTCAGGCAGGCAATATTATGAAGGACAGTGCAGGTGACAGTGATGTCACAGGCCCTGTCTGGGGTGACCCTCAGGTGGCAGAGACACTGAAAACGTGCTTTAAGAGGTCATTTCAATTTGGGCCCTTGTTCTTGAATGGGCAAGATTGTATCCTTGCTGTGCTGCTGTCTGAGGGTCTGGAAGGGGGGTGAGAAGGTATGTCTCACAGGCATAACCCTCGTCTCCCAGGAGAACGCCAGAGAATTCACCTGAGGATACAAAGTGTAATCATTACAACTACACATAAGTAAACCTTTTGACGCAATTGTGCAGTGAAATGTGTGTGGCCTACCTTGTGACAGTCGCTGGGAAATGGTACTGGACCTAAATATTCAGGAATCATGAACAGACCCGGGCCACTTTGCCTCCACATTGGTAACGATGCAGGAAGCATCACAGATCATCTGAAACAATGTAATGTTGCAGATTCAGTACACATTTAATACACAATACATTTGGCTAGTTGACAGTAACTAAAGACATTGTACCTGAACATTAATACTGTGGAAGGATTTTCTGTTCACATAATCACCCTGAGGGGCGTTTAATTTATTTATTTTATTGTTTACAAAAGGGGGACAATACATATTAATGAACATTTTCGCAAATGTAAATATGCCAGATTATAGATTTAGGCTAATTTCCATCTGCAGACCCCCTGGCAGGTTGGTGGTACACAAAAAAAAAAATACACTATACACAGGCTATATACAGAGAAACTATTTTATACAGACCACAATTTTACAAATGCCCTGTCAAACCTGATATTGCACTGACCCAAATAACACCACCCTATATTGCACTAATCCACATTTTTAATAATGCAGCAACTCTGTTTTACATCTGATATATGAAAATTCACTAGACATGATCACAAGTTTGTGTGTCCCTCAACCACACTTTTAAATGACTCTTAAAAATAGGAAGACTTGTGCTTTCCCTCACTGATAGTGGAATACTATTCCAGAAGCTCACTCCCTGATATGACAGAACGTTCTGTGAAAAGGCGGTTTGCCTAAACGCCAAGTCACAATCACCTCACAGTGGCTCTAGTCACTCGAGTCCCGGCAACACTGCTAGACTTTTGTTTAATAAAATCACTCAGTGGTGGAGGCGCCAAACCATGTATAACCTTATAGATTAGACAGGCTGATTTAAATAATTTGAAATTAACTAAATTTAAAAGCTTATATTTATCTAAAATTTGGCAATGGTGATATGTGGGTTTCTTGTCTAATATTTTCAATGCTCTTTTGTAGCATACTTTGATTGGCTCAATAGCAGCGTGACTCGTATAGGACCAACTTGTGATACAGTACTCAATATGAGCCAGTATCATAGAGTGCAGGAATGTAATCGCTGCTATATCTGTTAATGATGAACGAACCTGCCTAAAATTCCGTATATTAACATTTACTGTTTTCACAACTTTAACATGTTTTTTAAAAGACAATTTCAAGTCTAGGATTACTCCCAAATACTTAAATTCATCAACATCAATTCTAGTCCACCCAAGCGAACTTTTGCAGTGGTTACGGTTGTTTTAGGTTTACTAAAAAACATTGATACAGTCTTTTTAACATTAAGGCACAGGCATGAGTCATTCAGCCATTTTTGTAAGTAATTTAAAGCTAATGAAAGCTGATGGGCTGCATCATCAGTACTTTTGGCTTGTGTAAAAATTACCGTATCGTCTGCATACATATTGTCCACATTTTTGCACACATTGGGCAAATTATTCACATAAAGTGAAAATAACAGGGGGCCTAGAATTGATCCCTGAGGGACACCATGTGTATAGTGACGATAGGGTGACTTACTATTCTTTATTTGCACGCATTGTTTTCTATCCGATAGAAAAGACTGTATCCATTTAACAGTTTGATTGCTAAAGTTAAATGTTACAGTGTCAAATGCACGCTTAAAGTCAACAAAAACAGCTGCAACATAACCGTTTGTCTAAATAAGACTTAACCTTCTCAACAAAAACACAGACAGCCGTTTCAGTTGAGTGAAAAGATCGAAATCCGAACTGCATAGGGTGCAAACCTGGATTGGAATCATTAAGATGCGCAATGATAGAGTTAGCGACCCACTTTGCAGATCTGTGTGCAGTCCAGCGCACCAATGACATTAGGGAAAGCTGGAACACAAAATAGTCTGAGTATCTGGTGACTGTTAACATAACACTTTTTGTAATCTATAATTCATTTTACCTGCAATCTTGTGGAAATCCTCTTTGATGTAACACATTCGTGTTGTGGTACGGCAGAATGGAGGAGCCAAATGCAGAGAACAGGGAGGCAGGCAAGGGAAGGTTCAATAGGATTTATTATACAGTCCACAAAACACAGGGAAAAGGCTTCATCCAAAAACAAGAAAATCCAAAACACAAAAAATTCCCCAGGTCCGGGGAAAATAAGGGTAAAAAAAACAGGGAACAACTCACGGGGATCACGCAGACTGGAACATGTGGGCTAGACAAAGAACTGGAAGGATCTGACAAGGGCCAAAGGAAACACAGGGGTTAAATACAAGAGGCAACGAGGTAATGTGGAACAGGTGAGACGTCAGGTGAATCACATTAGGGCGGGGCAGGACAATCAGATAAACAAAGCAAAGCTAAACAAGACAAGACAAGACAAGACAGGAAACAAGACTACCACAATAAAACAGGAAGCAGATCAAACATACACAGGGGAACACAAGACAGGACCAGGGAAAAAACTAAGAGAAAAACACAAAGAGATCAAGGAAAGGGGAAAACAAACCCCAACCCACAACAATTCGTCTGTGACCAGGGAATGTGATAAAGATGTGTGCCAAAGACTTCAGTGCCAAACACACGCTTCTCACAGTTCGGCAAATAGTGCCTTTATTGAATGTCTCGGCATCTCCCACGGCGTATAAAAAATGCCGCTTGCAAAAAAGCGCAGTGCCACACAGACCATCTGTGGAATGGTAAGAGCATGGCTTTGCGCTGTGCGGTGCTGAATCTTGGGACCCAGCAGTCGGCACAAATAACTGATTCCATCTCTGGTAAATCGATACCTCTCATGCAGGTACACGTCGGGACACGGGTCCGATCTGTCCCGAAACACCCTCTCACGTCTGAAAGCACGTCTCAATATCAGTGCTTCTTCGTCTAACACGTCGTTCAGAAATGGGCATGCCATGGTGCAGGATGAAACACAGGTGAATGAGAGTTTACATATCGCCCTCATCACTGACTTCATTGAAATCACCGTTGCAATTTCATCAACCATTTCTAACCATCTAGCTAAACAACTGCTACAGTAGGGTTTAAATCAAACACGCGACAACAATAATGACAAGTAGCCTAGGCTAATGCATGTTAATAAAAATAAAGCAGAACACATCAGAAGACAACGGAATAACTGTTAAACACATTTATTTAAGATCAGACGGCAGCTGATTTGACACATGAGACTCCAGGATTAATCTTAGCCTGGCTGTTAGCCTGCTCTGGACCAGGCTAGCCGCAAAGAATAAATCTCCATGGTTACTTGGCTGGGCTTAATTCAATCTGGTTTCGTGCAACCGAGTCAAAGCTAAATTCATCCAGGATAACTTGAATATCCCGACTTAATCTCTTATCCTAGTTTCGTGCAATAGGCCTCTGCTCTTGCCTGCCTCCTCATCTCTGCATTTGGGACCTCACCACACCCCGCCGTCACAATGTTCATCTGCACATTCATAATGTTTATTAATAACTAACACATGGTTATGGCGTGGTTCATGCTAGTGAAATTAAGTTAATTTGTTAACTTAGGTTCGGGAGCAGGGCCACGCCTAAACCACACCTCTAATCAACTGTGTGTCTCAGGTAATATTTTTTTCAGGTTGTTAAAGCCATATATTACTATTTTTCAGGCTACAGTTAAAGGAAATCCACCTGTTAAGCCAGCTTTCCAACTCTGGGTGAGACATCACATATCCAGTGTGTCTCTAAGGTAATATCAGACCATTTTGATGTAGTATTTTAAAGTTAAGGGCTTAAAAATAAAGCAATATTAAATTTTTTCAGCCTGTTAAAGCCATATTTTACTCTATTTCAGTCTACTCTAAAACGGAATCCTCCTGCTTTATTCCAACTCTGGGTAAGACAACACATACCCAGTGTGTCACCTCAGGTAAGATTGGATCATTCTTATGTAGGATTTAAAAAAAGTAAAGAATTAAATGTCCAAGTTAAGCTATATTGATTTTTTTTAATGCTGTTAAAGTCATGTTTTACTCTATATCAGGCTACTCTTAAAAGGAATCCTCCTGTTAGCCAGCTTCATTCCAAGTCTGGGTGAGACATCAAATATCCAGTCTCTAAGGTATAATCACAGCATTCTGATGTAGGATTTTAAAATTAAAGGCTTAAATGTCCAAGTAAAGCTGTATTTAAAACCTTTTACATGCTGTTAAATGGATATTTGACTCTTTTTCAGGCTACTGTAAAACAAACTCCTCCTGTTAATCCAGGTTCATTGGAAGTCTGAGTGACCATTCTGATTTGGGATTTTAAAATTAAAGGCTTAGAATTAAATATATTTTGATGTTTTTTCAGGCTGTTAAATCCATATTTTAGTCTTTTTCAGGCTACTGTAAAACGGAATCCTCCTGTTAAGCCAGCTTCAATCTAAGTGTGTGTTAGACATCACATATCCCTTTTGTCTCTCCGGTAATATTGGACCATTCTGATGTAGCATTTTAGAATTAAGGGTTTAAAAGTATAGCTATATTGAATTTTTTCAGGCTTTTAAAGCCATATTTTACTCTATTTCAGGCAACTCTAAAACGGAATCCTCTTGTTGACATAGCTTCATTCAAAGTCTGGGTGAGACATCACAAATCCAGTGTGTGTCTCAGGTAATATCGGCGCATTCTGATGGAGGATTGTAAAATTAAAGGCTTAAATGTCCAAGTAAAGCTATATTTTAAATCTTTTTCAGGCTGATAAAGCCATATTTTAGTCTTATTCAGGCAACTCTAAAACGTAATCCTCCTGTTAAGCCACCTTCACATTCCAAGTCTGTGTGAGACATCACATATCCCCTGTGTCTCTCAGGTATTATCGGACCTTTCTGATTTAGGCTTTTAAAATTGAAGGTTTAAATGTGCAAGTAAAGCTATATTTTAAATCTTTTTCAGGCTGTTAAAGCCATATTTTACGCTTTTTCCGGCTACTGTAAAAAAGAATCCACCTGTTAAGCCAGCTTTATTCCAAGTCTGTGTGAGACAACACATGTCCAGTGTGTCAACACATATCCAGTGTGTCACTCAAGCAATATTTGGCCTGTTTGTCACGCCGGCAAATCAAAGACATGGCTGTGGCCGCCACGAACCTTGAGGGTCAAAGGAGATGTGCCACAGCCGGCAAGTCGAAAGCGATGGACGTCACGGACCTGCGAGCCTACCTTGGGCTGGTGATCCTCGCGGGCGTGTATTGGTCCCGCATCGAGGCTTGAAGAGCCTGTAGCACGAGGAGAGTGGCAGGGCAATTTTCCACGCCACGATGCCAATCAAGCTGTTGCACGCATACTCTAGACTGTTGCGATTCGACAGTATGAGAGGTGTGGTACACGTGGACACAGCAGCTGCCTTGCCTCTACAACCCAGGCGCCGACATGACGGTGGACGAGCAGCTGGTGCCCTTTCGAGGTGTTGTATTGCTTTGTTGTTTTGTTTTTGTTTTTTTGTTTACCATTGCCGTATAATTGTCTTAGTGTGTGTATTTTTAAATTTTTTTCTTCCATCTCGTTCCATGTTCCATGTTCTTGTTTGACACGCTGCTGTGGGCGGCTGTGGCTCAGTGGTAGAGTGGTTGCCTGCCAATTGGAAGGTTGGTGGTTCAATCCCCGGCCCTGCAGTCCCATGTCGAAGTGTCCTTGGGCAAGACACTGAACCCCGAGTTGCCCCCGATGCTGTGTCATCGGAGTGTGAATGTGTGTGTGTGTTTATCTGATGTGCAGGTGGCACCTTGTACGGCAGCCTCAGCCGCAGTGTATGAATGTGTGTGAATGGTGAATGTATCCTGTATGATGTAAAAGCGCTTTGAGTAGTCGCTCAGACTAGAAAAGCGCTATATAAATACAGCACATTTACATTTACATTCCACAAGGTCGATGAGCCTTCCGCCAGTACATGCCCAGCAAGCCCGCCAGGTACGGTCTCAAGTCGTGGGTGGCCGGCAACGCCGGCTCCAGCTACGCGTGGCACATGCAGCTCTACACAGGCAAGTCTGTGAGAGGAATCTGGGCGCAGATTCAAACTTTTTCACCTCCTACGCGCTGGCCCAGCGGCTGCTCGTTGAGCGGCGCCTCACTGTGGTTGGTACGACGCGCAAAAACAAACCTGAGCTGCCAAGCGCATTGCTCGCCACCAAGGGCCACGCGGTCTTCTCGTCCAAGTTTGCCTTCACGCCCATTGTCACTCTGGTGTCCTAGGTGCCCAAGAGACACAGGAATGTTGTGCTGCTGAGCACACTGCACACGGGGGATGCGTGCGTCGGCTCCGGCAGGAAAGCCAAACCCGACATCATACTCCACTATACCCACACCAAGGACGGCGTGGACAACCTGGACAAGCTCGTGGGCATGTACAGCTGCCGCAGGAAGACGACGCACTGGCCCCTCACCTTGTTCCACAACATCCTCAACTTGTCCGCTTACAACGCCTTTGTGCTGTGGCAAGAGCTCAGGCCCGAGTGGATGCGCGCACGCTCAACATGAGGAGGGCGTTCCTCGAAAAGTTGGGAAGGGCGCTTGTGAATCCGCTAATTGAGAGACGCCGGCATCTGCCTCGCACAGAGGCACTTGTGAAAGCCGTCGTCACGGCGAGGAGGTCCTGCGGCGGCGGCACAGTCACTAGTGGCCTAGAGGAGGACAGGGACGTTGAACCGGGCACGCCGAGAGTGCACAGCAAAAGGAAGCGGTGTCAGCTCTGTCCAGAGAGAAAGGACCACAAATCACACACCATGTGCGGTGGCTGCAAGAGATACATCTGCGGGAGCTGTATGCAAGCCTACTACTGTGCCAACTGTGTTTGCCCGTAGCCTCTTGGCCCACATGGACGAGCCCCCGAACAAACCTTGAATCTGTTTTGAATAAAGACACACACACACGTACACACACCCCTGGGTACCCGGGACCCGAATGGTGAGGCTGTGGCCTCAAGGGTAGTAGAAAGATGACATCGAACAAGGATGGGTCCCCGGGACCTGAAGGATGAGGCCGCCAGGGCAGTGGTGGAACTTACGTTTGATGGCATGATAAATAAAACAGGGAGTCTCCGAGACCCGAAGGATGAGGCCACGATGGCATTTGACATGAAATGAAAGCGGTGTCTCGGGTCCCCAAAGCACAAAGGGCAGGCTATTACAAAAGGTCACATAAACTAAACATGTCCCTGTGACACAAAGAACAATACAAGGGATAATTGACGCCACTGTGGATCTGTTATATTGGGCTGAACTCTCTGCCCAGCTTATCTCAGTGAGAGACCATGATTTATGACATGGTCAGTAAGTGTGGCTCTGATTTCAATTGAAACAGTCCACCTCTCCTCCCTCCTCTTACACCTTGCGCTCCTCTTCCTCTTTCTCCATCTCTTATATTTTCTATTCTTTCTTTCCACTATATAACATAATATATATCCACTATACAATCCTCTAATCTAGCCATCTCTTTTCCCTGTACTACTTTATCTTCTCCTCTTTCTACATCCTCAACTCTTCTTGCCCTTTCTTTTACATCTTCATCTCTTCTTGCTCTTTCTTCTACATCTTCATCTCTTCTTGTTCCTCCTCCTACATCTTCACCTCTTCTTGCTCTTTCTCCATCTCCTTTTCCTCTTCTTTCCCCTCTACCCTGTCCACCACCTCTCACTCTTACACCTCTTCCTTCCTTCCTCCTCATTTGTCTTATTTGTTGTTTTTCTCTTACACTTTTGTAGTTGTTATAATTAAGACAGCTTTGTGAACAATTAGGAAATTGCCTTTTTCTGTGTTGAGTGGATTACTAACTCATTAGATAACTCATCAGATATTTGGGGTTAATTGAGGACATAAGGTGTGCAACTGACTATTTTACAATTCAGAGTTTTGTTTGTTGTGTTTTGAAAATGGTACAAAAATGCTTGTGATCTTTGAAGACCAATGAAAAAACTGCAAATGTTTTTCCTAATATGTTAAAGATTTGGTTGGCTGTACCAACTCCTGTGATAACATTAGGGAATTTTGTGCACAGTGTTTAGAGAAATGTATGCTTTTGATTTGTAATTTGTATGAAATTAAGGAGAATTTACTATCTGTTTAGGACAATTACAAAGTGTACAGATCACTTTCATATGTTTTGAGAGCAGTTACCTGAATTTGGAGAAATGTACCAAATCGATTGAGAAAAACTGTAATCTGGGTGGCATTGTTTCCTCCAAAATGTATTTGCTATTGCTAAATTTGTGGTATATAAATGTAAATTCTAGGACAGATGGTTGTTCACACAGTCCTCTAAACCCTTGTGTTGTACTTGGGGTAAAATTTGACCTGTTTTTTAATCAGATGTTTCTTTCAACCAAAATGCCCAAAAATAATATGGATACATGGATGATTTTGGTAAATTTAATAATTACTTTCATTGAATTTGGGCTGTTTTATTCAGTTTCATAGCATTTGAAAATAAAAGTTTAAATGGTTTCAAAATAGAATCCTCACTATACTTCGTCTGATCTTAACTATCATGCAAAATAATTCATACATTTTAAACAAAAAAAATGGTATGTCATATAAATTAAATGGAAAAACAAGTTTGACAAAAACGTTTTCAAAAGTGTCGAAAGCATAGAAAAAATACCCAAATTTGGACCCGAAAGGACAACAAGTTCATGGTCGGAAGGGTTCAATACACAATTCCGGTGTAAGTAAAAATCCACACAACTCGGTCTGTGCAAAATGCTTTCTAAAGTTAAAATGACACTCCAGCAAATTAATTTAGATAAATCAAGTGATTATCTTCCATAGTTACGTTTACAGTGCCAAAGTCCGTCTTTGTGTTTTCACACACTGCTTCCTTCTGATTTAAGAAAAACTAACTTTGGAAGACAATTAGCCAGCAATTGAAATTGGATTTTGTGTGACCTGCAACATTACTTCCTTGTTTTTTATCATTCTGTGGAAGAAGGGATTTTGTTGTTTTCCGAGTCAGTGAGATTTTGGAGCTGGAGCACGGTGGAGGCAAACTTCCTCAGACTGCTGTGTGTCTGATGAATATAGGCAGTATGTGGCGTTGGGCACAGCCTCTTGTGGACTCATGAGGGAAGAGAAGTGGGAGCGACTTTCCCCTCATGGTGACAGCTCTCCTGGAGTAAATCACTAAATGGGCCGTGAGGAGCAGCCCCCAGGGGAGAGAGCTCACGGTGTAGCCGCTGAAACACTTCTACAGCTCCCAGCAGGACGAGGAAATTCAATCTATATCCTGACATTGTTTCATTGTAAAACCATGATAACAAGCAGTATAACACTGTATCACAGTATCATTCCAGATAGCTACACTTGCAAAGAAAACTTCAAGGGGGCTGTAGGAGAAAGTAAACTGCAGGGATGAATAGAAGTAAGTATATCTGCATTGGGTACTTTAAAGACTCTCTGAGTTCTCTGCTGTGGACTGTCACCTGCTCTCCTACACTGTGTCCACATGCAAATGTCACCTGGCAAAGAAAGCACAAAGTTATAAGTCAAAGTTACAATCTTGGTTTATCTCTTTGTGTTTATGGAAAGACAAACAGCAGCATTTTCCGTTTTTTTTCTCTCCCATTAAATCAAACCTGGTGCTGAGGTTAAGCTATAATATTACTGAGTCACGTGATCGGCTGGACAGAGATGGAGGCTTAAAGTGTAGCTCCTGGCCCAACTTGGTAAAATAGTTGCTTTATATGGTTCCAACTCTGGTATTCTACTACTTTGTGCTTGTTAGAGTTGATGCCATTGCAGAGACAGAAACAGAAAAGCTACTTTGAACCAGGTTTTTCTCAGATTCAGTATCAGATTAAACAGGTGGGGATCGACAACGACGAGAAGCTTTTGGCTTGCAGTCAGATTGGATGTGCAACAACCTAAAAACTACCGTCGAAAGCAATGCAAGTATTCTTGACAGCCATGGCCACGCTTTTCAAGAGATGGAGGTGAAGCTTGCAGACATGGAGGACAGAAACCCGAGATGTAACCGAGATGTATTCTGCTCTAACATGCACAAAGCTAGATCACTTCAACTGCACAACCTTGAAGCTGAGTTCACCAGACTTTGTTGCAAAATAATTTTACTGATCAAATAGCTTTAGAACGATCACTAGTCAAGAAAGAAATAATCAACATTCTGAAACAGAAATATGAATTCCTAATTCATAGAACAAGACAGCGCTATCATTTCCATTTCCATTTGTATCTACTTGCCAGGAGAATTAGGTCCAGTGACCATTTTGCAGATATTCCCGCTATTAAATATTCAGAAGGCAATGATAGAACAGACTCTGTAGAAATAAATAAAACCTTTCAGACATTTTATTCTACGTTGTATGAATCAGAGGTCACTTTGGATGAAACCCCACTGCGATGGATGGTTAAATTGGCTTGACTAGTCTCAATTGTCAGCAGAGGAATTAGCTGACAAATTGATTACTATAGAAGAACTAGGATTGACTTTACAGAATATGCAAAAAGGAAAAGCACCGGGCTTTGTTGGGACCCCCCAGAATTTTATGTTTATTTTTGTCTGGGCCCATTCCTTCTTAACATGATTACCTTTTCTATTGAAAAGGGTAAACTCTCAAGAGATGTGAACAAAGCCTTGATTTACTTACTCCTTAATAGGTGCTCTAGCTATCAACCTCGGAGTCTGCTAAAAATCTTTACAAAGCTCCTAGCTCATTGTTTATTGTCCCATATGTCAGAATAAGCAATTTCTGACAAAAAAGGGTTCATAAAAATGTGAACGGCAGCAGATAATGTTAAATGACTTCTCCACATTGTTGATGCTGCAAAACACAGTAGGACACCAATGTCACTTATTTCTCTTGACACAATGAAAGCCTTTGACAGACTTGAGTGTTCATTCTTATGGTCAGTCATAGAAGTGATGGGCTTTGGTAACACTTCCATAGGTATGATTAAAGTTCTGTATTCTAACCCTTCAGCCAGAATCATAACCGGGCGCTCCTTGTCCTCTTTATTTCCAGTTTCTAGATCTTTGTGGCAAAGTTGCCCCTTGCATTATTTGTCCTCTCCCTGTCGCCAATCGATTACGGTGTCATACGGTGTGAGGAGTATGGAAGATTATCAGGCTTTTAAATTAACTGGTCAAAGTCGGCACTACTTCATTTAAATGATTCTGCTCACAATTCAACCATCTCTCATGAAATTAACAGTTAAAATATTTAGGCATTGAGGTTTTTCCTTGCTTATTAAACATAACTATTCTGCTGCTCTGAACAATATTTTAAAAATATGGAAAGACGGATGGGTCTTCCTATGTCTATTCAAGCCTGTATCTCAGTGGTTAAAATGAATGTTTTACCCTGGATTATATTTTGTGAGCTCTATGCAACCTCTCTCCCCTCCTTCTGGTTATTGGCATGAATTACATTCTGCAGTATCTAAATTTATCTGGAAAGGTAAGCAGCCTGGAATTAAGATGTCTACTCTACAGAACAGGTGGCCTTTCAGTTCCCAACTTTAAACACAATTTTGGTCCTTTGTAGAAAGTGCTATGACAGAGCCTTGATCACTCCATGACATACTTTTTGCCAATATCTCTAATAAACAGTGCCAGCTACGCTTCAGCCCCATTATCTTTCATCTTATCAAAACTTAGAAATTGGTTGAAATATATTTTCGTGTAGCATGTAACTGGCATACACTTTCCCCCCATTGTTCAACAACACAGCAGTCCTGATTGGTGGGAGGCCTATAACAGCTCCACAGTGGGAACAGAGGGGGGTTCATTATCTAAAAGACATTTCTAATGAGGTTGTTATCTTTTTCCAACTAACAAAACGCATTCAGTCTACCACATTTCTCTTTTTTTCACCTTTTTCTAATTCAGATCAACATTCAAGGCATACGGTGTCCCATGGCTGAGTTCTTTGCAGCCATCCCCTCCAGAAACCTGTGGTATGGTATCCAGGATCTATCAGTTTGTAGTGATATCTGGCCCCTTTGGCCTTCCTACTGAGAGGATCTGGGAACGCGATTGCCCAGACCTGAGCGTTTAACTGGCATGAGGTATGGTCTAACATTCCAGAAGTGTCACGCAGTCCAAACCATCAATGGATTCACTACAATTTTATTCATAGGACATACAGTATCTCACTCCTGTGGAAATGCCTCACATGAAGGTAATTAACAGTTGTTTATGCACTTTCTGCACGGGGCACTTATCTTCACATGATCTGGGATTGCTCTCCAGTTGGTCAGTTCTGGAACAATATTGCATCCAAAATATCTGCCTTGATTAATGTCACTGTACCTGTTACTATCTGTGTTTTGATTCTGAAGGATCTGTCAGCCCTTCACCTCTCTAAAATTCAAAAATGTGCTGTAATTGCTGGACTTACAGCTGCTAAGAAAATGATTGCAACACGTTGGAAACCACTTCCTCACTTTTTTGATGTTGTATATGGAACTCTCTACGGCTCGCATAAATGAAGTACCACAAAAGACTTTGGACTCTTGGCTCAGCATTGCTGAATTGTTTGTGTGTGTCTGTTTTTGTGTGTCTTGTTGGTGGGCTGCAAGCTCCGTTACTGCTGTTGTGTTTTTGCTGGGTCTCACCCCTCCCCGTCTTTACTCTGTTTTTTTTTTTTTTGTTCTGGGACGTGTTCCTATGTCCCAGTGTATTGTTTATTAATTGATTAAATAAAATAAAAATATTTGATCACAAAAAAGATAATTAATACTACTGTAAGTCATTAAATGATAGAATTAATAAATTAGATCACAGGAATATAGGAAAGTGGGCTACTGATGTGCACTGGTCCAGTACTTAAAGCTATAGTGCGTAGTTTTTGTCTGCCCCATGAGGAATTCTAACACTGCATTGTTGAATCCATATGACACAAGCCTTCTGTGATCGCAAACTACCCCCACCCCTTGGCAATGGCTTATATGTAAAGGATGTTCATTATTAGAAAAAGGTTTTGGAATAAAGTTTTAAAGCATCTTTAATTGACATTTTGGAGACACGGAGCAATATTTGCATTAGCTTGGAGTTGCACTTCAGGCCCCCTGATGAATGAAAGTCAGATCTTCTTTAAGCTCGGTTTTGTTCTCCACCATCTCCTGAAAAAAAATACTTTTTAGCTGCTAAATGCTCCACTAACGACCCTTTCTCACTCATCAAAAATACTAAGAACCACTAACATCTGGCCTTTCTCTGCTGTGGGAAAGGTTACAATCAAAATTTATGCAGATTAAACACACACATGCACACAGACAGTGTTGAATGTAGCTTACTGTGCCTAGGGTAGCCGCAGCAACAACAACAACCTTGTATTGGGATAGTTTATGAGCTGATTGATGGGCGATAGCGGAGGTAAAAGCCTGTTCAAATACATTTTGAAAGGCAACAGCCAATTGGGAAACACAAACACTCATGTCATCACACTTAAACCGACCAATGGTGAAACTTTATCACTCAGTGACAGAGCAACAGCGTTTAAAGGTCCTACGGCTGGTACCTGTGGTCAGTGTTTGAACTCAGGAAGAGTCTGTGGTCTCAAATGTGCTGAGTACATGGTGTAAGTCAAAGTGTGGCAGTTTTCTCCGTCATTGCACATGATTCACTGATTACTGCTCTGAACTATGACATTGAAACTGTGGATAAGCAAATATACATAGACAGTTAACAAAATAGACCAACAGACCCCTTGCTCTGGACGGATACCAGTGAAGGATATTAGAAGCACTTTACCGGTAATAGCTGAGCATTACTGCGCAGCCTCCAACTGAACCTGACGACGTAGATGTGAAGTGAACAACCTGTCTGAAATCTCAATCATTCCCAATCAGCAGAGACGGAGAGCGTAGGTATATGTTAGGAGATAGCATAGGCACAGGCTAATTACTAATTACTGTTCAGTAATTCCTCTACTATGCGACAGTAAGTCACGTGGTTATGACACAATTGCTAGCCTATTTTTACAAAAACATCTAAGGAGTCATAACATGAGGTACAAGGTGATATGTCAAAGTGATGTCAAAATGAATGGCCGTCAACGGAGGGTGATGCCTTGTTAGCATCAAAATGGCACCATAGGAGATACACGTTGTGAAGGGAGGCTTACCCTCTTGCAAAGATATTGTCTTGATAAGAAGGCATGTTTTGTACTGTACCCAAACCGTGTGGTCAAGTTATGTAATTGTTGTTGCAACTGTGCCGCTTGACTCACAGGCTTATTCTAAATTGCACTTTATTACCCTTATCTGGAACAAAATGAGTAACTTCAAAGAACAAAGCATGGTGTAAATGTGGTTTGACACATGTACAAAGTAGTTTGGAATAATTGTGATAATTATTTTTATTTTTATTGAGGAAAATGCACATGGCTTTGCGTGGACTTATCTGTGAAATATTGTTGTGGTTCAAAATGAATAAATACGGTAAATTACTAACTTTTTTTCTGAGAAAAATATGCACGTGGCTCTGCTTGATCAAGTGTAAAAAGAACTAGCTTTGAAGAAGGATGAGATGAGATATGTAGCTGAACAATTAATCAAAACTGTCAACAGAGAAATCCCTGTGTTTCTGTATTAAAGGAATTGTTTGACATTTTGGGAAATACTCATATCCCTTTCCTTGCCAAAGATTAGATGAGAAGATTGATACCACTTTAATTATTGCCCAAAAGCTAAAACTGGGATCAAAGAAATGTCACAACATGTTATTAATAGTATAAAAGAAAGAATGGTGAAACTATCTACTGTAACTAGTGCTGTAATGGATTTGCAGTATTTGATCATTAACTCCAAGATGTTTTGGTTCTGTGTCACAGCTGAGGTTGAGAGTGGTCATTTGTCCTACAGGGCCTCTGAATCTGTAATGGACAAACTCATCAACCTTAAGACTCATGTTCATTAAGAAATTGACCTTGCAGGGTTTGAAGCTGACAGCGCAGCGGGGAACAAAGGGACTATTAAGGATCAGTTGTCATTGCTGTCACATACCCTCCTGTGGTCATTGTAGTGATTACTTTAAAAAAAAAAAAGGCCACAGGAGGAGAGAAGAAACAAGGAGAGTTTACAGTGAGGTCTGTGGTCTATCATCCACTGTTACCAGGAAATTGCTTCTGAGAAAGATATCTTAAGGTATATATTGTCTAAAAACAGACATGCATGCAGTTTTTGGGTGTCTGTAAAGGGGGCATATTAACACATTATTGTTGGTGCAATTGGTAGACACTATGTGCAGACCCTCGCAGATGATTTTGGACAAATAAAATCAAAACTTGAGGGTTCATTTGTGAACTAAGTTGAGTTAATAATTCCTGTCCAGAGGACACATATTCAAATCCTTTTGCTGGTGATGAGCATGAGACGTGATTGAAAGCTCTGGGAAAGCCAGCATGTATTTAGTCATGCTACAGATACGTAGCGACATAAGCATTCATTCAGAGTGTTGATTCATTTGTAAATCAAACATTCACTCTCCTTTTAGCTTGGTTTTGGTCTCCACCGTCTCCTGACCACAGTAATCTTAATTGCCGCCCGGCCACTAAATGCATCAAAGGCAAGCAATACTTCAATATCAATTGCACAGCAATGGCAGTTCGGTTGTCTCTTATGTCCTTTAATTTACATGCTGACTAGCATAAAACATTAAGTAAATCTGTTTTCTGCTTTTGAAGTGCCACACAATAAAGTGATTATCCAAGCTTTGAAAGGTGATATGATCTGTTCTGGATTTTTCATTATATATTAGCCTCTGTATTCTGAATGCCTCATGTGAGCAGCAGCACTTCCATTGTTAAAGTCAAGCAGGATCTTGTTTAGAATATTGCATTATTTCAGTCAGTGTATATTTCCAATGAGGTCTGGATGCTTTTCATGCAGGCACACAACGTCATTCACAGCAAAACTCTATGAAAAAAATGGTTTCAGTGCTGCACTAGAAAATGAAAGAAAGCCAGGTCACTGTGCGGTTTCAACCTAATGCTGCTTTTCTGTTCCTTTGCAGTCAGATTATACAATAAGGTTTCTGTCTGATAATCAATGGTAAGAGCATGGAAATAAGAGCCCCCTTGTGATAGGTCCCCATCATCAAGTATAATGCTTTATTCTGGACCACATATCAGGCCTGCTCTTATAATCATGACATTAGCGTGTGAAAGCTCATCACATTACAAAGGAAAACAAGTAGCGCTAATGGCGCTATAACATGATATTGAATTGTATGTATTAACCACACCTGCACATGTTTACACATCACCATGATCAGACATATATTGAACATGGATGGAGATGGAAGAGTTGACAGTTGATTTTTTTTATCCCTGACGGCTAATATGTCTTCATTTGAAGGCTGACATGGGCAATGCTACCCAGACACCAGTTTTATACAGTACAGTAAGGTGCCTGCGACATGCCGTGATGAATGTAATCAATTACAGACAGTGGTGATGGCAGGGAACCTGCAATTCTATCACCCCTCCTCTTTTACCCCTCATGTCTGGAGAAAGCAGCCCCTCCTCTTTAGAGTATCTCCACCCGTTCATCTCAATTACAGAGCAAATAAGCTGTCGAGCTGCTTTCAGAAGTAGTCAGACAAACGAGGAATGGGAGTCAGTCCTCTGGAGAGGCTCCTGTCACCCCGGTACTGGTATCTACCTTCCAACTCTGCACGAACAGGCTACAGCTGGATCAAAAACCTAGACACTAATTGCTTCTTTAATAAAAGAAAATGGTACGTCTTTAAAAGCCACTTAAAACATTGATACAAAATGTAGTTCTGCAAACATACTCATTAGGGATAACTTTGGTATTAGCGATGGGAATTGCTCATGAAATATCCCTGTCATGTGGGTAATTGTAAGTTCTGATCCAGAAACTAAAGCTTAAAGGACAGACAATGCTGCCAGGATAGGCCACTCATCTTAATACAGATAGACTCCTTATCCTTCATCTGCCTGTTAATCTCTTACTGATTCAGAGCAGACATTAATACTCCAGCTTAGACAAATGTCTTCAAGATCAAAGAATGCTAAATGTTTTAGGAAAGTGGAAAAGAAAAGTTGTTGCTGAGGCCTTTGGGCTGCTTCAGAGGCAGAAGAACCCTAGCAGTGTTGACCTTTGGGTGTTGGAGCGATCAATCAGCCCGACCTTAGCGCTCCAGCTCTCCTAAACAGCCCAGTTTGTACCCTTGATATCTGCCTAACAGGAGGCATCACATTAATCACTCACTGCTGACACTGGTTATGAAAACACCGAGACATTGTGTAAAACTTCCTGGATCATTGCTTAGATCAAAATAAAGTGTTTTACAAAGTCTGAAGGAAAGACGGTTGACTTTTTGCTGCTTTAATTGTTATTTTACATTCTTAATGTTTCTATGTACTTTGTGTACTTTGTGTTTATGTGTATGTGTGACTGTACTGTGCCTGTCTTGGCCAAGACACACAGAGATATTTTTAATCTCAATAAGTTTTTTCCTGGTTAAATAAAGCATAATAAAATTAAAAGAAAAAATGGAGGTCACATTCACCCTAGACTCTCCTATCCTGAATTTTTAGCCAATCTCATGTGGTCACCCTAAACCAACATCATTTTTATCCTTGCTGCTGTAATTATAGAACTACTCCCTTGGATGTTAATGCTCATGAAGTCAAAATAACGTCTTTTAGATCAATAAAATTCATTCATTCATATTCATAGTGAAGAAATTTTTTCCCTAACTGGGTTAGAAGAAACACTGTGACTCATCAAAAGGACACAGACATCATTTGTTGGAAATCATTGACAAATGAACTTTCAGAATACTCTAAACCATGTTTTTTTCTCAAGGCATTAACATTTCAGGAAAAGGTTAATGTTTCATGATTGACAGATATTTCATTGTAATAAAAAGTTCAATCCAAACACCCTAAATCCAGACATCTCGAGGGAACCTGTGTTGCATCTGACTGTTCTGACTAAATCATTGCTGCTTCATGGCTGTTTGAACATTTCAATAAGAGTTAGAAATCCCAGTTGCTGATATTCAATTACTGGATGTAATCTAAAAAGGATGTGGCTGACAACCATAGAAATAGAAAAAAATAGAGTAGAACATGAATTAAACTTTTTGATTACGTCATTTGACTAGTTTAAGAGAAAATACCTTGTTGTTTTCATTGTTGAACCCCTGCTTAAGTTGACTAAAAAGAGGAATAAAAAATCATCTTTTGGAAATTGATCTTAATGCCTTAATTAAAAAATGTGTGGGGGGGGGTATTTTAATTCCAAAGGCCAAGGATACTTTATCAAGATGCATAGTATCCTGTATCCATGAAATAACTGGCCTTCAACAATAAAAGTCTGCCTCCCTCCATGGGAATTTATCCATTCATCCATCTTCATCCGCTTATCCGGAGTCGGGTCGCGGGGGCAGCAGCTCCAGTAGGGGACCCCAAACTTCCCTTTCCCGAGCCACATCAACCAGCTCCGACTGGGGGATCCCGAGGCGTTCCCAGGCCAGGTTGGAGATATAATCTCTCCACCTAGTCCTGGGTCTTCCCCGAGGCCTCCTCCCAGCTGGACGTGCCTGGAACACCTCCCTAGGGAGGCGCCCAGGAGGCATCCTTACCAGATGCCCGAACCACCTCAACTGGCTCCTTTCGACGCCGCGAAGAGCAGCGGCTCTACTCCGAGCTCCTCTCGGATGACTGAGCTTCTCACCCTATCTCTAAGGGAGACGCCAGCCACCCTCCTGAGGAAACCCATTTCGGCCGCTTGTACCCTGGATCTCGTTCTTTCGGTCATGACCCAGCCTTCATGACCATAGGTGAGGGTAGGAACGAAAATTGCCCGGTAGATCGAGAGCTTTGCCTTCTGGCTCAGCTCTCTTTTCGTCACAACGGTGCGATACACAGAATGTAGTACCGCACCGGCTGCTCCGATTCTCCGACCAATCTCACGCTCCATAGTCCCCTCACTCGCGAACAAGACCCCAAGGTATTTAAACTCCTTCACTTGGGGTAAGGACTCACTCCCCACCTGAAGAAAGCACTCCATCGGTTTCCTGCTGAGAACCATGGCCTCAGATTTAGAGGTGCTGATCCTCATCCCAGCCGCTTCACACTCGGCGGCAAACCGATCCAGTGAGTGCTGAAGGTCACAGACCGATGATGCCATCAGGACCACATCATCTGCAAAAAGCAGCGACGAGATCCCGAGCCCACCGAACTGCAACCCCTCCCCGCCCCGACTACGCCTCGATATCCTGTCCATAAATATTACAAACAGGATTGGTGACAAAGCGCAGCCCTGGCGGAGGCCAACCCTCACCTGGAACGAGTCCGACTTACTGCCGAGAACCCGGACACAGCTCTCGCTTTGGTCATACAGAGATTGGATGGCCCTGAGAAGGGACCCCCTCACCCCATACTCCCGCAGCACCTCCCACAATTTCTCCCGGGGGACCCGGTCATACGCCTTCTCCAGATCCACAAAACACATGCAGACTGGTTGGGCATCCTCCCAGGCCCCCTCCAAGATCCTTGCGAGAGTGAAGATCTGATCCTTTGTTCCACGGCCAGGACGGAATCCGCATTGTTCCTCTTCAATCCGAGGTTCGACTATCGGCCGAACCCTCCTTTCCAGTACCTTGGAGTAGACTTTACCAGGGAGGCTGAGAAGTGTGATACCCCTATAATTGGCACACACCCTCTGGTCCCCCTTTTTTAAAGAGGGGAACCACCACCCCGGTCTGCCACTCCTTAGGCACCGTCCCAGACTTCCACGCAATGTTGAAGAGGCGTGTCAACCAAGACATCCCCTCCACACCCAGAGCTTTCAGCATTTCTGGACGGATCTCATCAATCCCTGGGGCTTTGCCGCTGTGGAGTTGTTTTACTACCTCAGTGACTTCCACCAGGGAAATTGACGACAATCCCCATCATCCTCCAGCTCTGCCTCTACCACAGAGGGCGTGCCAGCTGGATTTAGGAGTTCCTCAAAGTGCTCCTTCCACCGCTCTATTACCTCCCCAGTTGAGGTCAACAACGTCCCATCCTTGCTGTAAACAGCTTGGATGATTCCTCGCCCCCCTCCTGAGGTGGCGAACGGTTTTCCAGAAGCACCTTGGTGCCGACCGAAAGTCCTTCTCCATGTCTTCTCCGAACTTCTCCCACACCCGCTGCTTTGCCTCTGTCACGGCAGAGGCTGCAGCCCCCGGCCCGCCGGGTACCTTACAACTGCCTCCGGAGTCCTCCGGGATAACATATCTCGGAAGGACTCCTTCTTCAGTCGGACGGCTTCCCTGACCACCGGTGTCCACCAGGGTGTTCGTGGGTTACCGCCCCTTGAGGCACCTAAGACCCTAAGACCACAGCTCGCCGCCGCAGCTTCAGCAATGGAAACTTTGAACATTGTCCACTCAGGTTCAATGCCCCAGCCTCCACAGGGATGCACGAAAAGCTCCGCCCGGAGGTGTGAGTTGAAAGTCCGTCGGACAGGGGCCTCCTCCAGACGTTCCCAGTTTACCCGCACTACCCGTTTGGGCTTACCAGGTCTGTCCAGAGTCCTCCCCCCATCCCCTGACCCAGCTCACCACCAGATGGTGATCAGTTGACAGCTCTGCCCCTCTTTCACCCGAGTGTCCAAAACATACGGCCTCAGATCAGATGAAACGATTATAAAATCGATCATTGACCTTTGGCCTAGGGTGCTCTGGTACCACGTACACTTATGAGCATCCCTATGTTCGAACATGGTGTTTGTTATGGACAATCCATGACTAGCACAGAAGTCCAACAACAAACAACCACTCTGGTTCAGATCAGGGAGGCCGTTCCTCCCAATCACGCCTCTCAAGTATCTCCATCATTGCCCACGTGTGCGTTGAAGTCCCCCAGCAGAACTATGGAGTTCCCCTACTGGAGCCCCATACAGGACTCCATTCAAGGTCTCCAAGAAGGCCGAATACTCCGAACTCCTGTTTGGTGCATATGCACAAACAACAGTCAGAGTTTTCCCCCTCATCACCCGCAGGCGTAGGGAGGCGACCCTCTCGTCCACCGGGGTAAACTCCAACGCAGCGGCGCTCAGCCGGGGGGGGCTTGTGAGTATCCCCACACCCGCCCGGCGCCTCACACCCTGGGCAACTCCGAGTAGGACAGAGTCCAACCCCTATCCAGGAGTACGTTCCAGAACCGAGACTGTGCGTGAAGTAAGCCCCACCAGATCTAACTGGTAGCGCCCACCTCCCACACAAGTTCCGGCTCCTTCCCCACAGAGAGGTGACGTTCCACGTCCCCAGAGCCAGCCTCTGCCGCCCGGGTCTGGTCCGTCGAGGTCCCTGACCTTCGCCGCCACCCATGTGGCTGCGCACCCGACCCCAGCGGTTCCTCCCACAGGTGGTGGGCCCATGGGATGGAGACAGGGGGGCCACGTAGCTTCTTCGGGCTGTGCCCGACCGGGCCTCCGTGGCAAACCCGGCCACCAGGCGCCGCTGACGAGCCCTCCGTCCAGGCCTGGCTCCAGACGGGGCCCCGGGCCTCCTCCGGCAGGGTCACTCCCTCTCTTCCTCGATTTTGCAAAGGGCTTTTGAACCATTCTTTGTCTGGCCCCTCACCTGAGACCACTTTGCCATGGGAGACCCTACCAGGAGCACACAGCTCCAGACAACACAGCCCTCAGGTTCATAGGGACACACAAACCTCTCCACCACGATAAGGTGATGGTTCCCGGAGAGGAATTCCTCTAAATATATATTAAATTCCATGGGAATTTAATATATATTTAATATTTTTGCCCCCTGTATTTTAAGGAAAAACATTTATTTATTGACGATACATTATTCATTCACAAAGAAGATTTGTGTCCTTAAAGGTTGGATTTTTCCTAATTTTTTAATTAAGGCATTAAGATCCATGCTTTATACAACTCCACTGCCCATTTGTCGCAAAACCTTAACTCAGCAAGTAGGCAATTTTGGTTTTTACAGAAGTTAATGGGGAAGTTATCCTTCTGTAACAGTCACATTTCTTTGCAATGGCAACAGTGCCCGTAAAAAATGGCCATTGCTCTGACCATCGTGCTATGTTGATTTGAATGGAAATGTCCATTCTACTCATTCTATATCTATGGCGACCACTTTAATGTTAATGCATATCCCACCGGCCCCATGTTCCTACCTCATGTGTGATCTCTTCATGTCTGCCACACGGTTATTTCAGTACGGAAAGTCTCAACTGTTTGTATGATGTTCTCCTACAAGTGTTACACGCTGTTACTACAAATCTCTCATTTCCTTTTTGACACAATAGCGAAACGTACACTTTACGTCTTTACATTTACCCAACAGACATATTGCATTCTTTAAAATTGACCTTTGAAGCTGTATGTCCTTAGTATCTTGGTACTGTCGGCCGCAGGTAGCACTGAGACAAAACCGGGTTCGGGGTAAGTGTGTGAAAGTTTTAACTTATACTGACAAACTCACACAGATAACGCTTTGCAGTTCCTCACATTTCTACAAAACCTATTAGCCTCTTTAGCTTTTTCTTTGTTATAGATATCGCTTATGGCTAACCTTGTTTTCAGCAGCAGCAGGCAGCTGTTCTCTGCAAAAAGGTTTTGATAAAACCTCCGTACACTACCTACCCAGCACCAAATGGTAGACAGAGACAGTTAGAGACTAGAGACAGATACTACTGAGACAGATATTTTCCTCAGGAGTTGGAGACTAAAAATGAGCAAAAAAGAGAGTGACGTTACATTCATCAAGTGAACAAAAAATGACTCCAAATGAGTGCCCATGATGCTGCGTGACTGCTGGACTTGTAAATAGGAAGTTGTTGTTTGCTAAGACATTAAAGAACTAAGTCTGAGACTGCATCCCTGCCCTTTGGACTCATTATCTGACAGATTAACTTTATATTGGCTTCAGGTCTCTCCACAGTTGGTCTTGCCAACCTTTGTAAAACTGCCATTACAAAAGTGGTTAAGAGTTTACTTTGTCCTTAAAGTACTCCCCCAAATCAGGTTCTATTTGATCTTACTGTCAGTCTCAATACAGGTGATCTCAATGTGCTCCTGATCCATGAGCACTTCCTTGGCTCATTTCCCACCCATGTGATGAAATGCACTGTGTGACTATCTGAACACTCCAAAGTTACCTTAAAGTTTTCATCCTAATGTTATATAAACAGTATTTCAGAGACAGAGTGAAACAAAGTGTCTCCCCCCACACCCACCCCTGTGTTTTCCAACCACGGAGGAAAATCTTTAGCCATACCTGTCTGTCGTTGACTGACTCGCTTGTGTTGTTTGGTACGTGTCCAACTATGCGTGGTGAAGTGAGTGTGAGTGTGAGTGTGATTGTGAGTGTGAGTGAGTGTGTGTGAGAGAGAGAGAGAAAGAGAGAGAGAGGATGTGGGATCTTTGCTGCAGTGGTTCCTCCTGTAGATGTATACAGATTCTGGCAATCCTACCAATCCACCAGATTATGTGTCCCATATGCTTTTAACTTATTGTCACTGTCCTATTACTCAGCTTTTTACTGTTCGGGCTGATATTTGCAGGTAAGGTAAGTCTTTTACCATTTGTTTATTTTTTTATTCTGCTCAAAGATACCACACACCCACACAGGAGTTTCCAATTACTCTGACTAATAAGACCTTTAGTCAGGTTGAAGTGGAGTGGTGCCATGATGGGAGTTATGGGATGTCACCAAAATAAAAATGAATTCATAATAATGACAATGGTGTAAACTATCCTGCCTTAACAGGTGCAACATAATTAACGGGAGAGTCAATCTGTACACGCCCACACAGTCCTGGGAGGAGGTCTCATTAGGCAACATAGAAAAAAAAACATCTATGTGCACTTTAGGTCACTATTTCTACTGGCTTAGCGTGTGTGTTTCCAGGTCAGAGTTACCCTAACAATAAACACATTCTTGAATTTGTCACTTAAATGGTTTTCATGTGAATGGGAGAAAAACCAAATATTATTTTTGACTCTGATGAATACACAGTATCTACACAGTCTGTTTTCACCACAATTATCTGCAAATGTGTTTCAGTCTTTTTTCTTCCCTCTCAGATTTGTTGTCCTTGTTGGTATTTCGACCTACAGTACAACCGAACAATGGAGCCGAATAAGCATACAAATAATCAACCATGATTAAGATGTTAAGCTTTCCAGAACTGTATGATGTATGAACTTGTCTCATTACAGAGACAAGTTGCAACAGTAGCCAATGGACTTAAAGGAGAATTCTGGCCAGTTTATTACGTCAATCTTGATCGCTATGAATATGCGTGTACTATGGATTGAAAAACAACTGACCCGAATTGTTGCAGGCAACACGGAGTATGTGCAGCTACGTGTACAAGCTTCCAGTTGTTGTAGTTGTAGTTGGGGCAAGTTTTAGAGTGCCTTTGTGCCTTTTAACAGACAGAATGCAATTCAAATGTCTGTGCAATATAAACAGGGCACTTACGTGACAACAATATACATTTTCAACTCAGACGTTGTTTATATTCACATGTCACGTAAGTGCCCTGTTCATCTTGCACAGACATATTAATTGCATTTTGGGTCTGTGAAGAAGCACAAAGGCTCCAAAGCTTGCCCCGACAACTGCTGTTTTAGCTCAGTGGAAGCTCATACACGTAGCTGCAGATATTGTCTTAGGGGGTCAGTCCGTGGATTTTGGCATCCCCTTAACATCCACTCATAGTTCGCAGGGATGAGCGATATTCCTTCACCAACACAAAGAAGAGACAAATGTAAACAATTTGAAACAAAACAACACAAATTAAGCATAGAGAAGAAAGAAAAAAAAGTATATATATATATATACTGGGGGGGGGCTGCGGTATCAGCCAGAAAACTCTTATAATCTGTTCAGCAATTAGAAGATGGATGCCTGACTATTCTCCTCTACATCTTCTAGTAATCCCAATACAAAATAAAATTGTTCAAATGGCAGTTCTATTTCCATACATGTTTTGATTTCATTTTGTATGTTTTTTAAATATCCTGATAGTTTTGGACAGTCCCAAAATATGCGTGTGTGGTCTCCCACCAGGTCCCACTGATCTGAGGCACCACCAAATTTTGATATGACAAGAGGAGTCCTGAAAATATTAGATTTTCCATTGGAATTCCTTCCAGAAAGGAGTTTGTTATTTTATGTCCCTGTCCTCATGATGATTCCCAGTTTGTATCTGAGATAATGGTGTTCTTCTCCAATTCCCATTTTTCTTTAGTATCCAAGCTAGTATCCAACACTGTTCCATTATTAGTCCTTTTGAATATTTATGCCCCCAACTTTGATTGCCCTGACACAATACTCAAAATGTAATTATTGGGGGAGATTTCAACTGCTTTTTAAATCCCCAGGAAGACCACTCTTCTTCTAAAGCAGCCCTACAATTGAGGTCTGTATCTGTGTTCAACAACCTGATTAAATCACTTGACACAATTGCCATATGGAGGCATGAGCACCCTCTTAATTGAGAATACTCGATTTTTTCTTCTGTACTTCTAGAATTGATTATTTTTTAGTTGATGCTAGATTAACATTGAGAGTCATCAGCTCCACATATCACAACATCTTAGTTTCAGACCATGCTCGTCTGTCCATGAAAATTAACATTAATCTCCATGCAACTGAAAATTTAACCCCACACTGAACCCACATAATTGCTTTTAAGAATACATTTCTACTAGGAGTTCAGACTTTATAATTATTAATGACAATGGTGCTATTTCAGATTCAAACCTCTGCGCGTCCTTTAAAGTTGTTATGAGAGGTCACATCATCTCCTATCAGTCAGCAAGTAAAAGGGCTAGACTGAAGCGTCTGTCTGAAATTGAAACTGAACTTACTGCTCTGGAGGACTCTTACCGAGAGTCAAAATCTGATGACATTCTTAAAAACATCTAGAAGATAAAATATGAGTATAACCATATTCTTGGCGAGCAGGTCAGGCACTATATTTGTAAGTTGAAATAAAATCATTTTGAGCTGGGTGAGAAAGCAGACAAGCTGCTTGCTGTGCAGTTAAAAGGGGTGCATGTTGATAGGGCAATCTATAAGGTCTTATCTTCTACTGGACAGCTGTTAACTTATAACCTTAGAACTCAAAGTCAAAGGCCACTGATGTTGAGATCTCAGACTTTCTCAACACACTGGACATTCTTGTTCTAGATGATTTAATAAGGCAGAAGCTGGATTCTGACATCTCACTCAATGAAATCAGAACGGCCATTCGCTCCTTTCCTAATGGTAGAGCCTGTGGTCCTGATGGAATAGAATAGACTTTTACAAGGAACATATAGAAACCATTGCTCCACTCCTTCTGCTTATGGTAACCTGTTCACTGAATGCAGGATTTTTCCCAGCTCTCTTTATGAAGCACATGTTTGTCTTCTCCTGGAAAAAGACAGGGATGACACTGACGTCACTCCAGAGGTGGGTAGTAACGAGTTACATTTACTCCGTTACATTTACTTGAGTAAGTTTTTGAAAAAATTGTACTTCTAGGAGTAGTTTTAAATCACTATACTTTTACTTGTACTTGAGTAGATTAGTGAAGAAGAAGCTGTACTCTTACTCCGCTACATCAGGCTACAATGAGCTCCTTACTTTTCTTTTTACCTCTTTGGTATTCTACGCCATCGTTTTTACCCCAGCGTACGTCTCATTTTAATGTTTTATTTTGACAGAGAGAGAGAGTCTTCCTCTGAAGTCTCTACCACGTAACTGTGTTTCACCAATCAAACGTCGTTGTGCAGTCACGTGACCATACTCGATCTCAGCGGCGGGACCATAGACTGTATATGTCTATGGCCGGGACAGGTTAGCTTTACAGTCGTAGCAAAACAAAGATGTCAGAATCAACCGTCGCCAAGGTAACACAGACGAGGAGGAGCCCCCCACCCCCACCCCCCGGCCTCAGCATGGTTACCTTAGGAAAAGTGTGAAAATGCAAAAGGCCCTGAAAACAGGGAAAAACATACATATCAGGTAACATTTAAGATTGATATGACATGGTCTTGACATGAAACATTAAGGGATCTTTATGAATGAAGGAGTGTGTGTGTGTGTGTGTGTGTGTGTGTGTGTGTGTGTGTGTGTGTGTGTGTGTGTGTGTGTGTATGTGTGTGAGGCTGAGAGTTGGTGTAGGCTGTATGCGTGTGTGTGTGTGTACTGTATGTGTGTATGTGTCTGTGACTTGGCACGATTAACCGATCGGTGCATCGATGCAAGGATCTCCGATGCGAGTGCACCGGTTGGAGTGGTGTGCATCAGATAGAAATTGGGCTGAAACCGTGATCCATCCCCCTTTAAAGCTTTGCATCGGTAAAATCTGATTTCTTATTTTATATAGGCCTGTATATTTTTAAATGATTATTTTCATTCAATTTACTGTACTTTCATAATTATCTCCGCCATTTCCAAAACAAGCAGACTATTTCATGCGGAGGGGTAGGTCTAAATTGGAAGTTCAAGTCTAAATTCATGAGCATTGTTTACAAACAGAAATATCTCTAAACCGTGACTCTAACATCCGTGCTACACCGGGCCTCTATGCATGCGTAGTACACGTAATTCTGCACGCTCTTAGATTTAAATGATGTCAACAATTCCGGCAACACCAGGAACGAGGACAACGCGGACTCCGCGCATGCGTACTTTAAAATAGGAATTGGTTCTATTTTTCGATGCACTCGCACATCACGCATCTGCGAGACAAAAGTTCCATCTTGTTGGTTTTTTCTTATACCTGCAAAGTAATGTGTAAAATCTGATCACTCAAAATGCAAAGTCATATGTTTTTGTATTGAGTGGGCCGGGCCAACTTTCTGACATCCTTAACTCAAAAATGTCAATTACAGAAAGGTCATAAATATTGATCAAGATCCCTTTATATATGAAGTTATTGCTATGATTGTTTTCATAACAGTGCCATGTTTAAACACTCCTCTGGATGAACTCAAGTGTGCTTGCGGCTTCTGCAGGATATTGCAAGTTGAAGACATCCATGCAGGAGGTTGCTATAGGGCCCCATCACACATGCTCCTTCCATGTACATAATCCACGTATCTGCGCCGCAAAATATCTCTCCTGAAACCCATTAACAATATGATAACTAAAAGCAGAACACACACTAGAGCCACCTAACACTGGAGCCACCTAACATGAATTCATTAATGTTCAAGTGGAGAAAGACTTGCACTTGAACATTATTATCTCCTTTGACCATTGCACCCTCCATCAGCAACTCAAAAAAAGAAATCTTTAGGTGAAACAGTCCTCCCATCAGACCCATCAGTGTCTAGGCTCTGAGTAGGCTCCATCTCGGGTCTTGATTACCCATTCAGAGGAACGAGTAGAGCCAGACCGGAAGAATGTTAGCCCAATGAGCGCTGGGGGTGGATGAGACTAAACGTGATGAACCAATCAGTCGAGGGCCCATTTTCAAGCAATGACTCAGAAGTCGGAGAATATCGATAGTGCAATTGAAGCCGTTTTAGTAAAAAACTGACGGTTAACTGGAATAAGTGCTCTGAAACCAGAACAGTATTCTGCATGGAAAGCTTTTTTAGAAGGGGTGATGATTTGGCTGTTCTGCAAACTGGAAATGGGAAAAGTTTTCTTTTGAAAAGGTATCCAAAGCCCTTCCCCTTTGTAAACACTTTGAATGAGACAGGTGTCAGACTGAAGCGCTAATCAGAGTCTATGGAGTCTTAGAATAACTTTTGCAAGGTGTCCATATCAAAGGATGGGGCTGGTGACTGATTTCTGGTAATTAACAATTACAAAATAGCAGGACAGAGATGGGAGTGAGGGAGTGAGGAAATGGTTAAAAATTTAAAATTAATCTTGATGCCTTAATTTGAAAAAATAAATCCAACCTTTTAAGTACACAGATTTTCTTTGTGAATGAATAATGTATTGCAAATAAATAAATGTTCTTCCTTCCCATAGAGGTAGGCAGATTTTTTTTTTCAAAGGTATTTCATGGATCAGCATAGTAATGCATCCTGATGAAGTTCCCCAGGCCCTTGGAATTAAACTAACCCCATATCATCACATACCCTTCATCATACATAGAGATTGGTATGGTGTTATTTTAGTTAGCTTAATAGCTGGTTTGATTTGCATTGAGAGATGATCTAATGTAAAGCGCTCCTCTCTCCACGCCCGACATTCCTTCCCAGGGGTGGAGGGTTTAAAGTCATTCACCGACTGCACTTACAATGAAACTGAATAGGATTTTTTGGGCATGTCCCAAGCTCATAGGTTTTTGAGGTGACATTTTTCAATTGTACAGTGCTATATATAAAACCCCATTTAGACCTGACGGCCTCTTTGTTGGTCCCCGTATTCAGTAACTCTCTCTATATATTTTCAACAGGCCCTTACGTTTGGCATGGTCATAGCCAAAAGGGTTCTGTAAGATCTGGGGGCCTTTAGCAGACCATATTAATAGAAAAAAGTCTCAGGATGAGGTTTAATGTTAATTAATATTGTGTTGTAGTGTATGATGTGAATTGGTGTCCTATTCTCATGATGTGATTTGCTTTTATGTAATTGGCTTGCTGGGATCCTGCCCTTGATTTGGGCGTTCTTTGACCTCAATTCCTCTCAGCACCATGGTGCTCCGAACCTTCAAAACATGTGGACATTCTTTCCAGTTTTTGGACTGGATTATACAGCTACATAATGGTATATTTTATATGAACTATGAAGTTCATTTTTTTGTTTTGTTTTGTTTCATCATGTCTTTTTGGCTCAGTGGTAGAGCGGTTGCCTGCCAATTTGAAGGTTGGTAGTTTGATCCTTGGCCTTGGGTTGCAACCGATACTGCGCCATCAGAGTGTAAATGTGTGTGTGTGTGTGTTTATCTGATGAGCAAGTGGCACCTTGTAAAAAATCCAAACAGCACCCGTTCACTCGAACACATGAACTTGGGTTTGTGTATAGAATCCTTACCCAGTCCACAAACCTCGGGTGGCATAGAAGCTTCTGGCTTTTAGCCATAGAAGCTTTTTTTATTTTACAGAAATTGCCAATTCACTGTGTCAAATGCTTTCTGTGCAGCGAAACTGATTAACATAGAGTTTTGCATACTTTTCTTGGCACGTTATCATTTAAAGTTCTCCACATATTATTAGGTCCTTGTCTGTCTGGGATAAAGCATGGGTTAACCAGTTTAGATATAATTTTTGCATCCTTTTTGCCTGGATATTGGTCATTAACTTTTGGTTGTTACATAACAGGCTAATAAGTCTATATCCTTCGCAGAATGTCGGGTCTTTACCTTCTCTGTTGATCACCAATATGGCCTCTGACCATTGGTGGGTTATTTTTGGAGAAGGCATAATTAAAAACGTCAGTTAATATTAGTACTAGGTCATCTACAAAGCATTTATAAAATTCTCCAGGGAGTCCATCTATCTCTGGATCCCTTGTTGTTTTTTAGTTATTTTATGGCCTCCCGTATTACTTTTTCTGTGATATATGATACCATTTGCAATGCCTCATCCACTGAAAGTGAGGGTATCAGTAAGTTTTCCAGAAAAGTTTCAGAGTTATCATTTGTTGTTTTCAATTTAGGCACTTTGTACAGGTTTTTATGAAACAATGCAAAAACGTCTGCTATATCCTTCGGATGAGATACTGTTTTCTGAAGCATGGCATGTACAACCTTAGGAATCACCCAGTTAGGGTGGGCTTTACAGATTTGAAAAGCTAATAGGCGTCTGGCTCGGTTCCCCATCTCTAGTGTCTCTGTTTGGAGAATCTTAAGGCTCCTTCTGCTTTATTAGTAAGAATTAGTAAGAAGTTCCTGGTTTCTTTGAATTCTAGCAGCACCTTATGTTCTCCTCTAGTTTTTTGTTTTATTTCTAGATTTTTCATTTTATTTTCTAATTTTATTTGCTCTTTCAATTGTTTTTTCTTAAATCTTGATGCAATCTGGATTTTTTTCTCCCTTATAACTGCTTTAGCCCCACCCACAAGTGTTACCTCACCATAATCATTTGTCTCAAAGTATTCTTTTACATTCTGTTTTCAATCTTGCACTGTTGCTGTGTCAGTCAGTAACTAGGTGATTAATCTCCAGTATCGGAAGAAGTTTTCTTTAACTAGATTAGAGGATGGATACCCGAACCGAGCCCGATGGGACCCGATGGGCTGCGCCAGGTTCGGACAGATATTCAGAAATGATGTTAGGGTTCGGGTCACATCAGCGCAATAAGGAATTTGTTGTAAAATGGTGCTGCGGCTCCATAAAGAGAGCTCAGTGCATGTGGGTCTGTGTGTGTAGAAAGTGGGCAAAAGAGAGATAGAGAAAGAGGAAGCAGACGTGGTGTAGATGCGACCGGAGATGGTGGAATAAGTTTAAGTTTTGTAGGCTACACAGTGTGTGTACATGTTGCCCCGTGTGTGCTGATGCGCTCATCTGTTGACATTTACAAAGGCCTTCCTACAGTTGCCTAATAAAACAGAGATATTGTACATGTGTCATTACTATGAGAAAAAGATGAGATTTGAACTGTGTCGGGCTCGGACATGGTCACTCAGGGTTATTGGTTCAATATGGCAATCTATTACCTTAACAGGTAATATGCTGTTGGGAGAGACAGAAGTAATGGATCCTGGATCCTGAACTCTGGAGAAAAAACCTGACCCGTCCTTCCCTTTGGGGTGTTTAGCTTTCCAAGGCTCAACAAGCCCTATCTCTGAAATCATTAAGTATTTTGGTTTTCTTAGTTTGGGGTCCTCCCCCTGCTGATGTTCTGTCTAATCTGATTACTTTCATTCCCTATCGACAATGATATTTGGAATTTCTCTAAATTCATTCTGATCAGAGTCATTTGGGCTATGACAAACCTCCCTAGTTTTTTCTGGATGATCCTAGATTTTCTTTTCTAAAGAAAAAGCCAGTGTCTTATTAATTAACCATTGTGTGGTGTTCATCTTTTTGTAATACAGCCAATGTTCCCGGGTCTGGTGGAGCCACCACATTATTAGGCTTTTAAATCAATACAGCCATAACAATGTATGTAAAATACTTAACAGATGTTTACTTTAGCTTAATTGCCAATGATATACATTATTTATGCTTCATATTTCCCATTTACCCCTTTGACATCACATTTATGATCATATGATCATTTTCCTTTTGTGAGAAAACAAGGGGAAATTCAATTATAAAAATGGTACAAAAAATAGAAACAAGATTTTTGATTATTGTTGGTGCTTATTTCCTAGAACTTAATCAGAACAGGTGAATGTGCTTGAAATGTAACAATTTGTAACTTTGTGTGGGAATAGCAGGTGCAGAAAGACAACACTCCCTCACACAGATACATACACTCAGACACATACGCACAGACACACACAATTTTTCTTTTAGAAAACATTGAAAACGGGTCCCACAGACCCAAACACCATACAAGGGTTAAGATTACTACACCGAGAGAGCCGAGACATTGAAACATTCCAGTTTTTTCCGAGTGCAATGATGATAGACAGACTTCCTTAGGTGAAAACATAGAGCATGTTAACCTCTTTCTATCAGCCAAATATCTTCCTATTTTTATTAGTTTATTAATCCCCAGTGGGGAAATTACAATTTACACTCTGTGTACACACTTTATTAGTAATCACACACAGGCCTGAAATACACACACATGCACTAATGGTGGTGGCATCTCTCCAGCCACAATTCATACTTTTTGGTCCATTTGGGGACTTGAACCAGTGCCCCTCCGGTTCCCAACCCAACTCCCTACGGACTGAGCTACTGCCACCCCATCACGGAGTTACAGCCGATGAACATGTTTTTATGGTGATGGTTAATTTGCATTATTTTTATTATTAATGAGTGTTTTTTTGTCAATACTATTATAGCTTTTTCTGACATTTTTGTCACTTTTTCAATGTTGTGGGTGCTTTTTTTCATGTTTTTTCCAAAGTTATTTGATATTTCTAATGTTGACATTTTCAGCTTATTTCGAAGGCCCATTTTGTTGTGGGTCTGCTGCCTTCTATGTCCGTTCTCCCTTTTTCCCCTGTGTGTCTGTCTGTTTCGTCTGTCTCCCACAAGAGGTAACCCTAGAGGAACCTGGTCCAGAGGCGTGGCCACACATTTCCATCAGCCTTCCATCTTCACAGCTGCAATCCATCTCCATCATTCCATCTCCACAGTATATAAACCCGGGCTGACCACCTCTTCAGCGGCAGTTTGTTACAAACCCCTACGTGGTAACTAGGCCAGTCATTTAGTGAACGTTGCTCGTGAAACTTTGCTACTTGTCTAACTTTGTTTTTTTGTCACAGATCTCGTGTCCCGTCGCGACTCTGTGCAGCTTCCCCAGACGCACTCTGTTTGGATGTCCCACTACTCATTCACCACCTCCTGTACTACGTCTGTTTTCTGGATTAAACCTTTTTTCACTTGTATCGTCTCCTGTGTTGTTCTGTGTCCAGGTTCAACTGAACCCTCAACACATTTTTTGTGATGAAAGAACTGAAAATGGGTCAAATTTGACCCGAGGACAACATGAGGGTTAAAGATTTGACTACATGCTTATTCAGTAGACCATTTTTTGTTCTCCACAATCCCAGACTTTCATATTGCATGCTTGTTTACATGGAAAGCAAATCAAGCTGTAAGGACATATGTCTATGTTGGGACAGTTGAAACAGTTTCAACTGTCTCCGACCTGGCTGTAACTCCATCTATTTTAAGTAAATGCACAAATATCTGTGTTTATATAATAATTTATAGAGGTGAGACATGGTAAAGCAGTTTTAGAAAGTTGAAAATAGATTTGGGCCCACCAGGTAGGGGGTCGAGTTTTCCCATGTTATCCTATGGAGACTTGCTGTGGGTCGTTACAGGCACTTATTTGGATGTGCAGTGGGCTAACCCACGTAAAACCTAGTAAAACGACATTTTCCACAATAGAAAAATTATATAAATGGAAAAATGTACTGTTCTAGCTATAAAAATGGCAGAATCATCCACAGTACATGATATTTCAATAACCGCTTCATAAATGCTTCACGGTGATGGCACAAAATTTCCCTTTGGGGATCAATAAAGTATTTCTGATTCTGATTTCTGATTTTGAGTTGTTAACAGACATTTACACAACAATCTATCTAAAATAACACCTTTTGGGAGTACCATTCATGATATATAGTAAAATATTAAAGTTGTGGGAAGTTTATATGGCTTAACTGTATGTTTCATTCGCCCCCCCATACTGTTTCATTCATCCTCTCTAGGAGGGACAGATGAAAAATTACCACATCCCACTTTTGCTGTAATAACTTCTGAACGGTAAACTAAAAATAAACTTATTTTAAATTACACTAGACTAAGTATTAACATGACACATTATGCATTATTAGTAAATATTATTGATCATCATTTCATTGTTTGTTAACAGCAAAATAACTAAACTAAAGGTTAATTAACCATACATTTACAAATTATTATTACATTTATAATTATTATAAAGTTTTCCCAACACGGTATTTATTTTATGCAGTTTGTTCATGTTTTTATGGCTGTAAAAAAAAGATTTTGATGATAAAGCTCAGACGTAAAGTTATAATGTTGACATGGGTTGTAAAACAGCAAATTGAAAGACAAATCTGTGAAGGTAAGCAAAAAGACAAGCTGTCAAGCTGATGTATGAGGAAATGAGAAAATAATTACTCTAACCGGCCAATGTGACATATATGTCACATTTCAGATCTCTGACACTACAGGTTTTTGTTTTTATCTCAGAAATATGTTCTATGCGGTCTATTTTGTCTGTGTTTTCCTTTAAGGGGGAAAAGGTCCGGCTTCTTATGGGATAAAATAGTTTTTCCTCCCTGGCTGCACCAAACAAAGATTTTCCATTTGATGTTAGTCAGTAGACATCAGACGTCAGAATCTGCAAGGCATTCATTCAGCAAAAGAACATTTGGAGCTCCAAAGAAATCCGCCAGCGAGCTAAACTCAGACTCCTCAGCTCTAACATTAAGCCCATACTACTCTGTGGATCACAGACGTAGAGGAGAACCAGGAACACAATGACAATACCATTCATCAACAGCTGCCTGAGGCAATTCTTGAGTATCCACTGCCCAGATACCATAAGGATCTCTGGCAGAGTACGAGTCAAGAAGCTGTAGAGAGATCAAGATTGTGGAGATCAAGAGAAGAAGACGGGGATGCATCGGCCACACACTGGATGCCAAAAACATGCACCACCTGGTTGACCCTTAGAGGGAATCCTCAAAGGACAAGAGCAAGAGGCAGGCCATAGAACACCCAGCAAAGGGACCTTGGGACTGAGACCAAGCAAAGCAGGCTGACATGGAAACAGCTGCAAAGGAAAGCCCAGGACAGAAGACTATGTCGAGCTGCAGCCTATGCCAAATCTGAGTTTTCGATTGCACGACTATAACAACTTTTGAACGTACACATACCACCAAAACAAGTTCCTTTCCCAAGGCTATTTTACAGAGGCAACGTGGCTTTGTCCGATTGTTATTACAGTATTTCTGAGTTGCTAAAACACATTTTTTGAAAATTTCTCTCGCTTTCCCAAAACCTTAAACACAAATCACCAAACTTAAGCTACACTGTCAAAACCTTTGACTTGTCTTGCTATATCAAACAATTGCTTCAGAACTATGTTATCTTTACCCAAAACCAAACACTGTTTTCAGATATCACACACATCCAGCTAATGCATAAACACTACACAGCAGTCATTACACACTACAGAGATAAATGCAAAACACTGCACTCAAAGCAGAGCAGGGGAAAAATTTGATTTATTATGAAGTGCTTGCACAATCCTGCACACAAATAGTCACAAACAAAATATGCAGCAGATCGATAGCAATGTCTTGGAATCATTCTGCCTCAGCATCATGCCTCTGGGCATGGTCAGGCCACAGGACCTCATCAACGTCACAGGCAATCCTGTCCCTTGCTAAACAACGGGGAAAGAATCCTTTAGCATGACGAATCCAACCTTGAATCAATTCCACTCCAATGTTGTCACATGCTGCATCCATTGACTGAAGGAGATTTTCCTGTGCATAAGGAGTTCTGTCATAGACCTTCCACCTCCATGCAGAAAAATATTCTTCAATGGGATTAAGGAAGGGCGAGTATGGTGGGAGGCACACATTTATAAAACGTGGGTTATTTTCAAACCACTCACGGATTCTAGGACCACGGTGAAAGTTCACATTGTCCCAGATTACCACGTACATGGGATGCTCTGCCTGCTCATCACCTCTCTCTTCACGTCTCAGTAATGCTTCCTGTAGAGCATACAGAAACGTTATAAGATGGGCAGTGTTGTAAGGTCCTAAAGTCACATGGCGGTGAATAACCCCGTAGCTGCTGATGGCAGCACATATGGTCACGTTGCCACCACGCTGCCCTGGCAACTCTACAATGGCTCGTTGACCAATAATATTGCGGCCTCTCCTTCTCCTCTTTGTGAGATTGAAGCCAGCTTCATCCAAGAAGATGCACTCATGAGGCCTCTCCATGGAATCCAGTTGAAACATTCTCTATAGAAATGAAAAAAAGTTCATTTTTGATATAACGTAAATGACATAGCATTCCAGGCTTCATGACTCTGTATACATGTGCTGCATTACATTCAACACAGTAAAGATGTACAGTAACTCAATAATGCTTTATAATCTCTGGACATTACGTATTACTTACTTGTACATATTGATATCGTAGCTCTTTTACCCTCTCAGAATTTCTCTCAAATGGTACTCTGTAGACTTGTTTGAGACTTATCAGGTTGCGTTTCAGGACACGGTCAATTGTGGAGAGACTCACACTGTTGATTCCTTCAAAGTTGTCGTTGTCTTCCTCAACTCGCTGTTGTATTTCTCGCAGACGAATGAGATTATTTTGAAGGACCATATTGACAATAATGGTCTCCTGCTCTTGTGAGAATATACCTCTCCTTCCACCGGCATGTGGCAGTCTTTCAATTCTAGCAAATAAAACATCTTGTTAGAATTGTACAGACAGACCTAATGCAATGTAACCAAATATGTAAAATACATAAAATATATATTTTTATGTAATACTATTATTAGTTTTACTGTAATATTGCAAGAAAAGGGCCAATTTTTAGAGATGTTACAGTAATTTACTGAGACATTCCACAACTGTACATACTGTACTGTAAGTTTGAGGGACCACAAATGATAGTACACTTACCGGTTGTGTTCTCTGAATGTCCTGACAATGGAGGCCACACAGAACCTGCTTATATTTGGTTGAACACGTAGTCCTGCTTCCCTTATACTCATTCCATGAACCAGAACATGGTGTATGATTGTTGCTCTAATTTCATTGGAAATTATGGCTCTTGTTCTTCCTCCTCCTCCTCCTCCTCCTCCTCCTCCTCCTCCTCCTCCCTCCTCCTCCTCCTCCGTCTCTTCTTCCTCCTCCTCCTCTGTCTCTTCCTCCTCTGTCTCTTTCTCCTCCTCCTCCTCCTCTTCCTCTTCCTTCTCTTCCTCTTCCTCTTCCTTCGTCCACGTCCACGTCCACGTCCACGCCCACGTCCACCACGCCCACGCCCACGTCCACGTCCCTACTTCCACCTTCTCTCCTGCCCTCCATTGTGAAAATCACACATCCCATTTGGATTTGACCAGGCTTTATATCCCCATTACTGATTGGGTGCAACACATTACTGATTTGAAACAGGTGTGTTAAATTTTGAGTGCTTGTGTGTTACCGATGACAACAGTGTGTTATTTGTATTTCACTTTTGGGGCTGTGTTGTGCCATTCTGAGTTGAAGTGCACCAAAATGCTACATGTGCTTTTTGAATGACAATGTGTTTACAGTTTTGCACAAAGAGCGATTCCGATTTGCTAGCTGTGTCTAACCACATGAGAAGTGTTTAAAGTTCTACAAACTGTGTGCTTCAATCAATAAAGTGGTTTGTACACTTGCAACTTTGGTTTTGCGAATGGATTTTAGTGTTTTAGCAAAATACTGTAATAATAGTAATAATTTAGAAATACTGTAATAAACCAGACCACACTGTTGTCCTATCCAGGAATGTTGTGTGAAAGGGCCGCCGCACCTTTCGCCGCAATGCTTTGGAGAGAATGTGAGACTAAGTTAAACCTCAATGCTTGATTATCTCATTATTTTTGAAATTTTTGTACAGTATGAGAATATTAAGTGAAACTCTAAGTAAGCAGATGTCCATTTACTCTAGATCTTGTTAAATGCAAATTCCATAAAATTCCTTCTTAACTCATGGCTATATCCTTCCTACTATTTCCTTCTACATATTCACCCATCAAACTGCATTTTAGATGTACAGTATATTAAAATGGATAGCCATTTGCAAGCATTTATTGAACATAGTTTACTGTATCCAGTAATCCCCACCTGATTACATCTTTGCACAGATAACTATGGGCAGCTGGGATGCACCAGGCTGCTTTTCTGTGTTAAGTCAGTACCTCAAGGTGGCTGGCTTTCCCTTAATCTCCCAGGAGAGTTTCATCAAACCCAGATATGTAATGTCAGCCACAACGTCTCCATTAGTGATGTGAAAGGCTGACAGCAAATGCAAATCAGCGTCATTAAGAAATTATGAATCTGAGCAGTGGATCAATTACATATGCAACAGATTCACAAATATGATGTCCCATTTTGCATTACAGGTTCCATGAAGTTATTTTCCTCCTTGTTGTTTGTGTTGCAAACACAAAGTAATAAACTGACCATGCCTTGGTTAAACCAGTGTTCATGAGGTATGTATGGGAAATTTAAAGGGGATGAAGCCGCCTGAGGGTTTGGCCAAAAACAATGTTTTTCTAAACTGTGGTCAATCACAGCTGAGAGGCACCACCCAGCACTTTCATTTCCCTCAAGTCCCCCAACTTATTGCTCCCTGATCTATGCTGTAATGCAGCTTTCACTTTTGGATTTTTAAATGGCCACATAATATGGAAACAAACACTGAATGAGAAACCTTTGTCACTCATCACTACACTACACCATACAATTGGTTATTTTCATGAAATGAAGAAGAAAAAAAAAAAAAAAAACAGTAAGTTACCCAGCATACACTGGAGCAGAAGGCAGGGAAACATTGCGGAATGGTTGCCAGGGAGAAAGCTAGAGGACGCGGAGGAAACTGGCCATGAACCCACCTGCTGGTTAACGGCCTATTTTCTTTTTTCTTTTATATGCTATCTCAATTTCAAACAATTGAGATAGCATATATGTTTAGGGAATGCAATCAGTCTCTACTAGAACACAATTAACATTTTAAGTGTGATTCGTTTTTTGTCATAAGGTTATAATTCATGTTTAAATGTGATCATTCTTATCTTGGAAAAAACATAAATGTCATATCTAGAATCATTTTCTGAATTGAGTCAGGAATACAGGTTTATCATAGAAAATAAGGTAAGGTCATTGATTTGCAGATAGAAAAAATTTAACTTTAACCATTTTTCTTTTTGTAAAATTTGAAATGGGTCAATTTGACCCAAATACCATACAAGGGTTAAAGTTATGTCTTCTAACCCCTCAAATTGGGCCCACACATGAGAGAGAGACATCATGGCTTTCAGACGAGTAAAGTGGCAGTTGGTCAAGGCCACACCCCCAGCCCCTTGACTGGCATGATGTATGGTCTAACATCCCAGAAGCATCACAAAATCTAGACCATCAGCAGACTCACTTCAATTTCATTCATAGGACATATCTCACTCCTGTAAAAATGCATCACATGACAGTAATTAACTGCCCTTCAAGAACTTTCTGCCCACTGTAGGCACAGGGAACTTATCTTCACATGTTCTGGGTTAGCTTTAGAACAATATTGCATCCAAAATATCTGCCTTGAATAATATTTCTGTACCTGTTGCAGTCAGTGTTTGGTTTCTGAACAATCTGTCAGCCCTTCAGCTCTCTAAAATTAAAAAACGTGCTGTGTTTTCTGGACTCACAGCTTCTAAGAAAATGATTGCAACCCGTTGGAAACCGCCTCATAACTTGTCTATTCGTGCATGGACCCTTTCTTTTTTGGATGTCTACTTCTACAGCTCGCGTAAATGCAGTACCAGAAAACACTATGGACACTTTGTACAGCAAATGTAAATGGACTGTGCTTGTATAGCGCTTTTCTAGTCTTGACGACTACTCAAAGCTCTTTTACATACATATGTACAGGAACCATTCATCATTCACACACATTCACACACACTGTGGCCAAGGATGCCGTACAAGGTGCCACCTGCTATCAGATATACACTCACACACATTTCAATTCTGATGGCACAGCATCGGAGGCAACTTGGGGTTCAGTGTCTTGCCTAAGGACACTTCGACATGGGACTGCAGGGCCAGGGATCAAACCCCAAATCTTCTGATCTCTCTACCACTGAGCCACAGCCGCCCAGCATTTGCTGACTCCTTGAAGTCCATGCTGTAGACTTGTGCTACACCCGTCTTATCTCTACTTGTGCATGTGTTTGGTCCCTTATCTTATTTCTGTCTCTGTGTGTGTCTGCTTATGTGTGTGTAAAATCATAGGATATATTGATTATTACCAAAACAAAGACGTAAACTGATAATTGATGTTTACTAAATAATTCAAGTTTGTAGCTGATTTGACAATAACCAGTATATATTCTAAAGCATTTCTTTTTCATAACACTTTGAATTGCAGCAGTTTGAAAGGCTCTGTGACCCTAAATAAACCTATTTTGTCTTAAAGTTTAAAGCTACATGAGACTAGTAAACCTGCAAGATGTCCCTGAAAGAAATGCTCCTGTGTTGTTTATTTAATTATTTTCTTTGGATGACCAACGTGTACCTCCAGACAAAAATGTATAATTAGTATATTATAATTAACATATAAAATAATTTGAGCCAATTTATATTTTTGGGGCTTAGGATGCAAATGAGCATTTGCCCCCTGATTTATACATCAAACTATATTACACATGACTGTAGTGCAACTTAACATTTAAAGTTTTACAAAAATTAAAAACATGACGTGTTTTGGAGGTATATACGCTTCTGAGCTGTAAATGTCCCCGGATTTTGTCTGAGAAATCTGGTCACCTTAAGTTAACCAAACGTTATAAGAAACTTGGTTATACATGTGCTAATAGTTAGCATTAGATAATGATAAGCATTGACAATCCCTACGTTTAAATTAGGAAAATGTAAACTTTGATTTGCAGGACATTAACATTAGCATGTTTTACCATAACTAAGTGGCAAGCTAACTTTACAGACTCTTTACATGGTATCTTCAGATACATTACTTTACAATGTGACTCCTCTTATATGTAATATAACTATGGGACAAATATATATTTAAACTAAACTAAATCTAATCTTGAATTATGTAGGCTAGCTTTCAGCAACTGTTCCATCCAGATTGGCAGTGAAAGGATGTAATGTAACATGAACGTAAGAGTGAAGTGAACCAATCTCAGTGACGTCACAGTCAGATACAAGACCAAGGAAACAGTCTATGGCTTAAAAAACATCATGATGGAATCCTCAGGATGGTAATTATCCAGACCAAACACGACGCTCATATAAGATCTTCATAAACCAATGGGTGTTTTACAGGACAAGCCAAGTTTGTGAATTTAAAAAACATTTTCATTTGAAAAAGTTAAATTGTTTTTTTTGTTGTTTTTTTAACAAACAGTTGCACTTTAAGGTTCATCTGCATGTCAAGAAAACATGTTCTTGTTTACCTCTGACCAAGTTTAGAGATAGCTTTCCCTCAAATGTGCCTGTTCCTCGAATGTTTTTGTCCAATTGTGTCATGGTTATGAAGCTTATCATATAACTAAGAACAGCCATGTTAGAGATTTTACTTTGCTACTAATGCTCAAAGTGTTTATACTGCTTTATGTTACAGACCTAATTGTGTTTTCATTTGTGAACTTTGCCTTTCCTTGTACATGTGTCAGCTCACACAGAAACTTTGGATGTAGCTGGCTTAACAGCAGGCTTCCTTATTTGCTTACTTCCTACTTTGCCCTCTTGATTGAATTGATTTAATTGATCACCTCTGTGTTGTATGTGTGTATGTCCTTTTGAACTCATATGTCATCCTATTGTCTTGTGTAGTGTGCGGTTATAGGTCGCATACGTTTCTGCATACATCGTGTAAAACTTACTTCACTCATACTATAAAAAGGCTGCACTGAAGGAGAATGTTAGAGTTGGTCTGGAGATTGTCAGGGGTGACACTCAACAGCTCTCCTTGCAGCAAGTAAAACTTGTCGTGTCTCCTGTCTTCTGTTGATTACTGGAAAAGTCTTGGTTACGAACCTGTGGGTAACTGTCAAAGTACCCAACAAGCCAAAACTAAGTTACCTTGTACAATGTTGGCACGCAGTTTAAAACATGGACATTCCTCATCTAATAACTGGTGTGTGTGTTTTTATTGTGTTTCCCTCTTTCCCGTCTTTGTGTGTGTGTGTGTGTGTGTGTGTGTGTGTGTGTGTGTGTGTGTGTGTGTGTGTGTGTGTGTGTGTGTGTGTGTGTGTGTTTTTGGTCCTGGGACACGTTCTCATGTCTCAGCATATTGTTTGTAATTGATCTTTAAATAAAAACTTTTGGTCAAAAAAAATAAGGCTGTCTATTTCTTCCAACCTATGATATCTTTGGCTCAGTCCGTAGGGAGTTGGGATGGGAACCGGAGGTCGTGGGTTCAAGTCCCTGTATGGACCAAAGTACGGCGTGTGGATTGGTAGCTGGAGAGATGCCACTTCACCTCCTGGGCACTGCCAGGTGTTCTTGAGCAAGGCACCGTATCCCCCCCAACCGTTCAGGGTGCTGGTCCAGCTGGCAGCCCACTCACTCTGACATCTCTCCATTAGTGCACGTATAGGTCCTGAGCATGTGTGTGTATTTCAGACCTGTGTGTAGTGATTTATAACAAATAGAGTGTAAATTGTAATTTTCCCACTAGGGATCAATAAACAGTATTAAAAAAAAAAAAAACACTAAGGGACGCTAAAGTCACATTTTCATAACTCAAAGTAGCTTTTATTTTAAAAAAGCACAAGCCATTGGTATGTTACATTGACTATAAAGTCTCCCTTTTATTAGTGTTATATATCTGGTTTGTACAAAAACTATCAAAAAAGGGTGCAATACTCCAAAAAAAAAGAGCAAAGTGAAAATAACAATAATTAAAATGTATTACTCCCACGAGGGGAAATTACAATTTACATTCTGTTGTTATTACACACAGGCCTGAACTACTCACACATGCTCAGGTCCTATACATGCACTAATGGAGAGATGTTAGAGGCCAGAGTGGGGGGGGCTGCCCATGAAAAGTTTTTGAGTTTGGTGTCTTGCTTAAGAGCGCCTTGGCAGTGCCCATGAGGTGAACTGGCATCTCTCTCCATATTTTACTTTTTACACTTTAACCCTTGTGTTGTCTTCCTGTCAAAATTGAAAATCAACACTTTTCATCATGTTTTTGTCCAGTTTTTCAACACTTTGACGCTTTTTTGAATGTTTGTCACTTTTCTTTGATGTTTTCATGCTACGTAACACTAACTTATTAACTTTAGTTTTACAGTTCTTTTTGGAATTTATGGTCAATAAACCTCATTTATAGGAAATTATACCTAATGTTTGAGTTAGAAAAGCAGAAATTAGGAATTGTTTAGACTAAATTTAAAGGAATGGATGTTGATGGATCACAGACTGGAATAGGTCAACTTTTACTCAATACTATTTCAAAACCACTTCAATTGTTTGTTCAGATACTATAAAATTGAATAAGACGCCCCAAAATGAATGAAAGTAGAGATTTGTACTTGCCAAAGAGTGTTGTGTGGAATCAATCATGTTATTTTGGGGAATTGAAAAGAACATTGATATAGGAAAACGGGTCAATTTGACCCGAGGACAACATGAGGGTTAAGTACATTTTCCTTGATGATACTTACATAGTTTGACTTAAGTAACCTTTACAACGCAGGACTTTCCCTTGTAACAGAGTATACAGTATGTGTGTAGTATTAGCATTGGTATACTTCTTTCACCACTGTCAGTGTGGTTCCTTGATGAATAATCTGCCTCGGCTTACCACTGACGTACTGTATGTCCGACTGATGGGTGACCCCAGGGTGCCTTCCTCTCATCCACCCACCACCAGGAGGCTCTCTCACCTCCTCGTCCTTCTCTTTATGTAGGTTGCCATCTAGTGGCTTCACTGGGTCCATTCCTCTGGTGTGTCAGATGAGGTAACAACACAGATTGGACCTTTTGAATAAGGTTTGCAAATGGTATTCCTGTGAATTTTACACAATATAGTTACCATTTAGATTACAACCAACTCACTCTACAAAAATGTTAAAAGATATATTGCTAAAAAATGTTATCTGTAAAGTAATCACAATTTTTCCCAAGATGGACAGGTGATACAATTTTTGTGTTTTTTTTGTGTTTTCGACCTCCAGAGGAGAAGTGAAAGAAAATAGCTGGGAACCAATGAGCAAATGTTACTTTTTTTCAGAGCTCTAGAAGCAGGCAATCCACTTTTTTTACACTTAAATTCACTGACTGAGATTTGGATATCTGTGTGATGTGATATAATTAATGGCTAAATCAGAAGGTTTTTGAATATTTGTATATATGTGGAATATTACATTCAACATTTAAAATATTTTGATTTATAAATAAGACATAATCCATTCTGTTGAAAAATACAGGCTTTCTATATTTATTGATATATTATGCCATATAATTAACTAAAGGAGCTATTTGACAGGCCGAGCCCCAAAGTTTGGTTGAAAAGAATAAATTACATTTGTTTTGAAACAGCTTGAAGAAGACACGTCTGTGGTGTGCTCCACTTCCTCCAGTGGTGAACACACGAAACAAACAACAGTCCTCACTACAACAAGTGGTTTGTCTTAAAGGTGCTTTGGGCAATGTCACACGTTTTTTAGGCAACAACATTTGTTGTCACATACAGAAAACATCTCACTATCTGCTAGCTGCCTGTCCCCTGAACACACTGTAAAAAACATCTCACTATTTGCTAGCTGCCTGTCCCCAGAACACACTGTAAAAAACATCTCACTATCTGCTAGCTGCCTGTCCCCGAACACACTGTAAAAAACATCTCACTATCTGCTAGCTGCCTGTCCCCTGAACACACTGTAAAAAACATCTCCTCACTATCTGTTAGCTGCCTGTCCCCTGAACACACTGTAAAAAACATCTCCTCACTATCTGTTTTGCTGCCTGTCCCCAGAACACACTGTAAAAAACATCTCCTCACTATCTGCTAGCTGCCTGTCCCCTGAACACACTGTAAAAAACATCTCCTCACTATCTGCTAGCTGCCTGTCCCCAGAACACTCTGTAAAAAACATCTCCTCACTATCTGCTAGCTGCCTGTCCCCTGAACACACTGTAAAAAACATCTCACTATCTGCTAGCTGCCTGTCCCCAGAACACACTGTAAAAAACATCTCACTATCTGCTAGCTGCCTGTCCCTGAACACACTGTAAAAAACATCTCACTATCTGCTAGCTGCCTGTCCCCAGAACACACTGTAAAAAACATCTCCTCACTATCTGTTAGCTGCTTGTCCCCAGAACACACTGTAAAAAACATCTCACTATCTGCTAGCTGCCTGTCCCTGAACACACTGTAAAAAACATCTCACTATCTGCTAGCTGCCTGTCCCCTGAATACACTGTAAAAAACATCTCCTCACTATCTGCTAGCTGCCTGTCCCCAGAACACACTGTAAAAAACATCTCCTCACTATCTGCTAGCTGCCTGTCCCCTGAACACACTGTAAAAAACATCTCCTCACTATCTGCTAGCTGCCTGTCCCCTGAACACACTGTAAAAAACATCTCACTACACAACATCTGGGGGAGTGGAGAAGAGAGAAGCGTGATGAGGGAAGATATAGATAGACGGGATAAGGAGCATTTTCTTATAGTGTTACAACCATCCCCACCCCTCCCGCCCCATAGCATAGATGAAATGACTCACATGTAAGAACCTGCTCTCTTACCTGATACAAGTTACCTATTTCAAACTTCAACAGTATCAATACTAATCAAAATATGCACTTGGTCCCGAAAACTACTTTCTTATCTGAAAATGTATGTTTTGGCAATAAAATCTGCACACTTCTTCTCACAGCCGTGCAAATTCATATACAAGATAAGGGAGTGAGTGATTATTATACATGAAATGTATCACATGACTCTTAAGGCCCGTAAAAACACCGGGACACTATCGGCTAGGCGTCCCCTGAATCGTCACTGTTTTTTGAAAACATTTGTGTTCACATCTGCTAGCGATTTTGTCCCCGATGAGCCAAATGAACATGCAAATTCATTATCTGTCACTAGATGGCGAACTTAATGTAAAACAGAAATACCCCCTCACTATCTGGGTGGCGCTGCCCCTTTGCACTTCTGATACTAATCTCCTCAGAAGAAGAGCAGAGAAGAAGAGAGCAGGTATTTAAAACTTCTAAATCAGACAAATCTGGATATCGTAAAGCACCAGTAGCTCAAGCTCCAGCTCCATATAGCTCTTTATGTTCAAAACCAAGGAGACCAGCAGCTCAACATTTATTTTGGACATCGTGCTTTGCCTCTTCCTCGCCTTGTGGCAGTGATGAAATGACTTTGTGTGCTCGGTAAGACCTACTTTTTGCTTGATACCGCCAAGTTGTGTTTTTCAAACTTTCAGAAGCACAAGACACGTGAGCAAAAAGGACCGATTTCATTGGTCGGATAGTTTTTGACGCGCTTACCAAACCAAAAAAACGAACCCGTTTTTTAAAAAATGACACTTTTACTTCTTCTCACAGCCGGTGTGCACAATTGACATACAAGTCAAGACGCGTTAAACGTCCGGAGTGAATATCGCGAAATGTGTGAACAGGCCTTTTATGTTATCCCATATTGGTGAACGTGATTCTGTTACAATCCCCGGTCCCGGTCTCCCCTACACGAGCTGAAGATGAATTAGAAAGAAACATGACACCTAGTTGAATTCAACAGAAACATGTTTGTGAATGTATTTTTTAAAATGTACAATGATAAAAAACTAAATAATGTGTAAAAATGGAACACTGACAAACTGATTAATAACATACTGTATATGTAATTGGACTGTATTTATATAGGGCTTTTTTAGTCTTAACAAAGCCCTTCTGCATAGTACAGGAACTATTCACACACATTCATACGCTGTGGCCGAGGCTGCCACCTGCTGCTGCTCATCAGATACACACATTCACACACATTCACTCTGGCAAAGCATCGGGGGAAATTCGGGGTTAAGTGTCTTGCCCAAGAGAAAAGATGACTCGACACAGGGCTGCATGGCCAGGGATTGAACCACCAATCTTCCAATTGACAAGCAACCACTGCCACACCACATACAAAGAAATCGGAAGGAGAGCCTTTAAATTTAAAGCCCTTTCCAATTGAAATTGGAAAACCAGTTTTCACCAGTTTAAGATTTCTCTTCATAATTATTTGCATACAAGCTGCAACTGTTTTCCTCATACTTGATACTCATAACTGATACTTGTACTTGATTTTTATTTATTTTTAAATATTTGTTTGTTTGTGTGTATGTATATGTATTTTTACTCAACTGTCTATAGTAATAACCTTAACTGTTTATTGTCTAATATTTCTTGGTTGGAATGGGGAGGATATGGGTGAGTTTTGGTGTGATGGAGAGCTTTTGTCAGTATGTGTGTATGTTTGTGATGTTTTTTTTTTATGTTCCCTCGAGTTGTTTTGTTAACTGTTTTGTCTAATTGTGGGTTTCGAAAACGAGAAGCCACATCTCAAGGGTAAGAACTTCTATCATTTATTAGTCTATGAATTAGGAGGCAATAAGGAATTTTAAAGTAAATTCTGTGATGTAATTTCATGAAATAAACAATAACTATATAGGCCTCTGGGACTTTGACACAGTGCCTCAAATAAATGACAAACACACCTTTTTGGTTATTTTTGGTTTCAGTGTAGCAGAAGTGAACCTAAACAGAGAAATTGTGCCTGAAGAGGCCTCTGCTCTTGTTTCACTGTTGCACTCAACAAGGAAAAAACGTTCTGAGTTTGATTTTGTGTCTGTTCATTTTGGGGAGTTTTTTTTTTTAAACTTTAAAAACTCCTGTGTTTTTTCTAGTTCCTTTTGATCCTTTGATTTTCATTTCCTTTTTCATTCTTGATGAGGAACCAGTTAAAGTGCAACAGATTTGATATACTTACTCTTGTCATTAGAAAGATTAACCCTCTTACGGTTCCTTGCTTCATTTTGTTTTCACTTGCAGACATTTTAAATCATTCCAAATTCCACGCTTAATTTAGGGAGAATTCATCATATCACAATTTTCTTTCAGGAGTACTCGTTTTTTGAATGAGATTCCACATTGTTTCCCTTCGGCTTTTATATGGAATTAAAATAGAGTCTTAACTCAAGTGTCAGCAGGGTTAATGATGAAGTGTGAACACATGTCAGCAGGTGGACTCAAACCCATAGACAGTAAAAGAACCCCCCCACCACAAAAAATCTATTTGAGTTGATATCAATGTGTGACACTAGAGGGCGATCCTGGCCAGAGTATACAGCCTATATATATATATATATATATATATATATATATATATATATATATATATATATATATATATATATATATATATATATGTGTGTGTGTGTGTGTGTGTGTATGCCAGCTGACAATACATGTTTTACATTCTAGCTGATCAACTTGTGAAATTCTATGATTGTTTAGAAAATAATGATGCGCTAAATGCTTTTATTTTCCATTTTATAAATATTGTGTAATTGAGATTGAAGTTTATGGATGTGTATGTATGTAATGTGTGTGCTTCTGATTGTATATACATATATATATACAATATATATATATAAAATATATATATATATATATATATATATATATATATATATATATATATATACATATATATATATATATATATATATATATATATATATATATATATATATATATATATAGGCCAGAGCAAGGGCGTGGATTTCAACCTGGGGGTGGGGGGGGATGCATTATAACTGGGGCCTCTGGGGGTCCTACCCCCGAAAAAACGTCATTTTTTGCATTGTAAGAAATAAATTAGTGAAATAACAGAAAACAAGTTCTGGCAGCTTATTACTCTGACTTTGGCCTGTAATAAAAAAAATAAAATAAAAAACAGAAACAATGTGTGATGTGTAAACATTTTTTGTGAAAACTATCTTTCAAAACTGCTCAAAAGCAACAAAAACATCCAGAGAAAAAAAAGAAAAAAACTACAAAAATGTCCAACAAAGTCAAAGAAAAAGTGTTGTGGACTCAATCGCCCAAAAACAATCATATGTCTTTTTTTAAAGGGGGACAAATCTTGCTCTGCTTCTTGAATAGTGTGCATGTGTGTGTGTGTGTGTGTGTGTGTGTGTGTGTGTGTGTGTGTGTGTGTGTGTGTGTGTGTGTGTGTGTGTGTGTGTGTGTGTGTGTGTGTGTGTGTGTGTGTGTCTACGCCTATGGGCCAGAGAGAACAGGCACTGAGTGGCGATCAAGCAGCTGGACGCAGGCTCTCTGACTCTGAGCACATAGATCTAGTGCAACAAGAGTCTTTTTGTCCAACATGTCCTTATCTTCCCTGTCATTGCTCTGTCAATTCCCATTCGGCTCGAGGTTACACTCCGATAAGATTATCTTGACGGTGTGTATTAACCCATTTCCCGTCCAATAGGAGGACAAAGGCCCGCGGTATACGCGCCATCAGCAGGCCAACAAGCCATTATTAAAACTCACAATAGCATCCATACAGCATAAATCAGGCTTATATTCATCTGCTCTGCATTACCATGACTTACTGCGGTGAGCAACAGGTTCCCAAGTTACTACGGGGATTTCAATAAATAATATCTAATAATGTCTAATTTATGTCGTTAGATTATTAATTATCAGTAGTAGTAGGGCTAGCATTATTGTTGTTGTTTATGTTATTTTACTAATGAATTACCATAATTAAAATAATGTAGGCGGGTGTCAATATATTGGTCTTTCATTGTAGAAATAAAAGTATTTTATATGGCTTTAATATTCTTTCCAATAATTAGGCTATCTATTAAGATCCCCCCCCTTCTCATTCGTTCAGTGCAGCGCCACGTCTATGTGCCTGTAACAGATTGGAGTTTAAGGGCTTAAACTTTAAATTACTTGTGAATTTAGGAAGATAAAAAAATTCAAATTATTAATTATGTTAAATTGCGATTATGGTTTTAGGGCCACGCGCTGCTTGGCAGCTCTCGTCTTTGGCTGCAGATGAGATGGAGAAAAAAGTGCCAATCGTTCTGTCATTGACCTCAAACTGGGTCAGCTGATTTAACTCTGTCATTTTCCAAAAAAAACACCAAGACATTGAGCTTTTTGACAAATCATAGGTTATTATATTAAAAAAAAGCTCCTCCTATGATCATTTTAGAAAGACTTTAAAACAAGGCAATAAAACCAATGTATGCCATATGATCAGGGGAAATATACGGACATGAATTAGAAATAGAGGGCCATTTGCAGAATTAGAAAACGTGTGTATACTGCATCCCTTCAACTTGAAGAAATACAGGCAAACCTTTTAAAACCCACAATCTTCCCCTGGTGAGCAAATGGGCAGCAAGGTGCATTTGTTGAAGCCTTTCAAATGCTAACGTGGCCATATTTCACTCTTACAACCTTCTCACATCTCCATAAAATATTACAGCACTCAGAGTGATGACTGGAGCCTGGCGCTTTTTCTCACACACTTTCTCCGTAATAACGCAGTTTATCTCCAAAACACTTAGGCTATTATCTCACTCTTATTAAACCCCCATGTGTCCTTTAAAGAGTTTAATACCCTGTTATTTTGATCAACTTCTGTTTTATCTGAAAATACACTGACTGGTCTTTTTCATCCACTTCGCTCAAATGGGCTGCCTGATGAAAAATATGAAATGATCAGAAATAGTGGCGATGTTCAAGATGGAGATAAAGTGAGTCAAACCGTAATCTTTTACAACACGCACTGGAATAACTCAGTTTATTTTCTGACCTCATTCTCCAAAGTACCGGGATTAATCGCGAAATAGTGTGCAATGGAAATAATAATAATAAAAAACAAAAAAACACGCTGACTGGTTGAAAGCCCTTACCGCATATCACATCAAAGATATCAACAAAAATAAATGTAAAAATAGTTAAAAATAAATAAATAAATAAATAAATATCAAGTAGAATCGGTTTATGTTTTCCGTGGATTTATCTTTAAAATGAAATCTTCAGTCTGCAACCATTAGGAGTCCGTCCTCACCCCGGTCGGTCTCGTTTCGACTTTAATTTACTTTCACTGTCTGCGTTACAGCTTATAATGTAAATGTATATTCTTTGTCATTTTGTGGAAACAAAGATTTCCACGGTGTGAGACGCATCATTAACAGCAGAGCTAAAGCTCTTAATAGAGTGTGGCTGTTGATGCATTCAGGGTCTCCTCCGACACTCTGACTTCCACAATTTAAAAGCCTTTAACACGGCTATGAGCAACAATCAAGGGGTTTCAGTCAATGCTGGAACCGACTTAGCTAGGCCTATAATTTCTATTTGCTAGCTTATAGTGTCAAATAGCTAGGCTACAAAAACATTGTTTAAAGGAATGAAAAACGTAGGCAAAACAACTTTTAGCCTAAGCTAACCTCGGGCTGAAAATGAACTAGCCTACTTTTTTTACCCGCTGTGAAACTTCACTGTCCGTAACCGGGAAGATCATCTATCATAGCCTAAATAAATCCAGTCAATCATTAAAACCACCGAGTAGATTCGTTCACATGCAGTTTAACTAGAAGCTATTATTTCCAACAGCACGTCAAGGCAGCACCCGTCCTGCGAAGACGCACGTGTGAAGCAGCGGAGTTCCTGTCTCCTCCAATCAGGGCGCTGTCTCACTCAGCCCCGTCCAATGGGAATAGCGCGCGTGCAGGTGGCTGCGCTATTATCAGCGGGTCCCGCTTCACCCCCAGCCTAGAGCGAGTCAATTTATGGAAAGACAAGTCGACCCTTTAATGGTTCCCATCAAAACCACTAAAAACATCATCAGAGCGGCCGACTTCCGCGAGGATTCCTGTGGCGGACGCATGCAGACTCCGACCAAAACAAACCCGCGGAGAGACAGTTCTGGGAGTTTGCCCAAGCTCTTCACTTCCCAGTAGAGAAGAGAAGTTCGCTTTTGCTCAAGTTTTTCAACATTCAAGAGTCTGCTTCTTCCTCATCCAGGATACTTTCGCAGAAGGCGGCAAAAGTGGCCTGGCTCCTGAATATCACCAGTCCGCTCGGCGCCTTCATTTACTCGTATTAAGGTTCTTTTTATTTCCCGTTTTTATACAAGCGAGTTTGGTGGTTCATGTTCACAAATGTTAGCGGTCGGGCAAATGGAGGCTAACCGGCAGAGTGCTTTCGTCCTGGGCAGCACCCCGCTGGCGGCGTTGCACAACATGACCGAGATGAAGACTTCCCTTTTCCCGTATACGCTGCAGCAGAGCCCGGCGGGCTTTAAAGCGCCCCACCTCTCCAGCCTTAACTCCCAGATGGCCGGGGGGACCCCGCACGGAATAAGCGACATCCTTGGGAGACCCATCACCTCGGCCGGACAGCTGCTCTCCGGCTTCCCCAGGATAAACGGCCTGGCCACTACCGCAGCCGCCGCGGCAGCAGCCGCCGCGGGGATGTACTTCACCCCGGCGATGTCGCGGTACCCAAAGCCGCTGGCCGAGCTGCCGGGGAGGGCGCCTATCTTCTGGCCCGGGGTGATGCAGGGTTCTCCCTGGAGGGACCCGCGAGTTCCTTGTCCTTGTAAGTCCTGACTGACTGGCTGGTCCACGTTTGGGGGTAGTTTTTGAATTGTAAATTTCCGAAAAAGCCACGGCACATTTGTGGGGTTGTATAGCCTAATGTTTCTTGTCTTGTGATTTGACATTACATTATTATTATTAGTAGCCTAGAATTATTTTGGCCTGTCACTACGGGGCAAACACACACAAACAAAACAACTACACTATATTTTACACAGCAGTCACAGGTAATGTAAAACTATTAGGTTATAATAAATATTAGCTGTACGAAGGGATACACATTACACTGCATGGTCACTATAAAGACACACACACATACACACTGCCTAATAGAATATTTTATTCTAATGTAATACTTGGCGGGACTTTTAATAAAAATGATAATAAAACTGTAGGCTAGTACCAACTCACAGATGAGCTCAGACACACTTCGAGGCTTTTCAGATTTGCTGAGGATCATTTGGAATTAGAAGCATCACATTTCAATATCAATAGAAGATTTTCATTTTAAGTTAGTCAATGAAGAAGTTAATGGTCTGAACGTCCACTCTGTATAAACCCGTAGCTTCTTGTGTTTCTTATTCCAGCTCAAGCTAATATGATGTTGGATAAGGATGGAAAGAAGAAACACTCCAGGCCGACCTTTTCAGGACAGCAAATCTTTGCACTGGAAAAAACCTTCGAGCAGACGAAATACCTGGCCGGCCCAGAGAGAGCCCGCCTGGCTTACTCTTTAGGAATGACCGAGAGTCAAGTCAAGGTAAAAACCTGCTTAATTGTTGGAAAATGTGGGAAAAAATATTTGCAATCTGCAGGCTAAAATTCTATTTTGGCTGCGTGCAGAGGGAAAGAAAATAAGTCATTTGTAATCGATGACACACAACATATATAATTCAAAGTGTTATTACTGATGTTGCTATTATTATTCAGTGCAATTGTTATTGCTATTGGTAGCATTTTATTGGAGTGTATCCAGGATGATTTACACATCACCTGTTGTGGTTAGTTTAATGGAGCGTTTCTGTTCATTACCTGTTCATACAGTACATGTGGACCTGTTGAGCATCTGTGCGCATCTGTCCCCCTTCCTCAACAGGTTTGGTTTCAGAACAGAAGAACCAAATGGCGGAAGAGACACGCAGCAGAGATGGCCACGGCCAAGAAGAAGCACGACTCCGAGACGGAGAAGATGAAGGAGAGCTCGGATAACGAGGACGACGACGAGTACAACAAACCCCTGGACCCCAACTCAGACGACGAAAAGATCACGAGACTGTTGAAAAAGCACAAGGCCAGCAACCTGGCGCTGATCAGCCCCTGCAGTAACAGCTCGGACACTTTGTGATGCACTCATTTTTTTCATCCCCTTTCCATTTGACACTGCGAACATGCGCCTGGGGGAAGTGGTCTTATTGGGTTCTGACAGAGCAAGAAAATGCGTAAAAACCGAGAAAGACGCACGGAAGACGCGCAACCAAAACATGGCCAGAGACGCATTTGGCTGCATCCAAACCCCCCCCCCCATCCAGACACTGTAAACACGGAGATATAACTCCTGTCCACAATGGACTTCAAGAAGACTGATAATGGCAAGTTCATGTCAGGTGAAAGGACAGAAATATTGGGACTGGAAATTGTTACGGCGACGCAAATCCGTTTTTACGCATCCAACTGGAGTTTTAAACAACAGGTGTAAATGTAAACACATTATTATACACACACACACACACACACACACACACACACACACACACAATCCGGATCAGTGTTGGGCTTATTGCTGTGACTTATTCCACAAGTAATGCTGCTTTGCTTTCCCCGTGTAATTCATGACACTTGTTACATTATTTCCAAGATTACTGCCTCTGTCACCTTTACAAGCCAGGATGGCCATTCATTTTGCTCTGAATGAGACGGATGGAGGTTCTTTTGAATTGGTTTTCAGTACTTATAATATTTTCATCTGCAGAAAAAAAAGACATTAGCCTACTGCCAGTCCTTTTTCATTCTGAAGTGAAGAAAGTGCACCATTTTATAAAATGCAGCCTCTATCCAATTTTGGTTTAAAGAAAAGCAACAGTTGGTGTAGCTTTGAGAGGTGTCTGTAAGCTTTTAGTAGAAGTGATTTATTAGCAGCCGACTCTGATCCGGATCCCAGACGCATGTTTCAAATGGCAGGTGTAAACGGGGCCTGTGGCGCTTCTAAAGCTCAGTTTAACCAGGGTATCCACTGTCCTAAAAGGCGAGAGAATGACATTTTTGAGGGGGGCGCAGGTTGGAGATGAATGAATGATTTGTGCTGTAGCCTAAAGATGAAAATGTACGTGAGATTGTATATATTTTTTACTGAATAAGTTATGTTCCAACCAGTGGAAACGTGGCAGCCTTCCTCCCTCCGCAGCCCGGACGCGCTTATTTCCTCCCAGATATAAAGGCTCTAATGTCGGCCCCTGTCCTCCGCCTTTTACAAATTGTCGATTCAGTACCGGCACACACATGTATAGACGCAAAAATGCTGTAAATAATCTGCAAAGGACAGCTTGTTTAACGCCATCACTTTTCTTTTGAAGTTTCTGTTTCACCTCATCACACACAGCGGAGTAGAAACGTGCACCATCGTTTGTGTTGGAATTAAAGAGTATTATTGCTTCCGGGAAGGTTATAGGAAGAAAAAAAACACTTTGTATTATGAATAAATTATTTAACAAGCATTTTTTTTGTGTTATTATCGGTTTTGGTATTATGTATGGGCTTAATATAAATTAAAGATAAATTCATGACTATCAATAATTGAATTTCATTATTGGCAACAATGATGCTTTTAGAGGATTCATGCTGATTTAACATGAGAATGATTTATGTTTTAGAAACGAAACAAGGAACTCATAATAATAATAATAATAATAATAATAATAATAATGTCACACTATATGTTATTAAGTGAACCAATTTTCATCAAACAGTTTAATGAAAATGTATTTAAAAGCAAAAGTGAAATAGGTTAAACATGTATTTTACAATAAGGGATCCCAACGAGAGGTAAAGAATCTAGACAGCATTATTATTATTATTATTATTATTATTATTATTATTATTATATTATTATTGCAAATAGTTCAAAGATTATATATTCGAATATTATTATTATTATTATAGGCAGATTTTGATGATTTGTTTTTCCCAATCAAAATAGAATATGTCCCTTTTTTAATGGATTTGGTTTTATTTTTCATCTTAATTCCTCCCTAACTCAGGATGAATGAACTCACTTTCCTGCAGCGAGGTCCAGCAACAGTATTCTAGTTTAGGCCAATATTCATTAATTGAAGGCAATGCTACTGCTTGGTGTGATGTGGAGCTCGCTGACAGAAGTGCCCCCCCTCTGGCTCCCTGCTGCTACTACACCGTGCCATTCTTCCCTGTAGTGGGCATGAATGGGAGCTGTCTGCACCGGAGTCAGCCAATCAGACAAGAGCAGTCCTAAAGTCCAGTCTCACTCAGAAATCCTTCATAAACCATGTATGTATCACACAATGAGGCTCTGAATAAATAAAGCGAAAAAAAATGAAACAATGCATTTTAATTGCCCCTTTCTTACATTTATCATATTGGATAACAGCACGTGCTTAATGATGACTTTATATTGACTTTATAGTACATAAGTATTATTTTTCTTTTTAAAAGCGGTATGTTAAGTATCCTTTATATCAGTTTAAGTTATATAGATGTTTGTAGAGGACGTTTTAGCATCAAATACCGTGTTCAAAAAGTCATTTGTTACTTACAATGCACAATCGTCTTTTTAATACTAAATATTACATTCAGAACCATAATAATATAAAAATAAGCAAGAATAATAATATGAGTGCTATATATGAAACATTAACTTATATAATTGCAATCTATTTCTACTGGAATGTCTCTCGCTTCAGCCGGTCGCATATACACACACACACATATATAAATATATATATATTAAATGGACATCAGTCTGGATCCAATTGTTCCATAAAGGGCTCACAAATTGCACATTTTACAACACTGAGTATTTTCTTAACTGAGAAAAATGCACAAAAAACGGGACTTGCAAATATATCCTAATTAAAGTCGATATTAGGAACTATATATAGAATATCATTTTCCGTTGGTGGAGGGTAGGAGGCCCATCTTAATCCAATTAAAGCCGATGTCACAGTGCAGCTCCATGAAGAACAGACGAGCCCAGGGAGTGGATTTCTCCTCTGTTGGTACCACGCTGTAATAATCTACTATATAATCTACTGGTGATACACTGATGATCCCGCGGAAGGCTAATTGATGGAGACCTTTTGACAAAGAGCTCTTATTGTGTAGTAGTCTACTGAGGTAAAATGAGAGGTAATGAGGACAAACAGCCGTTGAGCTCTAATGGTTTTTATTGCTTGAGAAGTGCATCACCTACAGTAGAGGCCCAGGCCGGAAAAGGCTAGAATAAAATCTCTTATCTGCTTTTTATATGATGGAGTGAAGAAAAGATTTGCGGCTTATATTCCTACAGTACACTCACAATGACCAGTAGGAACGAAAACAGGCAGGCTCTTTACAACAAGAAAACAGAAAACAACGTTTTGCCTACAAACCCAAATCACACAAGACAACATGAACTCTGCAGCAGGCACAAAATCATTTCCATTTGCGATTGTGATTTTGATAAAAAAAAGAAAAGAAAAGAAATGTGACGGCTTCACACAGTCTGGAATCTGTAGTGTAGGCCTAGTAAACGAAATCGATAAAAAGAACTCTCGCCTCTTTAATGCTCAAATTATTTGCAATGAACGCTACACACAAAACAAAGAAAAAGCCAGTCGTCCTGCTCCTCCTCCGCGTTTAGAGTTTCTCTCTATTTGTTTACATTACACAATCAACACCTTTACCATCTGACTTAAGTATTTTATAATTCTTATACACTTTATTTCTGGGTAGGATACTTGGCACCACAATGCAGTAACAAAAAATGACAGAAACAAAACAGTTTACATTTTAAAGATACCCAAGCCTATCTAAAAAATATCACATTCAGAACCATAATATTATAGAAATAAGTTAGAGTAAGAATAATAATGTGAGTGCTATATATGAAACATTATCTTATATACTTGCATGGTCTATGGCACTGCTTAAACAATCTTGGATAGGCAATAAATCACTCAACAGTGTTTTTTCTGTCTGCTTCCTCTCCCACTGACTACTCAAAGGTTACCGTGGCTGCAGGAACTCCCAGACACCTTCAGCACAAACATTTTGGTAAGAATGATAAATTATCTCTTTAAAAAGAACAGTAAATAAAATGAGACTCAATGGATGTGTCGGGCATAGCAGTGTGTTGTGCACACAACAACTCAAAAAAACAAAAGAAAATGTATATATTTATAGATAAATTGTTGAAATGAATGGAAAAAGGTTTCTATCTATTCCAACAAAGGGACCAACAAAGTTTGGTCAGAAAAGAGAACGGCACTAAAAACCATGAACAACTCTATGTTATACTGTCCAATGTACAAATAAACCTAACAATATAGATATACAACTTTTTTTTGCATTGCACTTTTCTTTTCTTAAAACACCTTACACACTGTGTGGAAAGTAGCTTCTATACATAGAGGCATACCTAAAAATGGCAAGTACGGTGTCTAAAAGTATGTAGTAGGACTGATCCAATTAGAGTTTTGGCAACAAGGCTGTGGCATGGAAAAGAGTCGTCCGTCCGTTCTTTTTTTCTTCTTTTTCTTTCTTTTCTGGGGAATGGGGTTGCTTGGCAACAGTGAGGTCAGCGATGTCTGTCTTGTCTGGAGCCGGGCCCTCGGGTGCTCGTCCACATCTCAACAAGTGTTTTACGGAGAGAAAACGGCTGGGTTTTCATATGGATGTTGGTGTCAGGACAACTGCAACTGGTCAACACTGCTGAAAACCTCTTCAGTGTACGCTTGTGCAAAGTGTGTGTGTGTGTATTTGTGTTTGTTTGCATGCAAATGTGTGTATTGTGTGCATGCGCGTGTGTGTGTGTGTGTTGGTGTCCTGTTTGTTTCTCCAGTGTTCTCACAGAGGAGCTTCACAGGAGATCTTCTCCCCCCTTTGGCAACCCTTCCCTGTTGAAAGAAAAATGGACATTTTTATTCATACATACCAAGATACCAAGTAATCATTTCAATCAAATGAATGACCCCCCCCCACCCCCCTTTTTTAAGTATAAGCACAAGATGCAGTAAGTTTGTAAGTAAATGTCTTAAAATGACCAAAGCATTTTAAGCAAATCATTTTTCCACTGATGAGGTTTTATTTTGGAATAAAACTCTTTCGAGCAAATCAAAGAAACAGCAACACAGGGAAGAATTATAATGAAGAAAAATTAATATTTACCACGACATCACTGCACCACACAACACTTGCGCTTATTTGCATTAGGTTTACCTGCCCCCGCTGTTATTTGGAAGGACAGGAAGACGGGCTGGCAGGGGGACAGAGACAAACCACAGTTTAAAACAAACTAAAAACAAGACTTTATTAATGCTCTCTGAGACAAGTGCATGCTCTTTCCCTCTCGGAGCGCCCATGACACACAGGTTAGACACACAGGTTAAGCTCACATAGCGGTGCGGTGCATTTTTGGGCCTGTGTGCTAACTACATTGGACATTTTTTAAACATGGCCAGCTGGGACTTTAGCAGTGTGCGGCCGAGAGGTGAGCGCTGCTGCAGTATCTATCAGTGTGCTCAGGTCACCTCACACACACACACGACTGTCTATGTCACACTAAGTAGTGATGAAAGACCTGACTTAAGGCGCCTCTCTTTTCAGCATGAGACCTTCTGTCTGACACCGCGGAGACTGGAGCGGCAGTGTTAAACACTTTCTATAAAGTCAGCTGGGAAAAAACCCCTCCTCTCCTACTTTCTTAAATATACACATCCTTTAAGAAGGGGGGGCTGCCAGTGGGGGAAGTTTTATTGCAAGACTGAATATAGCTATAGTCTACTAATTTCTACAAATTTTTTGTAATTCTTGATAATAAGGATTCAAGATGTTCTTCCCGTCCCATCTGGTAAAGCATCTTCAACATTATGCACACTATTGGAAACTTTAAACTGAAACTGATTATGGCACTTATGTGCAATGCAATAAATGCAGGTGAAAGCCAACGTAGTGTAAGTAAACCACACGTTATAACATTAAATAACATCATCCTCGTCATAAAGCTGCAACACACCGACATGCAGACGTATACAAACAGTTGTAGAGGCACATGTGTTGAGAGGAGTCCATCCTTTTCAGAATCAGTTTCATCACAACACAGACAGGATGTGGCCAGAGCCCCTGTTGTTACCTTGTGGTCCCCCATGCAGACATTGGGCCCGATGTTATCATAGACTATAGACTTCTCTTCATTTTCAGGCTGCAGACACACAAATTAAACAATTGGTGATGAAAATGTGCTGATCAATATGTTTTAATTGAGTCAGCAACACTGTGTTGGTGTTTACACATCATTTCATTACATGTTATGACACATTCATGGATGAGAATTCAGTGTAGTGGCTTCATTTAGCACAATTAGCGAGATTATATTGTTGATTTCAAAATAAAAGTCACATAGAACAACACTGGTGGGATTAAAATATGTCCAAAATGAGGCTATTAGCTTCACTCTTTTTCTTTTTTAATTTGGACATTAAAATGAATTGCAAGAATCTGCCAGAACAGAACAGAACAACACTTTTACTTTTTTCGAGTATCAAAAAATGCCTCGTCATTCATTACCAACTTTTAATACCTAAGGAGTAAATCCCATCAGCATCAGTGAGCCAATAAGCATGCAGCGAGCTTGTACCAAGATCTAATCATGTCTGTGATTGGCTGTCTAACATAACATGTTGTAGAGGCATGCAGGAAACACAGAGTCGGGGCTCACGTGTGTGTGTGTGTGTGTGTGTTGTATTTTGGGAGGCTTGACTATAATGTAAGGTGTAAAGGAGCTTAAAAAAGTACTTTAATGTATAATGTTGTAATTTATTTTTGTTAAAATGAATTTTGAAAATAGTATAGTTAAGGAACTGGGATCAGATTCACAGTATGACACCTCTACGGGAGTGTTTTGAATGACACCCAGCTCTAAGGGCAATCATCATTTGTTACAATCCTAAACTATGTGCAAATTATTTGACATTTGACATTAATACTTTTGTTTAATATATAATTATACTGACTCAGCCATTCAAATTAATATAAATACTACCAAGTAATTGTAACTGCCAAGTAATTAAGTACTTAAACACTTAGAACAATTACGCCTATTGCAGGTAAGTGACCAACAGAAAGTGAAAAAAATGATTTGTCTTGTTTCTGTTTTTTTCCGATTGTTTAATGAAACTCTAATGATGCTTGGCTTTACAATTAATGAATAACTCTGGAAACATCACATATATAAATCACAAAGTCCACATGTTTGTTTTGTTCAATTTAAGTGATGTTACAGATTCTCAGAGAGCACAGCATCTGATTTATGGATAACACAAGTATGCAGTGAGCTGGACGCCGCTTTAGGAACTGGGCTCAGTTTGTGCACAGCGCAGTGAGGAGGAATGAAAAGCAGGAGTAATTTACAGAGTGGACATTTGCCTCTGGACCAAGAAGTCTCTCACTGTAATCTAAGTGCCTATCTGAGGGAATCATGTTTCAATATCACTTTCTGCACACAAAGAAGCTGTTACCCACTGACACATGAATCTGCAGACTGGAGAATAAATCACACTTGTCTGGTTGAACTAAAGACTTTTTAAAGTCACACACACACACACACACACACACACACACAGGCTGGTGGGTACTAGTTGTGACTCGGTGAGCTGCACTGGCGCTTTAGAAGAAAGAGACAGAGCTTGAGAATGAACCATAAAGCCAAATCCAAATTAACTTCAGACCAATCCTGCAGCGGAGCTGGGTCAGCACACGGTGCGCCCCCACCTCACTCTACCTTTCCTAGCAGGCCACGCACCGGCACCTCTCTATTTGTCTGGCAGCCGGGACCCCCGAGCCACTGCCTCCCAAAGCCGGAGATACATTCATCAAACACACACTTGATAATTTACAAAGGCAGCATAAAATTGTGGATTTTCGGGCTGCATAATCTTTAGACAGATAAACAAATTACCCGGGGCCCTCCGGCAGAGAGGGAACGCTCGCTCGGCTAAACATTCATTACCGGCGCTCCCGGAGCTGGTGCCGTGCCGCATAGCCAGCGGGCAACCTTTGGCGTGTTAGGGCTCGGCAAGCAGAAAATAACATGATGGCGAGTTAACCGACCGTGCCATGATAGATGATGCCACACGCCGGGCTGTTTACGGGCCTATGTCTCAACAATCTGTAATGCTCGGAGCCAGAGAGTGTGTGCTCAGTGAATCATCAGCCAATCTGCGAACACACTAACTGTTCCACTCTGTCCCTGCAATACAAGCAATTAGCTGGTGCTTCAGGGGAAGAAAAGCAAACAACAACCCAGCTGTGTATGTGTGTGTGAATCACTTTTTTACATAATTCTGACACATTAAGTGGGTGAAATAAACTGGGTGTTTTTCACAACTGTAGTTGTTGTTCTCATGTGGCTTCAATCAGTAAAGAAGAAAAATCAGGAAGGAATTTCTCATTGGTGGTGGACAAAAGAAAGCCAAACTTTCCGAGGAGGCCCCTGCTGTGGACTGTACCTGTACAATACACCGCTACACACACACACACACACACACACACACACACACACACACACACACACACACACACACACACACACACACACACACACACACACACACACACACACACACACACTCACACTCACACTCACACTCACACACTCACACTCACACACACACGTACCAAAGCCTGTGTGTTCCAACCCTGCAGACCCAGACCTCGACAGTTGAACTTATCTGAAATTCTTACTGGACTTTCTCTGGTAGTCATGGCAGCTGTTTTCCAAATCAAAAGGAGTTGTCTTATGGAAAACGGGTAACAACAAATCTGGGAAAACTTTGCAGAGCTGCATGGCGTATCTCTAAGTAATCCAGCAAACAGAATAGGAGGAGAGCAGCCAGAGGTGACAGATTGGCTGGAGCTTACAAGCTGAACAGTGTCCTACTCTCTGAGGAAGGAGACAGATCTGTGGCTTTATGAAGAAGATGGGGCCCGCTGGAACTCTACGGTATAAGTGCTGGGATATATATATTGTCTGGGTGGACCCGTGGCTTAGCGCTCCAAATTAATATTCACAGACACCTCATCCGTCCATCTGTGGAGCGCCAGAGGGTGTGTAATGTGGATCAAGGACGACTGAGTTGTAGAAATAAACGCTGAGACATTTATAAAGACATCTGTGTTTTAGTTGAAGGAGAATTCCAGTCAATTCCAACATGTAGCTCTGTTGTTTGTACATTTGGAGGTCTGTCAGTAAAGAGAAAAACTAAACCAATCGGTGCTGCCTACACCGAGTTATCCTCCTGCTAGAGTTAGCACCCAACAGGCTTAAACAGGGCAAGTTTTAAATGTGTTTTTACCTCTAAACATGTTAGTACTACTAACAACACAGAAAAGAGATAAAACTAAAATATGATACAATGAGGTAGTGTCTCCAAACGTACCTCAATTATAACTTGTCTCCTGCTAGTGGTACTACAGCACTTACTTTTTAAATATATTGTAGTTTGTAGACAGTCCCTAAGCGCTCCTTGCAGTAGCAACACAGGAACAAAACACAGCTGAATTAACACAACTTTCATGCATTTCTTCCACATCTCCAGCAATCAGGATCACTGTGTTCCCTCAGAAGGAATCACTTCACACGGGTAGGCGCTTGTAATGACATTTTGAACATGTTTAGAGGTAAAAACACGTTTAAAACTTGCCCTGTTTAAGCTTGTTGGGTGCCAACTCTAGCAGGAGGATAACTCGGTGTAGGCAGCACCGATTGTAAATGTGGAGTGCAGTCAGTAGAGAGAAAAACTAACCAAACAACAGAGCTACATGTTGGAATCAACCAGAATTCTCCTTTAAGGGAGGAGTGGTGACATTTTGGTTCAAATATAAAGGAATGTGACTTTTAAAAGCAATTAAGCCCACAAATTGGATCAAAAGTGGCTCACCTTTAAGGCCAGGTCTCTGGCAGAGGGAGACAAGAGGATTCGGTCACACCAGGCAGGGCATCTGGTGTTCATGTACTGCTTCCCCTGGCTGCTGTCTTCACTGTAAGGATAACTGAAGAGACACACATACGCAAAACACAATAAGTAAATAGAAAAGAAGTACAGACTCAAACATTTGTAGTCATTTATACACATTTGGTATCCGAGTAATAATGAACTTTATTTTCTTGTAAAGTGCTGCAGAGGAAACAAGACAAAGAAGGAAAGCCAATAAGGAAGGCAATAAATATGATTTATATGAATCAACAGGGCTCCAGAGAAGTAATAAATATAAGTCATCTGCCTTATCTCTGAGAGAGCAATCAAAATGTTTTTTTCCAGAGAAAACAGGAGGTGCATACGTATCACCAATCATCTGAGTCATCTCTTGTATCAACACACATGGATGAAGGGGTAAAAAAAGGAAATTTGAGAAGGATTCAGTCAGAGCGGGCCAGAGGGAGATTCAGTTGCCCATATGTATAGCTACATCCCTACAGGGTCATCAAAAACAGATTAGGTGCGGCAGCAAATGGCCATGAGAGATTTTATCTTGGAACAGCAGGGAACAATCGCATCATTTAAGCGCCGGCAGGGCTGGAGTTGGGCAGAGAGCCACGGAGCTGATACAGATTTACATTGTTGAGAATTCAATTTGCGCCTTCGGCTCATCAAACTGCTTCAGATTTACACGCCACCAATCCAATTTGTTTGTCGGCGCTCATCAGGATGTAAGACCGGGCTTACATACTGTAATACCAATCCAATTTGCTCCTTCAGTGCCACACGTGCTAACCGTAGCAGAACATAAAGTGCCTCTTCTAAGAGAATGGTGATATCCTAATGATAAAATAAACACACACATCGGGCCTTCGATTCATCACACTTGCCAGACTCTGATAGCTTAATTGGACTTTCTGCAAAGGCAGAAAACAATTTAGAAGCATTTGCTTGTGGTGGTTTTGTATGTATATGCATGCATTCAAATCACCATGTGGTTGCTATTGCTGCAGGTGCAACTAGTATACACAGCTACTGGTACTGCTAGTACTAGTAGCATACTACTACTTCTCTATGTGCTCACAGCTAACCCACAAGATTTCAAGCAAAATGCACCTGACTTGGACTATTGAAAATAGTAAAAATATGCAATATCCAACAATGCTGCCAGGTTTTAATGTTTCATCTTAACGGAAAAGATAAAGACCTGGGTTTAGAGGCGCCCCAGTGACCCAGGGGTTAAGGCGCAAACCATGAACCGCGACGTCCCCATTTTGCATGCAACTGGGGACCTTTGTTTGACTGTCTTCGTGTCACCCCTCTGTTTTCTAAAGCGTTACATTACACTGGAACAACCGCTCCAACAGAGGCACCATCAGTCACACAGCATTCTCTGTAACAGCGCCAAAAACTATTCATTTTCATTTACTACAAATGCATGTTTTAGAACTCAAGACTTCCCATTCTGTCGCTAGCCAGTTGAAACGTGAACATTAGAATACTAGCTGTCCCTTCTGCTACCTTTTATTGTCTGCTGTGTCATTTTGTACATATCTGTTTTGTTGTGTTCATGGATTTTATAAGAACTGTCATTTAATTAAATTTGGTGCCTTTTTAACATCAGGTAGAAAGAACATGTGTGAGTGTGTGCATGGGGTTAAAGCTGGGGCATGAGGTACCCTCAACTGACTGACTGGCTGAAACACACACACACACACACACACACACACACACACACACACACACACACACACACACACACACACACACACACACACAGAGAGAGCCCCCCCACCAGGTGTACAAACAGACCTGAAGAGAGCTACTTAGAGAAGTTCCCTGCCTCCAATTAGCATTAATAGCACTTAAACCATGGGGGAAATGCATGGGGGTTTTGGTATGCTAATCAGAGAGCTAAAGAAGTGATCCCGGGATAAAAGAGAGCATGAAGAATAGGATGAGTGAAACAGAGATAGACAGGGAGGCAGAAGAGAGGGGATAAAGATGGATCAGACAGAAAGAGGCAAAGTGAGGGTGGAAAAGAGCAAAGTCTTCAAAGGACTGGTGGAGCTGCTCCACTTCAGGGTGGCCTGAAAGCTCCTGCTTCCTGAGGGATGGTCCTTAGCTTTAAACAGCTTGTGAACAATCCTCCTATCAGGCACTCTGTTATAGCTTTATTGACTAACAAGCATGGGGTCATTTTGGTGTTAAAGAGATTGAGAGAAAATCAAGTTTTCTCCCCTCACCTCCTTCAAACAATGAACTCCCGCCTGATAACAAACTTCCCCGAGCACTTCAACAACAAAACGCTGCTATCGTTTAGTCATTTTTGATGACAGCCAGCCATTGTAAATGCTGATTAAAAATACTCAACAATGGCCATTAAAGGGCCATTCTGCGTCCCTGTGTGCAGGTATAGGTTGTTTCTGTTTTACCGCACCCTCCGTTGGCTCCAATAGAGATAACATGTCTTAATGCAATAGCAAACAGTGGAATGGCGCGATGGGGCCGAAGTGATTAATGTGTCCGATTAGCGAGCTCACAAACTTATCGGGGAAAGTAAACGGTCTGAGAGGGCGTGTGGGCTGGAGTCCGTCAGCTCATATCAGACCCTTATTGCCTGCAGCAAGACTAATTACACTAATTAATGGCCCAAGCTGATAACTGATCCAACTATTGGGTACCTGTATAGCAGGGGGAGCTGCACTTCAACGCACACACACACACAACTTATATGTTACACTACCATTCATGATTTGTAGAATATAAAGAAAAGTTACTAACAGTTGTTAACCCTTTAAAAAATGTCTATATCTGAAATATGGGTTTCTTTTTAACCAAATTTCCACAAAAAAATGGATTGGATTGCATTCAATTCTCTTTGCAAATCCAAATAATCACTTTCATTCCTGACTTAACTCATCTTTTCGTTTCTCTGATCTTAACTAGTCCAAATATGTCATATTGTCTGCTTTTTTAACTCAAATATTAGGTATCATTCTATAAATGAGGGTTATTGACCATGAATTCCAAAAGGTAGTGTAAAACTAGTGGTAGTAAGGTGGTGTTAGTGAAAACTAAAAGTCAGAAAAAGGGACAAAAATGTCAAACTTTTGTCTGTTTTTTAACCCGGAAGGACAACACAAGGGTTAATTAAAAGGACAAAAACAAACATATTTACAAAATGCAGCCATGAATGACCTTAAGGAACAGATAAAATTTACAGTAAAAATACAGGGTTGAGTCATTAAAGAAAAGTTCTATGTGTGAACGAGGGAATAATTCAGTGACAGTCATGTAGTTACAGGTAAGATGGCCACTTTGTGCTGGTTGGGATGCTGTTGAGTCATTTTGTTTTGTCACAGTTTAAGATCCCTTGCAGGTATTTTGGAATTACATGTACAGTACGTCTCGCACAGAGATGCACAGATAGTTTCGATTTTTACTGGCATTGATCACAATCTATGAAGTTCATATACAATATTCTATGTCACGTGCATTTGTAATAGTAATTAAGAATAAACTAAAAAAAACTTTTTGAATGTGTTGTTGATGGACACTATTTTTCCACAATGCAATGCAAAAAAGGACATTCAGGAGCTATTCTCAACTGTCAAAAAGAAATAAATCAAAAAACTAATTTGTTCCTGTGTTTGATGGTTAAATAACTCTGGCAACACAAGAAAACTGCTGTAACATTTTCATTAAAAATAAATAAATAACATTTGTTGTCTATTTGTTACTTCTAACTGGCAGTGGCATGCCAAAGATGTTTAATTGATGTATTTTATTATTTAAGTATGTTGATTGCTTGTGAACTAACTGCACAACCCAGAGTACTATGAATAGTAGCATGGAGTATATAATGTGTACAATTAATATGCAGTATATTTATATTTAGCTACCTTAGGATCTGCACAGAGCTGCCAGTGTCTTTAAATACATCCAAGAGGTCAAGTTTAATAAATGATACTTCTTACTTTATTTACAGTGTATAATAGGCTTTCATGCTACAAAAGTGTTACAGTGTCAACTTTGAGACATCTGACCATCATCAGTGTTGGGTAATGGCATGGTCACTGCTGATGAAATATTTGTCTCAGTCACAGTTTCTTACAGTAATCACCTCTTGTGTAAAGTTGACTTAAGAATAGTGCTATCCTGCTTTTTCCTCCATTCTTTTGTGTTGCCGACCACATCACAAGATGATACATGTGTGTGCGGTCGCACAGCGAGGCCCTCTAGCACCCATTGAGAGCACATTCATTCATGCTTGGTTTGGGGTTTAATGTTTGACTTGGCTGCTGACACATTACTCACATGTGTTCCGGCCCGGTGTCAGCTTGTTTGTCTTGCAACAGTAAAACCTGCTGAGGGGAGCGTAGGCCCTACCTATAGTGTGTCCCTCAGCCTCACCCAGCAGAGGGAGAGGCCATTTCCGTAACATACATTAGCTACAGTATTATCTACACACTTTATTTAAATAACACTTAAAAATAAAAAAAAAGATTCAAACAAAAAGCTGTGTTTAAAATCTAAATTTAGAATTTGTGGTTAGACCAGACTAGCATTCTACTCCAGCCCTCACTTCCATGTCCCACATTCTCTTATCTTCCCATCAAAAGCTATTACCTAGTTCTACATAATGACAAATAAGTGGCAGGCCAAACAGTGGGCTCAGTATTTAATGAGTGCAATATAAACTTGAAAATATAGGTAGGGCAGGAAGCCAAAGATAAAAGTCATAGTAACAGTCATATTAGGGTCAATGGTGGTAAAGAGCATTATGGGATTGTAGCGTAATAGTTGCAAGGAGGTTGGAGTGGCCATTGCCGGGCTAGGATTGGCTAGAAAGTCACAAACTGTGGTTTTCAAATGACTCGTTGTCTCAACAGCTATGTTTGTTTGCTGTTGTCAGGGGAGGCTAGGCAAAACACCACACACACACACACACACACACACACACACACACACACACACACACACACACACACACACACACACACACACACACACACACACACACACACACACACACACACACACACAAAGATCAGCCAAATGCTATCAATAAAGCTGAATGTTTGCTTCGGTTTGTAGAGCTGGGAGGCTCACAGGCACAACATTGGCATAGCGCAGTACAAACAAAGTGAAATGCCATCAGTAGCTCATGGCTGTCAGCCTGCTGGGGTTCAGCTATGCCATGGTTTGCCTTTTAGCTGCTCTAAATGAAGACAAGGAGACACAGATGGCATCCATTTCATCCTCTCCGCATAAGATTGTTTTGAACAAAGCCTCCCTCTCAGTGGCATCATCTCAGACGAGAGGCAATGACACATGACAGTGGACAATCTTCAGCTATTATCGCCACAATGGCCCCCGCTCATCATTTCCACAGGCTCTCTAGTAGTTAGAATGATGGATGTGCTGATGGTTGTATAACAATGTTCCTGTTCAGTAAATCAGCCTGTAGAGCTGAATCCTGTGCTTGCACTGAGCCCACACACTTACAGTGGCTAGGGCGCAGTGCTTTAACCAAACATTGTTGGTAAAAGTGCGCCTGTGGTGCTCCTTAAATGGAGTCACACGCCTCCACTGCAGTACAGCATGGCTGTTCACAGAGCAGAGAACAAGAAGCCTGTTCATGTAGGATGCAAACGGCAGGGCTATAGGACTAATGTATGCACAGTCAAACACACACAAATACACACATGCAGAGAGGCTGACATCATGCGTATAGGCCTTCAGTGGCCAGAGGTGTTGTGTGAAGAGTGTTATTCACAGAACAAAGACAGTTACTGTATACAGGAGAGCCACCTGGGTGAGCACTTCCTATGAGCGCAAAATGAGTCTCGAGGAATTCTCCACGGCTCTGACAATTCTCTCATATGTACTCATTAGCAGTTAGCAAGGACCTGGCAGGGAGCCATTTGTGTCACTTGACCAGAGTCTTTCTCCCATCTGAAGGACAAAGTCATTCTGCCTGGCATCAGCTTTCAAACCACCCCCTTCCTCTTTCATGGACCTGTGAATGTTGTAGCTTTCCTCAGCAGGCAGGTCACTTTTTTGGCTTGTCCTCACAGCAGTTTTGGGATATGTATGCTAACGTGCCAAAGTTGGTCCCATGGTGCTTTCCAAACAGTGAAGACACAACTGTTTACCAGTTTCTGCCTTCTCACTGGCCTAACCCCCCGACCCCTGGGCCACGCTCTGCCCCTGCGCTTCCTTCCATGTCTAGACTTGACAAACACAGATACATGGGACTGGAGCCATGCTGTTGCCTATAGCACCTTCCCATCGTTCTCTCTATGTGTACTTAAAGAGAGGTTCAGTTGAGCTTTAGAATAAATAGAAAAAAAATACTGGCCAGAGAGTTACATATGTTTGCATTGTGCTAGCAAATTGCCAGGTTATTGGCAACAATCTTTAAATACAGAGCAGTTCATTTGCTCGTTTCAGCTCAAATTATACTTTGTGTTCATGTAGCAGCACCAGTCTGCATGGAGTAAGGTGTCAGGTTATTAATAAGCTTTTAATTAATTATTTCTTTCTGCATTAATGTGTATTTATGCGCCATTAGCAGCATTGTGTTTGTTGGTCCACCACTATGTTCCAGACCGAAATATCTCAACAATAACTGGAGGGATTTGTATGTAATCCAAATATTGCATGCATGGTTCTCAGAGGATGAATCCTACTGACTTTGGTGATCTCCTGAAATTTTTTGTTTAGTGCCACATCGGGTCTAAAATTGCAAAATGTGTTGCTGTTGTTTGCTGGTGAACATGGTAAACATACTTGCTAAACATAAACGTGGTAGCATTGCCATTGAGAGCGAGTTACCATGCTGATGTTAGCATTTAGCTAGCCTAACAGAGCCGCTATCATGGCTGTGGACTCTTTTGATTGTCCTATCTTAACGATCTAAGCGCACGGCGGGAAGCGCATGGCGCAGGTGCATTACAAATCCACTTTTGCTAGTTTAACGGAGGAAAAAAAGTGTCCGTAAGCCAGGTGCATTGTTCAAAAGGGTTGTACTTAGTGTCTTCATTAATTCATGTGTGTGTTTTGGGCGAAACATGCAATAAACCAATCAGAGTGCCATCTCCCATTCCCTTTTAAAAGCTGTTTGTACCTTGGCGCGTTGCTATTATGATGGCGGATTTGCTAAGCAGGTATGAGAGATTTTCAGGAGAAGAAACTGATCTGTGCAGGAAGAGAAAGCGCACGAGCAGATCATATCATAATACTATTTCACATTGTATATCAATATTTTGATTTTTAATCAAATCGCATGTTTATCTGCTGCTGTAACAAGCATAGTGTGTGGATGCTGTGAACAAGCCTAGCAGCATTTTACAAATGCGCTGTTAAATTAACAATGAATTGCTGCGTTATTGACTTTAGACCAGGTTTTTGTCGGTCAATCTCCTCAAAATAGCAACATGCCAAGAATGCACCTGAACACACCTTCCTGTAAGACCAGCACGTCCATGGGCGCAAAGATGGGCACAAGTGCATTTGTTATTTAAACACTGTCGGTCTTAAACTATCAAAGACTAGTTTTGGTTTTAAGATTCTATTGTTGCATGTTAAGTTCAATTTCAGGTCTTGTATCATTTGGGGGCAATGTTTTTCACTTAATTATGTCAATGGTGGGATTGGTGTATGTGTTTAAAGATCCATAAATAAATCAAAAGACATGAATGCATCTGACCGTGGCTGCATGGATTATAAATGGGAACAGTGCATGAAGACTGCACACCATCAACAGAACTGTGTGCATTTACACTGTATATCAGGCCTCTAACAATTTCCCTGTAGCAGTGTTGATTTGTGATTTCTTTGCTATGTTGCCCTTCCAAAAATGTATGTAGTGTTTTTAATAACACAAGCTGTACCTCACCAGTTTCCAGATGTTATCTACTGCATGTATGTGCTCCTCTCTCCACCTTTAAAAACAGAACCATTGGACAGCAGCCATCTTTTCCCCCGAAAACATTGCACAGCTTCCACACCATCTCCCTGCTCTAAAATCGCTCATGATTTGTCCATTGATGGAGTTGTACCGCTGGTGTGATGTCACTCAAAATCTCCCTCAAAGCTCATTCCCAGTAACCATGTTACAGACAGAATACATTCTTCCACTGCTCCCTCATTGTCCACTGCATTTCCTCCTGGAGCTGGGGTCCCGATTCAATTTTTGCATCGATCTTGTGCAAAAAAAGGGCAAAGAAATCAGATCAGAGGAGTACTAAAAGCTTTCCCCTAAATCAATCACAATACATGAATAAGTTACTGGTGCCTTAGTATGTTTTAGGGGATATTACCTTAGTTATGCCATTTCAAATATGAAATCAAAAGTACCATAATGTATAATAAAACTTACCATTATTTTCAGTTAAATGGCCATGCTGCAGCCTACGCAAAGTTAATGACCAAATGGCTTGTTGCAGATCCATGCATTATACACAGGAAAAACTAGGTCTAAATAAACTGGCTGATTGGTTTCTAATTTATAGACTCATCTATTCTCGCCCAGTGCACTGGTTGAGAAAGCTAGTACCCATACATGTGCTCCTGTGAATGAGTGTGTATGAGTCGATGGCTCAGGTCCAACTGTGACGAGGCCCGGACAAATTCCTCACCCCGGTGCCCAAGTACTTAGACTTGTCACGGCCAACTTTGACAGACGACTTTTTGAAAGTAAATATGCAATTTACGGCTCGCAGTGTCTGTAGCGCCACAACAGAGAAGAATTTGTGTGTGTGTGTGTGTGTGTGTCTGTGTGTGTGTGTGTGTGTGGTCAGATATGTATGTCTGCCAAAACTGGAAATCTATTCCAAAAAATGAAAAAAGATAGGGATGCTTCAGCTGAAGATACCTGGTAAAAATAGAAAGCTGGAGATACAAATATCTGCATTGAGGCTCTTGCTTTGTATGTACATCCGTCGCTTTGTCTTATCAATCCTTAGTTTAATCCCTGACAGCATTTCTCATTGTGTGACAACTTCTTCTCCAACAGAGGACAACAGAAAGAATTAACTTGCAGATTAAATGTGTGTGACTAGTATTGATTTATAGATTTCAACAAAAGCGAGCCGTGTGTGTGCATGAGTGTGTGTGTCTCAGTGAGGGTGTGTTCTGATGGCGTGCATTAAAAAGAGTAATAACCTCACAGATGGCGAGGGGCCGGTCCAGAGCAGGCTATGCAATGGAGAACAATCGTTGTGGCTTGATTGCTCAAGGAGCACAAGGCAGACCTGACAGGGGGAGGGGGTACCAGTATGTGTGTGTGGGGTGTGTGTATGTGTGAAGTGGAAGGAGGGGGTTGTTTAAGTTTAACTAGGCCACTGCTACCCATTACAAGACTGACAATGATGTGGTTTGTCGCAGGCACAGAGTAGATCAAATCAAATTTCATATGCTGCTCTCTGGGTTTCATCTATTTGATTCATCATCACCCTGAAGTATGTGGAAATCATTTGTATTCCTTCACAGCGGCACATTCATTCCTCCCTATGGAGAGATGATTCAGTATTATATGGATGGTGCAAAAGTCAGCCAGTGTAAAAGGACAATAAATCCACCTGTCACTTATGCAAAGTGATGTAAATGGGGTCCCTGATTAAGACACAGAGTCATTTAAAAAACAGGGACTGGCAGAACCTTGACACATGCACTCACACACACAATCTCAACCTCACACTCAAAGCCACTCACATATACACATACGCTTTGATAGCTCTATGTATCTCAAGCCCACTGGCTCTCACACACAGACACACACACACACACACTAAAATCCCCCGCCGCCCTGCGCCTGCCACTAGAGCAGTTTATCAAGTAATTATTGTTTGATTACAGCGTTTCATTATCTGCACTGATTGAGTCACAACCGACGGCAAAGGTCAAGCGCCATTAACGCGCTGCTCCCGAAACATATTTCCATGCCGGCCGCGTGTTTGCCCTCCCTCTCCTCTGAAAGGGCTAATTGCAAATGCATTTGTTTGAGGAAGAGGAGAGGAGACCACCCGCCCCAGTCTCCCACAAGTCCCACTGAGACGGAATATCAATGCTGTCCAAAGCATTTGCAAAGCGACACACATTCACACACCCACACATGCATATGAAAAAACATACACATGGGAGCAGTTTGAAACCATATCCAATCATAATTAACAGTTGATATCTATCAAACACAGATCCAGCAGCTTTTATTAAACCATTTTGGATAATAAGGGGTTGATTGACTCCTTCTGAAGTTTACATAATATTAAAGGGTCCTCATGGCCACGATCTAGTCAGCATAGTAACTGCATTTACCAACAAGTGATAGAAGCCTGTGGGTGAAAAGTCAAGCCTTAGGGTTTACTCTGTTTAATGTTGTTGTGTTTTGTTCTATTTGTGTCGATGCCCAGTAAAAACCATTTCTGAATTTTCAAACAAAGGATTGAGGCTTCCTACAACTTAGGGACATTTTTAAAGGATAAAAGTCCCATTAATCCTTTCAAAAATGGGTTGTTACAAAGCTGAAAATAGTTTTTCTTAGCTCATGAAAAGTTATGTAGAACAAGCAATCATTATTGTATTACTATTATCATGAAATAATGTATGACATGTATCGTTGCTGCATAAAATCCATAAAAACACCATTTTAAGACTACTTATTTTTTTAGTCTTCATTTTTTGTGTGTGTTGGTCTTTGAGCAATTGGCACACAAACAGGGTTCTTCTGCATATGGGATTTAGATTAAATTAAATGAATTCCTCTGTGTTACAGGCCAATCAATAACTGTCTTCTTATGCTTGTTGGATGCAGCTCAACCTCTGTACATCATCGCCTCCCACCAGCTGATAATGTACTTGAATGATCTATTTCCAGCTAAGGTTAGGTAGGGTAAAAGCATATTTTTTCAGTAGGAGGATCATTCAGATGAGACAGCGCAAAGCGAGTTGTTGGAAGAAAATGTCTGTGCACCCAAGACCTGCCGCTTTGCACTAGTCGCTGCACTTCCATGTTCAATCAGAGTTTAAGTAAGAGTCCACAGCCATGTTAGCAGCTCTGTGAGGCCGTAATGCACATTGTACAGAAAGCCACACTGCTAATGAAGCAAAAGCAACATTCATAAGGATCATTGCTGTCTGCATCAAACTGCACAAAGATGTTGTGTTATGAGATCACCAATTCAGTAGGATTCATCTTCTGGCAACCACAATTTCATTTCATCCAACAGTAGTTGCCATTGCCATACCTAGACACGTTAAAAACACTTCACGGAGAGTAGTAAAGCGTTGTACTTCGATGTTAGTATTGTGAATGCTTACTTATCAAACAAAGTTAGGTGTGATGTAAAATGGCTCCATACCTGGGTGGGAAGGAGATCTCCAGTTCATGCAGCCGATCCTTGAACACCAACAGCTCTTTGTCATACTTTAAAAGCTGTGTTGGAAAAAAAGAATGGGATTGAGGAGAGAGAGAGAGAGAATTTAATTTTTGATAAAAGGTAAATTCAACAGAACCTGCATGCTCTCTTTCAGCTCTGCCCTGCTTAACATTCATACAATTGACACATTTCTCTTAAAAAGTTGGTGGGCTTAAATATTTGTGCGCTGTTTCCACTGAGCACTTATAGGTGCTGCTGAGCAGTTTTGTGATTATGAAATATGGTTGGTAATGGTGTGTAGTTAGGCTTCAAACTCTAGATTTGTCTTTTGAAAAATAAGTTGGTTTTTCCCAACTAACAAACACATGCCGAGTTAGATCAAGGACAATTTGAAGCTTCTTCTGATTCACAGTTTAACACAATATAATCTGATATCAACTGAAACAAGAAGTCAATACTCCTTTTATCATCAGGCCAAATGACAGTTTAGCAGAGTAGATACCATCTTTGGCTTTATTTAGACATCTCCACGTGCCCATGCTGGCTAAAATTGACAGCAGTTGACCAGTGTGTGTGTGTGTGTGTGTGTGTGTGTGTGTGTGTGTGTCTGTGTGTGTTACTAGCCATGTCCTACTGGGGGTCTATCTCTCCATACTGACAGTGCATCCACACACTCTTCATCAATCATGTCTCCTCACCCAGCTGTAGTCACTCACTAGAGTGTACACACACACGTCCCCCAATTTCCCCCCTTTCACAAAACCCATAAATCATTAGTGAAAAGTGCAATTAGCGACTCCTTGTACACATTAATTATCTGGGAGATGAACAGGTAGCTTGGGCACCTGCATGACTGCCTTCCTGAGAGACTGACAGCGACGCTTCCCAGCAACCCTGGAGGACCTCGCGCTAGCACCACTCTTTCCTTCCAGACAGGAAGACATGGAGATGAAGCCGGTTTAGTGTTTGTTTAGTGGTAAATTGGGCTATTGTACATGTTTCAAACACCAGGCTACAATTATGGCCTGATGAAGACCTCATCCTACACGGTATGAGTCTGACAGCGGCTGTATAGGCAGCTTGACGTTAATGACATTACATTGGTGTTTTACATGCAGCAATATGTTGATGGCTACATGATGAAATATCAGTGAGGCTGACGCGGTGCACATGGGTAATATTGGGAAGGACGTCCTCACAAAGTGGAGACATGAGAGGAGGGATGTTATTGTATCAGCAGAAGGTAACTACATTCTTCCATCTAGACTGACATATTTATGTTGTGCATGTATGACCGTGTATGCATTGTTTGTCTTCCCGGCACTGTTGAGTACACATGTATTTAAAAAATAAATAAATTAAAAAAAAAGCCAAGGTCCAGTATGTGCCTTCACGATGACACTTGGTGTGTTTGTGTGTATGTGTGATATGTGTCAGTGGTGTAGAACAGTGGCCATTACTTGCAGGCAGAGGGGCCTCCCAGACGGAGTCTTAGTGGTTCAAGAGGGCAGATGTGCTGAATCCATCAAACTCACACTGCCGGGGTCACAGGAGAGACTCACACACTGTGGATGAGGGATGGATGAGCAGGGGATGCAACCCCACGCTCCACTGTACACCCCGTCTCACCATCCACCCACTGATAACTTCCTCTAGATGTATGTGTGTGTGTGCGTGTGTGTGTATGTGTGGGCTGCAGCCTGCCGGATACTTGAGTTATGAGGCTGATAGCAATACATATAATTGAGAGTTTTCAAAAATCTGATAATTCATTGTGAAATTTGATAACTGTTCACTAATACCCCCTACTGTTGCTATGCCTGTCAAGCTTTCTGTGATAATTCAGTGGCAAATTTAGAAAATCTAAGTATTATTTAAAACAATGAATTCATGATTTTAAACCGAGGTAGACAAAAGCATGATTCTGGATACTAGCCGGTGACCAGTTTTGCCGGCTGTAAAGACAACTGTCGTTAGCTGTAAGATAGCTGTAAGCAAGATAGCTAACTGACTAAGTAACGTTAGCTGCATGAGTTGGTTGAAAATAAACGTTTGAGGCGAAATCTGCATGTCACAGGCAAAAGCAGCATCCTCATGGGAGCTCGACATTTTGTTAACACACATTATCCCTCCTAAAATTTGATCTGTCTCAAGTTAAACATGTTGATGAATATTATTCAGTTAGCCCTAACCTTTGTCCTAATCTTAACCTGTTTGAGAATGGCAATAGTTGAGTGTTAGGGCTCTTTTACCTTAATCTGGTCCTGGATCTTTTCTCTAATCTTATACAGCTACTATTGATTTCCGTTCCCTAAAATGTTTAAGAATGATCATCTTTTGACTGCCAGAGTCATGGGCTATAGCCCCCAACCTAATCCTAACTGTACATACACACACATACATGTGATATTAGGAGAATACAGAGCTGGGGAACATCTTTTTCAGGTTCCCATTATGTGCTATATAGAGCGGGGGGGGACATAGGACATGGGGAACAAAGGACCCTTTGTCATGTTCCCATTGTGTGCTATACAAATTTGTGGTAATATATGGTAAAGGTGGCACTTAGGCCCATCAAGGCCTTGGTAATCAGTTTAAATGAGTTCAGCTGATCAAGCCCTTGGAATTTAGTTTGAATGAGCTCAGCTGATGTATGATCAGCTGACCATGTATGTGATCTACAGTGCCTTGCGAAAGTATTCGGCCCCCTTGAACTTTTCAACCTTTTGACACATTTCAGGCTTCAAACATAAAGATATACATTTTTTATTTTTTGTGAAGAATCACCAACAAGTGGGACACAATTGTGAAGTGGAATGAAATCTATTGGATATTTTAAACTTTTTTAGCAAATAAAAACTGAAAAGTGGTGCGTGCAAAATTATTGGGCCCCCTTGCGTTAATACTTTGTAGAGCCACCTTTTGCTGCGATTACAGCTGCAAGTCGCTTGGGGTATGTCTCTATCAGTTTTGCACATCGAGAGACTGACATTCTTGCCCATTCTTCCTTGCAAAACAGCTCGAGCTCAGTGAGGTTGGATGGAGAGCGTTTGTGAACAGCAGTTTTCAGCTCTTTCCACAGATTCTCGATTGGATTCAGGTCTGGACTTTGACTTGGCCATTCTAACACCTGGATACGTTTATTTGTGAACCATTCCTTTGTGGATTTTGCTGTATGTTTGGGATCATTGTCTTGTTGGAAGATAAATCTCCGTCCCAGTTTCAGGTCTTTTGCAGACTCCAACAGGTTTTCATCCAGAATGGTCCTGTATTTGGCTGCATCCATCTTCCCCTCAATTTTAACCATCTTCCCTGTCCCTGCTGAAGAAAAGCAGGCCCAAACCATGATGCTGCCACCACCATGTTTGACAGTGGGGATGGTGTGTTGAGGGTGATGAGCTGTGTTGCTTTTACGCCAAACATATCGTTTTGCATTGTGGCCAAAGGTTTTTGGTTTCATCTGACCAGAGCACCTTCTTCCACATGTTTGTGGTGCCACATGCTTGTGGCAAACTTTAGACAAGACTTTTTATGGATATCTTTGAGAAATGGCTTTCTTCTTGCCACTCTTCCATAAAGGCCAGATTTGTGCAGTGTACGACTGATTGTTGTCCTATGGACAGACTCTCCCACCTCAGCTGTAGTTCTCTGCAGTTCATCCAGAGTGATCATGGGCCTCTTGGCTGCATCTCTGATCAGTCTTCTCCTTGTCTGAGCTGAAAGTTTAGAGGGACGGCCAGGTCTTGGTAGATTTGCAGTGGTCTGATACTCCTTCCATTTCAAAATGATCACTTGCACAGTGCTCCTTGGGATGTTTAAAGCTTGGGAAATCTTTTTGTATCCAAATCCGGCTTTAAACTTCTCCACAACAGTATTACGGACCTGTCTGGTGTGTTCCTTGGTCTTCATGATGCTCTCTGCGCTTTCAACAGAACCCTGAGACTATCACAGAGCAGGTGCATTTATACAGAGACTTGATCACACACAGGTGGATTCTATTTATCACCATCAGTCATTTAGGACAACATTGGATCATTCAGAGATCCTCGCTGAACTTCTGGAGTGAGTTTGCTGCACTGAAAGTAAAGGGCCGAATAATTTTGCACGCCCCACTTTTCAGTTTTTTATTTGCTAAAAAAGTTTAAAATATCCAATAGATTTCATTCCACTTCACAATTGTGTCCCACTTGTTGGTGATTCTTCACAAAAAATAAAAAATTTATATCTTTATGTTTGAAGCCTGAAATGTGTCAAAAGGTTGAAAAGTTCAAGGGGGCTGCATACTTTCGCAAGGCACTGTATGTATATGTTTGAGCCACTGCTGAATGCCATTTGCCTAAGGAAGACCCGGCTGGGTCAAAACGTTGCAGCACAATGCTGTCCTATTAAATTAAAGCCTAATACCAAAACATTATCTAAAAACAGCATTCTTTTATTGTAGTGTAGATAAGGAAAATGTAAGGTCAGGTTTCTTTGTAGCATAACCCTGTTTGACTGCTTAACTTTCATATTGGACACTGGTTTAGTTATTACTGGAGGCAGAAAGCTAGTTGGCCTGACATTCTTTACACTTATTCTATTGTCCTTCAAGTTTGCAGGATGGTTTAAAAAGGAAATCCACAATCCAAACTCTTTATACAGAGTATTCATTTGGCCCAATGCACTCCACTTCAATATCAGAAGCTTGACAGGCCTGCAATGCCTAGTTACGGTTGCTAAGATTTGATTGGACTGGGTTTAGTGAGTGGTCAATCATGTATACACTCACCAATAGTGATTTTTCTAGATAAAGTTTTTTAATTAATAAAGAATTGTTGTGTAATGAGAGGGACATTTTGCAAATAAATTTGGTAGACAAACTAAGATATGGTGACATTGTTTCCAAGTTATTTCAAGCAAATTTTGGCACTTCTGTACTGATACAGATATATTTGTAAGCTAACATCAGTCAATATATCAGCCCAACTAGTGTGAGACAGAGCTTGGAAAAAATAAAATGGTGGGAAGTTAGTGTTAGTGTGTATTTACACAAAATGCTCATACTGGTATAATGGTGAATGTTGAGGTACGTATCATGTTCACAGGTGTGATTCTGTTTGTTTTTGTGTGTGTGACAGTTAAAACAGCAGGGGATGAGCAACATATGGTTGTGTGTATCTACGGAGTGTGTGCCTTAAGTGAATGTTGAGTAATTCATTCAGGTGAATGAAAATCCCCTGCAGCAACACATTTTACACTACATTTCATCCCAGGGCAATTAAGCATAATGCTCTACTGCTCTGCCAGGTCAGTGGTTTAAAAAAATAAGAAACACACAGCTTATATTGGTTCAAGGCCTCATGGCATTATAAAGCCAGGAGTAGTTTGTCAACCAGAAATAACCTTGGCAGTTGTGGAGGAGGTGGTGCGAGATCATGCAGCTCCGGCAATATCACAGAGGGAAATAGATGAAGAAGTGTCTGGATAAAAACTACCCTGTCATGGGCTCAAATTTCTGACTTTGCTTGGACGATCAGTGCGCTCTTAAATCATGGTGGCAGTAATAGTTAAGAGGCAGGAAGTTGAGGGTAGAAAAAAAAAAAAAGGAATACGATGTGTTTGGCCCCCAACTGTCCCTCTCACTGTGCTGGCGGCTTGTCCACCACCTGTAATTGTGCTTTGATTTACGCGTTGTCAAATATCCCCTGTGACAACACCTGCTGCCATTAAAACCCATCAATAAATGTTGAGGTGAAAGGTCATTTAATTTGATTTTTACACCTCACACTTGGCTTTCATTGCAGAGGTCATATTTTTCCTTCTTTTTATGGGATCTTCATTATTTTGTGTGGAAAAACGATAAACTGTTACAGGCAGGGGGGGGGGGGTGGCCGATTGGTGATGAACAGGACTAACCCAAACAAAACATTACAGTGCACGGCTGAACTCTCATGTCCATGTTAATTATTTTATGTAGAGAGGAAGGAAATTAGATAAAATGTAAAAAAATGACAGAAAATGGACACCTACTTCCACAATAAGGGGATCCTTTTCTTTCATTGTTGGAAGAACTATGCAAAACTCAAGTTGAACAGCCATATTACTGTAAATAATGCCTGCAGCACATGTAGGCTATCTTTTCTGATAAGGCTCAGGAAACAGTCAATACTTTCCTGAACCATACAGAATAAAGCCAGCTAAACAAAGAGACAACCAGGGACCCAACACGGGATCAGTTTATATAAATCCTATAAGGTCAGATTTCATTCAGCGTGGCTTCTGTATTACCACTTAAGAGCTTTGACAGGTAAAAAATGAAAAAAAAACTTTAAGCTGGAGCGGCATTTGTTCTTTATTCTTTTTATGTCCTCTCATGTTGAAAACGTCTTCAGGCTTTTGAGTAATGCTGAGGAGTACGCTGCCAGCATGACAAAGAGAGGCCGGCCAGACAGAAAGGTTCATCACTTACTACAGCTAGTACACAAACGCACCCTCCTCACCCGGTCCCCCATCTGCCGACACCACACTGATAAAGTTACAATAAAGAGATACTGAAACAAAATCAATGTGGACGGAGGAGGGGGACAGCCCCACGGGCGTGTGCTCCAGGAGAGGAAGAAACTGTGCAGATCTGCCGATGCACGAATGTGTACACACACACACACACACACACACACACACACAAACAAACTGCTCCTCCCATCTCTCCACCGAAGCAAGGCCCCGCGGTGCCCCTTGACGCCACGAGCGCCTGGAAAATGTAATCTTCCCAAATACTCATCAGGGCTCTCCATCGTCCCGCCGTGACAGCACCGGGGATAATTAATTATACAATTTCGATGGGAATATCGACTAAACAAACCTATTAATCATAGCAAAAGTCAATAGGCATGGACACATTCAATCATGTCCCGGCCAATGATTACTCCTCTCAAAATACAATAATTATTTTCAAGAGCTGCCTCGAATTAAATTTCTGTCAAGCTGGTACAAGTCTTGCACTTGATGAAGGATGCAATGGATTTTTTTTCTTCTTTCCCTTCCTTCCCCAGTGGAGGAGTGTGAGGAGGGACATTTATCCTTTTGGAAAGGTAGTTTGTTTTATAAGGATCATAACATGGTGTGTTTAACTAGACCATGACCATCAGATTATCTCGGATGCCCCCATTATGTCGTCCATCTTGTCAGGCTTTGGTGAGTAGATGGATGTTGGGGGTGGAGGGTGGGGATCCTCAGCCTCCTACCGCTACTGTTACACACTTCCTACACATTTCTGCTGATGAGATTCAACGATTCTGCCTTGTTGACTGGTACAACGTGTAAGGTCAATATCTGCCAGTCCTGTCTTTCAAATTCCATCTTTGGGTTAATAGCTGAATAATGTCCCTTCCTGCTGTTTTGGTGATCTACTTATCTCTAGGGGCCTGTTTAAGTGAATTCATTCAAAATGATCACATAACAACGTGTATTTAGGAGATATGCTTAAAGATTATTTCTCCCGCTCAAAAATAACCAGGTTTCTAATCGGTAGGTCAAACAGACTTGTTCACACAACTGAAATTGTGTGTGTAAGCGTTACTAAACTCACAGTCATGCTGAATTGGGGTAAGCATTGTGTAACTTCAGTGCAGCGCTGAAGCTTATACAGAACACAAAGTAGTCAATGTGTTTTACGATTTGACGTTTCCTCTTTAAATCTAAAGAAACCTGATGGGGAAGAAGTAGCTTTCATGATTTTTTTTAATATGAGTACAGGGGCTGCTTTCAGTACAGAAGCATAAAGCAGAGCAATGCTGAAAAAGAGCATGTTGAACCATCTGTCAATCAATTAGGCCTAGCCCTTTACAGATAAAAAAAGTACACATATCATTTTCATAAATCGCTAGATGCATGCTATAAAAAGAAATGTGTGTCATATTTAATATAAACAACCACAATTTAACACAATGTTACACAATTTCCTTGGAATCAAAGTGTTGTGAAACAATAACAAGATATCAGCATGAAAAAATTCAAATTAAAGTTCATACATTTAACTTTTATTATGTTCATACTGTACATTATGTGGCTAACAACATAAATACACTATGCTTCAGTGTGACAACACAGTAGCTTCAGAGTTTGTGTGTGTGAGCGTGTGTGTGTGTGTTTCCTTCATGTGGTTTTTAACAAGGTCCAACTTTAAACTACTTAATGTAATATATAGCCGTATAAAAGTGGAAGTGTGTACCGGGTGTTTGTCTTCTGCAGACATTTAACACTCACCTCCTCTACACTCTCATCTCATTTAAAAGTTATTTCAAAGACACTTGGCCCCGTAGTAGAGACAAAGAGAGTGTGTGTTGTGTGTCGATGGGATGTGAAGGCATCAATTAAAGCATCTGCATGACTCAGGTCAGCAGCTGCAGCCATGGCTTGTGTGCACATGAACATATTTCCTTTTACACTAGCATTTCTGTACCTATTATCCAAATATGGAAAGCCCTCAAATCAAATTATGTGGCTGCCGTTAAACTTTTGAATTCATTTTGGGCTCTGTTCCTTTCACAGATAATCAATTTGAAATGTAGTAAATGGCCGTTGTACTATGAAAGTGGAAAAAGAACGTCTATACAGTTGATAAAGTGAACTACATTTGTAATAAACAACTGGAAGTGGAGAAATAAAGAGAGTAGATGGATATATAAAGGGTTAGGAAGCAAAGAGGTGACTTACTGAGGTCCCATTGTTTTCTCGGAAAATGTCCTGGTTGACATAATTAAAAAGCTTCTTTTCAAGTTGAAGAACAACCTGAATCAGTGGCAAGAGAGAAACGGTGCTCTGATTAATATCAATACTAATGTGCACTGCACTTTGTAATTAGAGCACTAATGAACAGCAGTGTGCTGCAGCACAGTTAATTCTCGACGTGTCTCGCCGAGGCGTCACACCCCTTTACACTGCATGGTGACACAACCTGCAATGACTCAGGGTGAAGGATATGACAAATATAGAACTAGAAAATAAGTAGTATTTGAAGGTTTATTTACAAGGCCACAAGTGCAACTTTCCCTTGTCACCACGCAGTATAGATGCATCATCATATTCCTGTTCACACCAGTGTTTAAAACGGAGGAATTTGGCAATCAAATCAATCTATTTCAATGGAATCGCCAACGCAAATATTTCACATCAAGTTCAACCCTTTGACACACAAATTCTTACTTTTATTTAGCACTCTTCTGTCAAATAGAAGAATAAAGCTGCTTCACAAAAAATACAAGATTTTTTTTAGACAGTTGTAAGACAGGAGGCAATGGTGCAAATACCTTTCTTGAATATACTGTGTGAATTATTGTCCAGTTGGCCCTTGAGCAAAAAAGCTTACTAGCTAGTTCAAAGAGGTTTTCCCCCCTCTATAACAACTCTGTATTGAATGAAATTATTATATTAAGATAAATATGACGGCTCAGTACAGAGAAAATAGAGAGAAGCTCTTGGAGTCATGTGTGTAGTCCCTATGTCACCAAACATCTAGGCCTGCTTATTTCACACAGGTGAATTTTCCGGTGTGACTAGGCCTCATAACAAATTGTTTATTTAAATTTGACAAAAAGTTGTTAGAATGACACTATGACTTAAATATATGTTTAATCTTTTATGAAGTTTTGACAAGTCAGTATTGTGACAGGCAGCATTGATGCCATATAGCTTACCTTTCGGTCTTTGTCCATTTCTTGGAATATTAGCTTGTCAACTTCCTTGGTGTCGGCGGCTCTGAGTGTCTGCACGGTGGTAGTACAGCAGAGATACTGGAGGGGAGAGAGGAAGAGAGAGTGAGTCCTCCCAAAGAGACAAAGAAGAAGGAAAAGAATGTAAAGGTTAAATCCTGTTAGGTATACAAGCTGGTTGTGTGTTCACATGGAAAAACAAAGTTGCTATAATGGAAATTGGATTATTCTGTTACCCAGATGTTCATATACGTATTAAAAGTGTAGCCACCCCCACACCATCACACACATGCACTCAGAATTTGTAGAGTAGTTTCTTATGCTCTGAGAGCAAACCATTACTACAGCCCTTGGTACCCAACGCCATACACTACACTGTGCCGCATTTGAATGATTTTTAAATATCCGTCTCACAAACTACCACCTCACTGTCCCTTCCCTTTATCTGGATCTATGTACTGACCCCATGGACTGTGTGCATGGTTAAATTCTCCTTTGTGGACTCGCTTAACAAATAGTTAAACATTCGACCATCTGTGTTTGAAGACAGTTGAATGAGGTAATCCCTCAGCCAGTGGTTCCCATACCACATAGCAGAGACTGGGTGACCTGATTGAAATTCAAAGCACAGATTAGATAATCGGGTTAAGCCAATATAGCGAGCAGAAAAAAGCCCTTTAGACTGAAATGTCACAAATCAGTCCTGCTTCGGCCAGGAAGAAACGGCACACCAGATTAGAACAAACCATGCCCTGAGAGAAAGTGGAACAACTCTCTGCAGTTCCACTCTCCCTCCTCCCCCTCCGCACCACTGCCTCAACCCCATTCCTTCATACTCCCCCCCCCCCTTCTTTTTCTAAAGGCCTAACAAATCGCTCCATCTTTCACTCATTTAGGCCATCCGAATGCAGGGTCAATATGGTCCCCTGGCAGCCAAATGCTAATGCGCTTAAGTGCGCTTAAGCAGCTTTGTGCAATGAATAGGCCAAAGAAGGAGCTAGTGAGAAGGGCAAGAGATACTTTCCCTGTCAAAAAGTCATTGTAGCCACAACTAGCCAAAGACAACCACGGAAAGTCATTTTTTAGCATCTCTGATTAGCGTATTATAGAGTATAATGTGGTACACTTTATGTTTAACATGTTTTTTCAGACATAAGTGACAAAAACTACAGCCTTTCTAGACAGTGTGTTGAAGGCTGATAGTTATATATATATACACACATATACATACACATATATATATACACATTTATTTTTGGATTCTACAAATATCTGGGTCTTGTAATTCTTTCCAGCAAGCCACCTTCTGTTTCGCTTTGCAAATCCAAAAGTCAGTCAAGCAGAAATCCCTGGCCACAGCTAATTCTGAGGCCAGACACTCACACCGCTTACTGGCACAATAAGCATCCATATCACAAAGACAAAAATAGCCCCTCTATTTACGTGATGAAATGAGTTGGATAATCTGTTACGCAAGTTCAGATCAAAACACGGTCATCACTGAATATGAATATGTCCTCTACATTTGGCAGTGGTACACCTGCATGCATGCATAAGTACATGCAATTGGATATGAACAGATAGAATGGGATGGAAATAATTGAAACCAAAGGTCTCGTATTCATGACAGGCGTTAACTTGTGCCAAGAGTGTCACTACAAAGAAGACTCAATTTGAAAAAAAGAACAATTAGCTAACGCCGCCTTTTTTGCAAAAGTGTCTTTTCCCAAGAACAATTACATACTGGATTCCAAGGTGAATTAAGCTTTAGGGAAACTAATCATTCCAAAGGCAGATTTTTGGCCCATTGCAAGAACGACAAAGAAGAAGCTGAAGACACTTGATTTATTGAGGATGTGCGCCGTCAAACTTAACAGGATTAAAGCTATTATCATCTATATTTTTTAACAAACCCAATCCTGGGCTGGACTGTAGCATGGCGTTGGATGCTGACGTGTGGCTGATTGATCCATCCATAAGCTCATCGACCGACCAATCAGTGTGTCAGTGCAGTTGGTGGTGGCTGATTGCACCCGATTGATCACAGCTTCCCTACGGTTGTCCTTCCGTGATAAACATCCCCCTCATCCAACACATGCACACTCACAGTCGCACACGCACACACAGCCTCCAAACCACAGTCCTTGCTTCTCCCAGTGCCCCTGTCATAAGATCTGCTCACCAAACACCAAGATGGGGAAAATGAGAATCCCATGCTGTCACTTAGAACCGTATAAATGCAGTGATGTCTTCTTCCTTCTGCCAGCAGAGCCCAGGTGCTTGTTCAGAATCTCTGAACAGCTCTTTCCCTTCAAAGCTCCTGCCTCCTAAGCACATTACACATGGACATACTCTCACTGACCACCCTAAATGATATTATCATGATTCATTTGGCTGAAATTTGCTCCTTATCTAATACATGACAATTACTGTGAGGGAGGGAGCGGGTAAACCAGGCGATGGGAAAATACTAATAGACAGCTGTCAGGAAAAGCTGCTGTAGTCCAGGGGACAGTAAGGATGTCTTCACTCCTCTGGGCTCTTTAACGGATCTGCAAAGTGACTTGGCATAACATCTCTGCATTATGGGTCACAGGTCAACACTGAGTGTTTGTAGAGGGCCAGAGGCCGGGGGGCTGGGATGAGAGGTTGCGGAGGACGGCGCTGCCTTTGTGCATCAATGGAGGATAATCTCATGACTGTCGAAGGAGGAAGCGGCTGTTTAAAGGAGCTCTCTATTCCAGCTGGTCTCCTTAGAAGAGAGGTTAAAGCAATCTGTCCCACTTCAAAGAGCAAAGACACACACGCATTCAAGCCTTCTGTCTCTCGTCCTGCCAACAGATGGAGGCGATCCACTGTGCCCAACTTTAACACCAAGAAGCCCAAAGACAACCCAATGGCCTTCCTGACAATGTATTTTACACACAGGGGGAGGTCAATGGGAAGAACCCACAGAAAAAGAACATTTAAATACACAACTTCATATATTAAAAACAATTAAAACCTTCTCTGCTGATTCTTTTTAACATTCTTCTTTCTGGGGCCAATACAAAGCTGGTTAAGAGATGAAAAAGAGGGAAAACCTGGAGGATGAGGCTGGTGATATTCTATATTTTTGTCATTGTCAATCCCAGGAAGATAACAAATCCAACAATGTGTTAGTCCATCTCTCAATACTTTCCTACCCTATGTGGCACTGAGCCCCAAGCCTATTAAGATGTACCAATCTACTTAAGACGTTAACCTTAAACAGGTCACATATAAAAACTTATTTATAGAAAAAAAAAACGTACTAATTTAATTAATAAAACAGCTGGGCACTCTAGCGTTTAGCAAACATTGCTGAAACAGGAGTATAGTGCATTTGTTAGGGACTATCTTAAGCCACAGATTAATATACATTTGTACACACTCTAGTGAGTATTTACAGCAGCAGGACGATGAATCTGGGATTGAGTCCAAATAAACTACATTGTGGGTTCATGGTAATGAAGGAACATGTCAGCCAGTCCAACGGTGTGGCTCAATGATCTCTATGGAGCTCTATGGCTCAGACAAATAAGATATATCAGGCTTCAGATACACAGGCAATACATTTTAGTAGGATCCTATAAAGATGTACTTGTGTACTTGCAACTCTTTTTCTCAGTATACTCATTAAAGTTTATGGTTTAAGGTACTTGGATATTGCCTCTGACAACACCATACCTTTAAACCATGACTTTTGAGGTCCTGTTGTTACTTAATATCTAATGGTGGTTGGCCATATTTGTATTGGCTTTATGACTAAGTCAATACTGACTCTGATGAAGATGCAGTAGTTTTGAAAAGTTAGTAAAGGTTCATTTTAAAAAAAATACAATCAGAATTACAATCTGCCAAGTGTGAACATGTAGCAAACATGTTAGACATAACAGGGTGCCAGCCAATGCACAATTCCTCTTAACTCCTGGGAGTTTATGTTCCTCCCTGCCTTGCCCCAATCCCATGCAATGAATCACACTAAAGTGTCATTCCACCAATATTATAATCCATTGAGTGCCTTTAGAACTCAGTGATTAAACCTCAATTAGGTAGAGAGAGTGAGACTGTGTGCAGAGGGAGACAGAGGATGAGTGGACAATGAGCTAACTATTCATTCTTCATTACCAGAGGCAGGGGACAAGGGCTCCCCTTTGTGTCAGCGGGGGCAGTGGCATTGTCAGAACGCGCCCTTAATTTTTTCGCTGCCACGCAAAGCAGGGGCTGCCAGCTGAGTTAAGGTGTGCCAGCAGGGCTGGCAGGTTCATTGTGAATTGCTTAGCACTGCTATCACTTTTCTTCCGCTTGCCACTGTTCATCACGGCCATCCCGCATGCATGATTGCGACATCTGCCCGAGCCGGGTAGAAGGGGGCATCCAAAGAAGGCAACAACAAATTTTTCCTCCTGCTTTCATGCCAGCTACTACACAGGAGAGCCAGTAAATCAGCTGTGACCCTCCCCGCCCGATCTGACTGGACACAAGCCAGAGTTATCCACTCCTCTCTCCCTGTGGCTGGCTAATTTAATGCTTCCAAACACTGGGGATTCATCATTGACACACACAGCAGGATGGGGATTCAACATGGAGGAGAGGTGAGAGTGGACATATTATCACCAGCAAAGTTAGCCTGTGTGTGACCCACTGGTCAACAACGGACCCTAGTAAACCTGGCCTGTGTCACCCCTAACAGCAAGCGACTCACACACAAACCCTCACCCCCCTCCCATGAAGTCGTCAAGCTGTGTGAGAGCTGACACTGAGGTTTGACGGCAATATGTGCGTCGTAGGAGGTCTCCTAACATGCCACGCCTTTGCCAAAAAAAAGGAGAGATAAGAGGGCGTGCAAGGTAGTGATAATGTGCCCTATTTATCTCATGCATTATAACATCTGGGAAACTTCTCTAAAACAATGGCACGCATTGAGGACTGCCATTCTGGCTTTACCTTCACAAACCGGCCAAAAAGCATTTGTCCCCTCGAAATGGATAATGGACAGGCCACAAATCATTCAGGACAACAGGACTGAGGGGTGTGTATGTGTGTGTGAGAAAGAAACTGAATGTATGTGTATGTTTTGTGTGAGTGAGTGTGTGTGTGTGTGTGTGTGTTCCCCCCTGGTATTTAACTTCTCTGCTGGCCCATTCTGCAAGGCCCCGCAGGACAAATTGCCCTGCATGGTTGTCTTTGAGAGGCAGTGCAGCGCGCAGAGAAAGGGACAGGGCTGAAACACAGGGAACAGGCCTATAAAAATTCATCACTTTGACCCTGGCGACCTCGCACTACTGGGGGGTTGCACACACACACACACACACACACACACACACACATACACACATACACACACACACACACACACACTCAGAGCTGGGAACAAATGTTTTGAAATGATCTTCAAACATTTAAGTAAAGATTCATACTAATACACAGCAAGTTCAATAAGACACAAAGCAAGTTGAGCCACAGAAATGTACTAAGCCTCCTGATCTCTGTGTCTCTTTCCCTCACACATGCACACTAGCAGACACAATAGCCATGGAAAAGCCTTCTACACAGGAAAAGGCCACCAGATGCTTCATTGTGACTGTGTCTCTGTGTAAAGTAGTGGCTGTAAAAAGGAGGCTGGGTTCTCCTGAGGCGTATTAGTCCTACTAAGAGGAGGACATTGTCTCAAGCCGGGCTCTTGACACATTACTGCCACCTGTACAAAGAAAACCTAATGAGAGATTTAATCTGAGAAACCTCCCCTGCCACTTTTAGTCAGCACTTTGAAACCAACTGCGGCAGATGTCTGCAAGGCTGTTTAACGTACCGGCTTCTCTTAACCTCTCAATAAGGCCATGCATGCTTAAATTGCTCAATAGTCATCTTAATGTGGCATTCATTTGAATGTTGTTAGCTGCAGTTGTTATGTTTCCAAAAGGAGGCTTTGGGATGTGAAGGAGGAGGTTGCAATGCTACGGCCATTCATGTTTTCTTTTTAACGGCTCAGACTTAAAAAGAGCATTTATCCTGTTAATGAGGAACCACATTCACATCCAACTGCGAAGCAATCATTGTAGCACATTTAAATATGGCAAAGAGAAGAGCTATTGATATAGAGTATAAACACTTACTAAGCACTAGAAAACATTGCACTCTCATTTAATTTACCTATTCCACCGGAGCTGTAGCTAGGAATCAATTCAAGGAAACAGACACTGAGGTAATTTGTCGTTGCTGAGTCAATTACAGAATATTGAAGACCCAATCAGTGATTGGTGATTAGTGGTGGTCCAATAGGAATGCAGAGTCTGCCGAGTTCATTACTCTGGTATTCGATAGAGATCAGGACCTAACAATTAATGAAAGTCTAATTCTGTACCCTTTAAAGAGAGCAGGAGCTTGGTTAGCACTATCACCAAGACTACAAACACTACAAGTATGCAACTTAGTTAGTCTAAGATCCAGTCACCCAACACTGATGTCACTACTGAACATTTTGAGTATTATTATTATTTGAGTATATTTTACCAGTTCTTAGCAACAGTTGAGCTACCAAAGCAGTTGATGGCTTTTTCAGGCAGGCAGGTGACTAGTCATCTTTCTTTGAGGGGACACTGGGAGGAGAAGACCCTGGCAAGGCACAAAACCCTCCTCACACACAAGGAACATTGATTCATTTGAAGCACCACCCTTTAATTTGTTTGCACCATTTCATCTAAATGATGTGCTTGTCCGCCAGGGTGAGAGAGAAAGAGAGAGGTGTAATTCAGCCAAGGAAAGGGAAAAGAGGAAGGTGGGGGAGGGAGGAGGGGTCTTGACACCCCACCACAGGGCGCTAGGCAACCATCTAGTGGGTGGGCTTTGTGATACTTTTTACCAATTTTTCATGCCCATCCCTCTTGATGTGACCCCACTCAGGGCCTTTTATGCTGCTGACAGCTCTGCGCAGGAAAACATGCTGCCGCTCTGATAGCATGAAATCGGGAACAAAGACCCCCAGGGAGAGGAGAAGGGGGCCACCGAGGCACGCTGTGCTCCGGTCCCGCCTGGCTCTGGACACAAACAGATGTTAGGCCAGCCCCGGGCTCCCTCTGCCCCCTGAAAGAGGAGGCCCTGTTAGAGAAATGGGCCTAAAATGCATTGTTTTGGGCCTCCTCTAAGACAAAAACAGGAGCCACTCCTTCTGAAAAGGGCCTGGCAATATGGCCGTCACAGATAAATCACACAAGGGGGAGTGAGAGAAAGGCCCATGAATTCTCAATGTGGCCCTTAATGGGCCCTCTTAAATATGATGGGATATTTGAGTGCGGATACGAATGGAGCCTAGCGACTTTTAATGTCAGAGGGCAGAGTTGTTTAAAAGCCCATGGTGCCAACACTGGGTTTACAGCTGTGTTACAATGAGCCATTCTGTCGGGACATCACTCTGCTACTGACAGTAAATATTCACACTGGGAAACCTGTGAGTCAAGTTGTTCAAATAATCCTAAAACTTCTACTGGCTTCCTTTACAACAGCACAACACTTCACTCATCTGTTGTTCTTTTTCATTTTGCAATGGAATGAGCAAACATACCATGAGTTAAGGCAGTCTAGGGTCCTTGAGGGGGTTCCAGGGGGACCCCGATAAAAAGAATAATAATTTATTGTCACAATAATTCCATTTATAAATACAACAATGACAGAATGTATGACTAATTTGGTCATCTAAAAGCAAAAATCCTATCAGAAATCTAATGAAATGAGGTTGGCTTGGTCTAATTTGAGTCAGTTTAGGGCAGTAAAGGAAGAAGTATTCAGATCCTTTACTTAAGTGAAAGTACTACTACCACAGTATACAAATAATCTGTTACAAGTAAAAGTCCTGCACTGCAAATGTAACTTAAGTAAAGATCAAGTATCATCAGGAAAATGTACTTAAAGTACTAAGCGGAAAAATACTCACATTCTAGAAACGGGAAACCATAAAAACAGTTCTGTGTTAATCGTCTAATGAGTTCAGCATTGTTGGGTAGCTTCATTCATATTTAAACATCCTACTTTATTTACTACATGTGTTTTCTGTGCAAAAATCTTAATTTATAAAGTAACAAAAAAATAACTAAAGCTGTCAGATTAATGTAGTGGAGTAAAAAGTACAATTTTCCCTAGAAGTATAAAGGGTCCTCAAATTTATACTCGAGTACAGTACTGGAGTAAATGCATTTTAAATATTCCACCACTGGTTTAGGGGTCTTTGTGAATAAGTTTGAAAACCACTTAGTTAAGTTATGGCCGGATTAAAATAGTTTGAATAACTGTGACGGTGACCAACTGTTGAACAGGTTGTGAATTTAGCCATGAGCCGTTTTTACAGAGACTGCTTCTTTGCATATGCATTAGAGCAAACGGTAATGATTAAGGCTGGAAATAGCAATGGAGATGGTGTTTGTGCATTTTTGTGCACAGGCCGCAGAGTCAACATGTGTTATCTTGGCAACTATCCTTCAGAGAGAGAGAGAAAAAACAATTATTGTGCTCTGCTCTACAAAGGCAGAGGACTGCATTAGTCAAAAATAGACTGACATCATACAAGTTGGACACTATGTACCAGGCACAAAGAGATTCCTATCCTTCACAGTTTATGCCACATTTCATCTGGACTAAATAATAGCATCACTGTTAGCTATTGCTGTTCCTCTTCGTGATTTCAAAGGCGGGGCTCCATTCTGACCAACAGAAGACGACACAAACCATCAAGAAAGCAAGAGATAAAGAAAAGTTGATTATTCATGATTCATAGCGAGATTGCATTGTGTGGTACATTAAATAAAAAAAGACATGGATTGAGTATTGAGTCCAGTCCACTTGAATTTACAGACTGATCAAATGATTCACTTATTAGATTTACTATATATATATATATATATATATATATATATATATATATATATATATATATATATATATATATATATATATATATAGTTTGCGTAATCTTGGCAACCGCATAATGGATACTAATAAATGCAAGACACAAAGAGACTTGTCTCCATCATTTTTAAATAAACTGTACATGAAGTGTCTGGTGTCCTTACACTGAAAGAAGGCTCGGGGGCATTTAAGGATGCATCTTCTGACTAGATTACTAGTTTAGTGTGTTTGAAACATACCAAGAGGCTCTAACTAAGTGCACTTAATCTGCTTTACAGAACAGATTCAATATAGGAGGGTTTTCTTCAGAATGATGCTCCTTGAAAGAGGCTAAAGATCTTGTGTCTTTTTTATGGTAGATCTTTTTCCTGATCTTTTCAAAGACTGATAACAATATAACATAATTGATAACAAAAATAATTATTAGCTATGGAGTGCTAATAAACATTTTTGGATAAAGAGGAAATAGCTAGAGAGGAAGTTAAAGAGTAGAAGAAGTAAACAATAAAAAGATAAATAGAATAGAAAAAGAATGTTTGGGAGAGTGAGGGAGAAGCACAGTGAACATCCATCCATCCATCCATCCATCCATCCAGTAGGGGACCCCAAACTTCCCTTTCCCGAGCCACATCAACCAGCTCCAACTGGGGGATCCCGAGGCGTTCCCAGGCCAGGTTGGAGATATAATCTCACCACCTAGTCCTGGGTCTTCCCCGAGGCCTCCTCACCGCTGGAGATGCCTGGAATCCCCTCCACACCCAGAGCTTTCAGCATTTCTGGACATATCTCATCAATCACTGGGACTTTGCCGCTGTGGAGTTGTTTTACTACCTCAGCGACTTCCACCAGGGAAATTGACGACAATCCCCCATCATCCTCCAGCTCTGCCCCTACCACAGAGGGCGTGTCAGCTGGATTTAGGAGCCCGTCTGTACCTTGCAACTGCCTCCGGAGTCCTCCGGGATAACATATCCCAGAAAGACTCCTTCTTCAGTCGGACGGCTTCCCTGACCACCGGTGTCCACCAGGGTGTTCGTGGGTTACCGCCCCTCACAGTGAACATAATAGGTGCATTTTGAGCTACTAAGTTGTGTGTAAATACTTTTATAGTTTTAATGGCAACATTTTTCAAATTACTGCCTTGTCTTTTAGCAAAACTTCACTACCCAATTAAATGTAAATATGCTGTGGCCGAGGCTGCCGTACAAGGTGCCACCTGCTCATCAGATAAACACTCACACACATTCACACTCCGATGCGCAGCATCGGGAGCAACTCAGGGTTTAGTGTCTTGCCCAAGGACACTTCGACATGGGACTGCAGGGCCAGGGATTGAACCACCAACCTTCCAATTAGCAGACAACCGCTCTACCGCTGAGCCACAGCCGCCCCAATTAACAACAAAAAATAAAGAGCCTGATACAAATGCACCACAACACTTACCCTTGTGTTGTCTTCCCGTCAAAATTGAAAATCAACACTTGTTAAACCTTTTTAACAATGTTTTTAACTTTTTCTTATGTTTTTGTCCCTTTTTTCAACACTTTTGACGCTTTTTTCAATGTTTGTCACTTTTTTGACGTTTTCAACACTACATAACTTATTAACTTCAGTTTTACAGTTGTTTTTGGAATTTATGGTCAATAAACCTCATTTATAGGAAATTATACCTAATGTTTGAGTTAGAAAAGCAGAAATATAGGAATTAATCTGAATTTAGGAATATCTAGATTAAAATTAAAAGCATGTAAATTGATGGATAATAACAGACTGGAATATTTCAACTTTTAGTCAATACTATTTTAAAACCACTTCAATTTTTTTTTCTCCAAATGCTATAAAATTGAATAAGACACCCCAAAATGGATTTAAGTAGAGATTTGTACTTGCCAAAAAGAGTTGTCTGGAATCAATCACGTTATTTTGGGTAATTACAATTGGGTAAGAACATTGCTACAGGAAAACGGGTCAATTTGACCCGAGGACAACATGAGGGTTAAAGCATGATAGGAAACTCCCTTTTTTCATCTAATGTGCATCAATAGTATAGCTGACAAATCTTTATTGGATGTAACAACTATAAAACTTCTGCTAGAAAGAGTGACAGTGCGGCAAGTCTGGAGAGAAGACATTGGCTCCAGCTGGAAGGGGACAGCGATGGCGGGGTACCTCAGGTTACATCCCTGACCGGGGCCAACCCTAGGGGCCTACCAGGCAACGTGCCCTCACAGGCCCTGATAGTGCCAGGCTCTGCGCTCATCCTTGGCTTAGTTTGTCACGCCATTCCACCGTTGGCATGGTGTTCCCAGCTGCCAGTCACAGTGCCCCCCCCACCCCCACCCCCGACCTCCAAGTACACAATGGCAATAGCATGGCTGGCGCCGGGCTCAAACGGCCTGTTGTTAATGAGCAGGACCAACAGAAGCCACTGCTTGTTCTTCATTTGCCAGCGTTTTAATTATATGGACAGCGCTCCCATCAAAGCTGCATCGCTCAAGTTACGCCCTCATAGCTGAACTCTTTTTTTTCTCCTCCGTGTCTTCAGCGCTGTATTCATTAGCATCGAAAGCAAACAGAGAGAAGAGAGAGAGATAGAGAGGGAGAGAACAAGCGCTGTTGTCTAGAGGGAATAGTCTCCCTCTATATCCAGATGGGTTATCTGTGATATAATGGGCCCTCATTGTGATAGATTGGACTCTTCTAGCCAGATAATATGCCTTTATTGTATTGTCAGGAAACATCTCCATTACAGGCTTCACCTGTGTGGCCATAAACAGGAGGGGGGGAATTGTAGGTGTTAATAAGTCAGTTTGAATCTGTAAGGTATGTAGTATGTAGTAAATCATTGGGTGGGGTTTACTGCACCAGGATAATCAAGACCATCAGGTAAGTTGTCTTTCACAGAAAAGTATATTGATTTAGTAGGCTACAACAAACCATGTAAAAGGACTTGTCAATACAACTTGGCCCAGCAATAAAACCTCCTCTCAGTAAGGTGAGCCTTGCTAATACTCCATATTCGACAATCAATTAAGAAGGAAGAACAGTGTCCTGAAGAATTAAACATAGACCTAAATCCTGCCAAATGTATTGTAATAAGCTTTTCTTTTTAGTCAAAATCTGATTAAGTACACGAGGGGCTGGTGCGTGTATGTGTGTGTAATACATCTGTGACTCTGGGTGTTAATGCATGGGTGTATCTGGAAAACTGAGGGCAGCCAAGGAGGGTCGCAGTCCCTAGTGTCAGGGGTTCCACACAACAGAGGCCCAATCAGTGCTGGCCCGCTGGTTAATGGATGGATGGCCCCCAAAATTAATTAGCCTGACTAATGTAGTGTACACTTAATTACACTGGCCGCCTTTTGATTTATAGCAGGCCAGATACACACATGCTAGTCAAAGCCGGGACTAAAAAGGGAAAATTGTTTACACTTTACTGGTGCAAATTATTTACCCAGACTAGGTTCAGCAGCCAGGACAATGGCTATCGACTATGTGATGAACTCCTGTTGGTTTCAACTACAGGGGCAACACACAGACTGTAGGGAACCTATTTTATCTTTCCTTCCTACAGTATTACTGTAACTGGCAAACTCATTACCATTATATCTTCCAAAAAACGTCCTCATCCTTGCACTTTTCTCGTTGTACGTCTTGACTGCTGTCTGTTTTGTATTTTAAATTGTATTTTATGTCATTTTAAACTGTATGTACTGTATGTCTAATGTATTTTATTCCCTAGCCCTGCTCTCCTTCCCTTGCTCTATGTGGCTTTGGCACAATGTCAGGCTGGCATTATAAATAAGAAGCTATTCTTTATGATTTGCCTGTGAAAAGTAAGGTGGAATAAAAAAAATTTAAAGAAAGTATTCATAGATTAGATTAACAAATAATAGTGCTCAGAGATAGTTGGTAACTAAAGTCTTTCTTTGGTCGTTTTCCAGAACCTTTTCAGACTGGATCAAGGCAATTCTATTTCTTCCGAAATGTAAATTCGGTATCTATAAATAGAAAATCAGAAATGTCCAAAAATAGCAAAGCAATCCTCCCAGACCCCATATGTATAAAACCTCACACAATCACACCACAATAAACATAAATAAAGAAAAGTCGGCAATCATGACAGAATTTATCTTTCATATGTTTTCTCAGTTGTCGTGGGCGTGTGCATTGCGTAACTCCACAGTGTGAAAAATGACTGATCTATCATGCTGGCCTGTCATTACTGAACATTTTACAGCATTCATTAGGAGAGGGGCTAGTCTAGGGCCCCACCTTTAATTTCATGCTGCTCAAGCGAGAGAAAGGACACAGGACAAAGGAAGGGAGGAAGATTGATGCCTGGTCCGGCCCTCTGCATTTCCTGCAGATGCAGACAGGGGGCACTGTTCCAAAGTCTCTCCAGTCAGTGAGAGGCCAGCTAGCCTAATGAAATCTGTCCATGTAGTAGCAGATCAGCCCCAATTAAAACAGCCCCACACCATGTCACAGGGACAGTAGATCAAGTCAGCAATTAACCTTCCCGCTGGCCTCTATCAATCCTTAAATTGGAGCAGGCCGGCCAGCAGCACACAATCTCTGCAGATATTAAACTTACATTCTATTAAGTTTAATTAGGAGGGATTTTAAATATACTAGGACTCCAGGCACGGAGCCCTGAGCCTGTCATCAACACCGCTGATTCACGGCCACCGGCCACCTCAAGGGACACACATACATACTCTTTCACACACACACCACTGTACACCTTATACCATCCACTGACTAAAGCATGGAACCAAGAAAAAGCTAGGATGCTGTATAAGTGTGAATGAGTAAACAAGGGTTATGTGACCCAGCGGCATGAGCTTTGGTTTGAATGGTCTGAACATGGGTTTCTATAATAGGATTGTCTCAGCAATTAAATTATTACTGTAACCCTATTGTTACTGTAAACATGGTACACTAAATCACTTGTCTGATCCTGCAGGATTTCGCTCCACTACCGCCCATTTTAACAGATTTGCTATCCTTCTCCTGCTTGCCCCCACTGTGATTCTGACCACTTACACCTGCAACAATGCTGTCTGCTGTAAATCTGTCTGCCCCATCACACTGGTTTAAGTTCACATTGGCACATGAACTGGGCTTATTAAATTCCTTTAAAAAAAGAAAAGAAATCAGCACATATGTTAATAAATGAAGATATTCATTTACCAAAAGTGAATAAATTAAACAAATGAAAAATTGTTGAATGCAGATTCCTATTGCAGCAGCTACAGACCATTTAACTGGAGGCTTCAGAGCAGCAGTCACAGGGTTACTGTTCACAAATCAAAGTTAAGTCAAGGATGGCAGTTGTATTTAATGATATGATATTGATGCTCGGGAAAGGGAAGTTTGGGGTCCCCTATTTAATGATATGAAGATGGATGGATGGATATTGATGTTCATAAAAACAATTGTGTAAATTGTTAAAAGGGAGACCAGAAAGAGACAGAATGGAAGTGGGTGAGAAAGAGAGATCAAGAATAAGATGAAACGTACTTATGAGGGAAAATCATTGAGGGAAACAGTTCAATAGAAGGAAATGGATTTAGTGTACATGCATGGTTAAGATCAATAATATCAACCGTTTTATGTTAAAAATGTCATCCCACACCAATTGCGTAGTGCTCTCTGCCCACTTCCATCTTCATATATAATTTGCTGTCCTTAATTTAAGCTCTCTCTTGAAATCTCCACAATCAAGTTGGGTTTCTTTTATTGCAACAGGTCCGGGGGGACAGCATGCACTGCATCTTTAGTCAGTTGTGTCACTACTGGCTTGAACATGAGTGCTCCATGAAGGAATCAAAGAAATTGCACACTGTGAAGTATCTGATTCTTCAGACAAAACCTTCAAAAGCCATTCATTTTGCGCTTTCCTGTTTTATCAGCACCGATGCAAAGCATGATCAAGCCAAAGCCTTATCCCACCCATGGGAGAGGAGAGAGAAGGTTGGTGGGGACTGGACCACCTCCAGCCTGCTCAGCCCTAGCATTAGTCTCCACGTGGCTGTGTCTTTTGTCTGCCAGTCAAAGGGCCACTGAATGGGGGTCAATTGAAACCAATTCCCTCTGTCGGACACAATTAATGGGGTTGCCCGGATCGGGCAGGAGGGGGGCGGCCTCAGGCCTTTGGTTACTGATCCTGCCGCGCAAGCATGCCAGGAATTTGCCACCTGGAATTTGCCCCGCGACAATATCAAAACCCACCCCCTTCCAAACCAGCCTCGGTACACACATGGATACATCCTAAAATACCACCTGTCCCATCAACACACCCACAAAGCAGGATGGGTGACAGGGGAGTGGCTAGTGGTTGTCCACAGTCTAGTCCCCCACAATGGACTAGAGACAGAGAGAAAGAGTGGTGTAGCGTGCAGCTGTAGAGAAATGTACTGGAGTATTTTCTGATCTAGTGACTCTCAAAGTGGGGCCTAGTGATCCCCATGGGTGCTTGAGGGTTGCCCCAGGTGTTCACCAAATCAAAAAGGCAAGTAGTTTCAATTTGCAATTATTTTGTCCACTTAACACAGCAAAAGTATCTATTCATCTGCATAGCTTTTTCGGGCCCTTTCCTATTGATTGAAAGTGAAGAGAGAACAGAGGAAAAAGTGAAAAAATGAGACTCTCAGACAGTGAGAATGAGAGCCGGCCTCTCTGTGTCTGAATCAATCTTCAGATAAGTATGGACGATCGATCCACCACCAGCCCATCTACAGTTAAGCACTTCAGTGGATGTGCACTAATTGTCCTGTTGACATTAATTGTCATTAAAGGGCTTAAAACGGCCTCCCGGCTGTGAGTTACGTCCTGCGCTAAGGTTGCAACCCATTTGTTTATTGGTGACATCACAGCTCTCTCTGCCACTAACGCAAAAGGTCACTGTTAAAACAGACAGGTTGACCACTGCTCAGGACGGGTTTATATTGAACAGTGTTGCCCCTCTAACCATGCATTTCACACAGATGACATCATCAGCCTTTTCTGTTGTTACATTAACCATTAAATGGTCGGCAGGTTTGAGGATCCTCATTAAGCTGGAGGGAAAATGTCTATGTGTGTGTGTGTGTGTGTGTGTGTGTGTGTGTTTTATGTCATAGCCCACAGCTCTAACTTCCTGAGAGGATGTCTGAAAAGACCCCCAGCACTGCTGTCACACCTCTTTAAATGGGGTGAATCAATCAGGTTCATTTAGCCTAACAAATTGGTTTGTGTGTGTGTGTGTGTGTATTCACTATGGCTGTGGATGTGTATGTGAATGGGGGCCCAAGGTGCATAAGAAAGGAGCTGTGTGGAGGGGAGAAGAGGGCAGAGATGGACATTCACCGATGCAAGCCTGACACATCCCTGGAAAAGGGTTCATGACCCTTCCTGCACTCAGACAGCATCTCAGAGTGGTAGAGACATGGAGAGGGTGAGTGCTCACCTACCACAGAGCAGCCAGGACAAGACAGGAAACATGAGGACAGAGTTTTCTAGATTAGCTATATGGGAGGAACACAGACAGCCTTCAAATCATCTCATCTGACTTTGTTTAATTGGATGCTCTCCTTTCAGAGTAATATATCTCTGCTGCCTGCCAGTACTGGCATTGAAAACACATCTTTCTTACAAAACCAAGTCACATTTTATGTATTTGATATATAGATATAAAACAGCCTAGAACTGCTTTAAAATCACTGTGGCGACCTAAATGTCGGCCAGGTGACACTTAATTGCAAAAAGTTGACGTCTGAATAGCCTCAGTGTTTGCACATCTGCTGTTGTGGATTCTGAACTCGGATGTATTAGCTCCGAAGCATGTTCACATGATCAGTCGGTTAATGTGACGTAGTTACAGGCCAAAAATTAAATCTACTGCACAAACGTTGAAGCCATCAATCAATGCGCCTGCCTGAATTGCTGGTCCCACTCAGCTGATGGCGATTTACTGCTCCCCTAGTGGCTGGATGACTAAACTACAAACGGGTTCTTCTTGTGTGCCACATAGAGTGAAGTCCTTCCTAAGTCATTTGAGTAAAAACCCCTGCATTCAGAGAGCCTTCCCTCCTCTTCCCTTCTGCCCTGAATGGTCTCTGGTTGGAATGAACAATGCCCACACCTTGAACAGGCCCACTGACTCCAGTGGCCATTGTGCTGCAGAGGAGGGAGAGGATCAGCCAACAAGTGGCTCTCCCACTCTGTTATCATAGGACACAACTGTCTGCGGTGGGCCTTTATGACTTGTTATGCCACTAAACCTCCTCCCTCCTCCCCCGCCCTGCCATCTCCTCATGGAGAATGCTGAATGACTGCGCTACCTTGGCTCTCACCGGCCTCATTTGCACCAAGAAAAGGAGCGGAGGAGGAGGAGAAGGAGGAAGAAAGAGGGGAGGGAGGGAGCATGAGAGGAAGGGAGAGAGAAAGAGCAGTGAATGGCACCATAACATAACAATGCACTTGGAGGCTCAGTTGGCAAACACAGCTGGGCCAGCAACAGTGAAGCGTTTAATGAGTCATAACTCTAGAGAGACAGTGGGCTTCTAAAACACTTTTACTATATTGCAGTCTCTCACACACACACACACACACACACACACACACACACACACACACACACACACACACACACTTTATATTACTATAAGTTTGATAGCTTAACCACATATCTATATAGCATATTATGGCACAAATGTCCCCATATCGTAATACAAAAAGACTCACCTCAATGAGCTTCCTTGAGTCCAACCTAAAGTTAAAGTCCCCAAAGACAAAATATGGCAACTTCTCATGCCGATGGTCCGTGATCCTGAAACACATTAAAACCATTTGTTTTAAACAACCACTTTAAGCCCTGTGATAGGTGCTGGCAGGTCGGGCAACTGACAACCACCGATCCTCTTAATCCCAAATTCTAAAAATACATTCTAATTAACAATAAGGACCCTGCCATTCTTGACCAACATCACCACTAGTTGCCAAAGCTGTCATTTGATGATTCCCATGACCTCAGGGTATTTAGTTAATGAGGGCCACAGCACCACCTGGTGGTCTGAACACTTCAATTAGAAGATATTTACCTTAACAGAGCTGGGAGGATGACTTGCTTTGGGAAAGCTTTTTGACATCGTTTGTGATCTGACACAATATTTTGGTACAAGAGTGTTACTAGGGGTGGGAGGACAAATGGATACAGCATAGTATCGCGATATTTTCAGAGACAATACTGTATCGATACACACGCGCCAAGTATGGATCTTTTATTATATATTTGCTGGTCAGTTTGTCCCATTTTGCAGCAATAAAATTATAAGTAATATAACAAACAGAGAAATGTTTCTTTTTAGATAAAACAGATGTTGACAAAGTTTCCTTTTGGGGACATCATTTGAAATTGGGAACAATTAGAAGTTGGAAAAAAGGTTATAAATTGCAATATATCGCAGAATATTGCAATATGTTTAAAATCACAATAATATCGTATCATGGCATAAGTATCGTGATGATATGGTATCGGGAGGCGTCTGCTGATTCCCACTTCTAAGTGTTACGGCATTCATGACTGACCACAGAGCACACAGGGTGGATGTGAGGATGGGGCAGATAAAGAAAATGACAGACACATGTCATGCAAATTATCAGGGGCAACAGAAGGATTTGAAGAAGGATTAGAAGAAGAAGAAGATATACCCAAGCAGAAATTACATTTTTTCCATCTGTTGTTACTCTGTTGTAAATTTTTGTATTTTATTTTTTATTTGTTTTTTTACACACATTACACACAGGCCTGAAACACACACATACCCACATACCACATATACATGCACTAATTGAGAGCAGAAGCTCTGGAGGGTTTATAAGTGAGGAAGAAATATAGGTGTTTAAATTGCTTGTAACCTTATAAAAAATATATATATATTCTGGACTAACTGGTCATTATTATAACTATACTATCGTAGTATTACTGTATTTCATTTATATTGCTCTAACTCAGGTGAGTAGTTTTACTGTGTATTCTGTATTTTTCAACTAGTTTTTAAAATCGGTAATTTAAAATGTACTTGACTACGTATTGAGACTAAGTATTGTAATTCGCTACATTACAAATCCCATCTGTTACTGAGTAAAAAAAACTGACTAATGAAAACTGAAAGAAAGAAAAAAAAATTGCGCCCAGAACCACTATAGTGACCAATCAGCATCTAGGCTGCCTACCAGGACCCCAGTCTTTCTGTAGGAGAACCACTACAGTGACCAATCAGCATCTAGGCTGCCTACCAGGACCCCAGTCTTTCTGTAGGAGAACCACTACAGTGACCAATCAGCATCTAGGCTGCCTACCAGGACCCCAGTCTTTCTGTAGGAGAACCACTACAGTGACCAATCAGCATCTAGGCTGCCTACCAAGACCCCAGTCTTTCTGTAGGAGAACCACTACAGTGACCAATCAGCATCTAGGCTGCCTACCAGGACCCCAGTCTTTCTGTAGGCGAACCACTACAGTGACCAATCAGCATCTAGGCTGCCTACCAGGACCCCAGTCTTTCTGTAGGAGAACCACTACAGTGACCAATCAGCATCTAGGCTGCCTACCAGGACCCCAGTCTTTCTGTAGGAGAATCACTACAGTGACCAATCAGCATCTAGGCTGCCTACCAGGACCCCAGTCTTTCTGTAGGAGAACCACTACAGTGACCAATCAGCATCTAGGCTGCCTACCAAGACCCCAGTCTTTCTGTAGGAGAACCACTACAGTGACCAATCAGCATCTAGGCTGCCTACCAGGACCCCAGTCTTTCTGTAGGAGAACCACTACAGTGACCAATCAGCATCTAGGCTGCCTACCAGGACCCCAGTCTTTCTGTAGGAGAACCACTACAGTGACCAATCAGCATCTAGGCTGCCTACCAGGACCCCAGTCTTTCTGTAGGAGTATCACTACAGTGACCAATCAGCATCTAGGCTGCCTACCAGGACCCCAGTCTTTCTGTAGGAGAACCACTACAGTGACCAATCAGCATCTAGGCTGCCTACCAAGACCCCAGTCTTTCTGTAGGAGAACCACTACAGTGACCAATCAGCATCTAGGCTGCCTACCAGGACCCCAGTCTTTCTGTAGGAGAATCACTACAGTGACCATCAGCATTTCACTTGTACTTGAGTAATTTTTAATCAAAGTATTGGTACTTTTACTTGAGTACAATATTTTAGTACTTTTTCCACCTTTGCCCAATATTACAAATCACAAATTTGCCCTAAGGGGGTTTACAGCACCCTCTGTCCATTGACCCTTGATTGGATAAGAAAAACAACAACTACTTGCCTTTAGGACACCATGTATTATGCAAATGAGGTGATATGTTTAACGTGTTGGCAATGTCTTATCTGCACTATACAAACGAATGAGAGACTGAAACAGCTCAGAGATGGTCTTTTGCAGGGATTAAAGTAACCACATTTCAGATCAAACCGTTTGTTCTCAGCTAACACCACAATTAAATGAATACATTTTGATTATTATTGATTATTTGACTTTGCTTTGACGGCAAAGAAAACTCAATTTTCCAAATTGATCAAAGGGAGAGTGAAGCAGCCCCAACCCCGAAGAGAAGATCCGGCAGATAGTCCCTATGTTGGTCCTGTACCCAGCGGTGACATGGTGGCAGCTGCCTGGGAGAAAGGTAACTTTCTACTGACTCTGTATATTTGTTGGAGGGCTTATAGGTTTTTTAAAGATTATTTTTTGGGGCATTTTAGGCTTTTATTTATATAGGACAGTTTAGACATGAAAGGGGATAGAGGGGGGAATCACATGCAGCAAAGGGAGTAAGCCCCTATATGGGCACCCGCTCTACCAGGTGAGCTAACCGGGGAGGGGGACACGGTAGGGACACTTAGAGTGTCCCTAATATGTCTTTTGATGCCTCCCAACAGAGTTTCAACCCAGCACATTTTATTGTCCCTTGGGTCAAATGTTTTTAACGTACTATATGCATTTTTTTTTTTAAACCAGAGAGTATAGTGTCAGAGGATTCATAGAGTTTAGATCATCTCTGTCATGGACAACTTCCAAATCTCCAGATCCTCGCCACAGCGCCAGCATCACAGTGCTTAAAAAAAAAAATGCACCTAAGCGACATATAATTAACTCCTAAGCCTCATCACCTACTTTAAAGTGGCTCGTCTACAGAGCAGAGATAGGAAATTAAGGGGGACGTAGCGCAGCCTCTTGTGTAATTAGTGATTCAGGATGCTTGGCTCGCTATCTCCACTAACTGTGCGGATAAATCTCAACGCGGACTTCCCAGGCTCAGATAACAATATATTTATGGGGCCGTAAAGAGAGAAGAAGCCTCTTCTTAGTGGTGGGTCTCGGCTCTGGCCGGCTGTCGTAAAGCATGTCCACTTCTTCTCTATGAGGCAGAGAGGGAATGGCAGGGAGGCGAAGGTGACTGGAGTAAAAAAGGCAGGGAACGCAGCTAATACATTAAATAGAGAGTATGTAACTTTGACATTACATTATATCAAACAGAAACTACATCGTCTTTCTTCGTCGTCTTTTCATGAGGGGTTAAAAGAAGGATGGGGGCCAGCATTTAGAATTTCATCCCCAAAATAAAAACTAAAATGTTTCACAATAGGATTGATGTAATTATAATTTACAAGACCATTACATCTATATGACGGACATCTGCTCCATTCGCTCCTGCAGTTATGCACAAGTGAATTTAAAGACTTCAAAATGAGATCTAACATTTATATCATATGTCATATATGGATATGACATGGATCCTTCTTAAGTGTAGTTGCAATTTGGGCTGCAACTAACAATTCTAACTGCAACTAACCTTTAATCAATTACTTTTCTCCAGTGATTAAAAGGTTTGGTCGATAAAATATCATTAAAAAAACTCTGACATCTACAAATTGCTCGTTTGTTTATTCAGTTACTGTCTGCTCTACTTGCAACACTAAAAGGACTCTTGTTTGATGGCAGTAGCGTTAACCATTATTGGCAAAGCAAATGACTGATGACGTGGTGGTTTCTTAAGAAGCTTAAGAGGTGGGGCCAAATAGAAACAATGAGATGTGATGCTTGGGTTGTGTGTGCAAGAGAAATATTTGTGCCTTGATAGAGATTCAAAAACAGACTGGAAGGTGTGTGTGCCGACGTTTATACGCTCTAACACTAACAGGGACTGATGTCATTAACGACCTTACATCCTGGTGCTAAGAGACTCAGCTCTATTCAAACAGGGTTAGTGGTCAGTTTATCCTATTGGCTTGGAGGGCGGTAAAATGTCTGTAGACGAGCGTCAATGCGATTGTTACAGCCGTGGGAACTCCTGTATTCCTTGCGCTAATAGAGAACTAACCACATCTGCTGCTGTGAGTGAAGAAAATAAGCAAAAAAGTAAATCTAATAAAATACAAACTGGGGTTTCATTCAGTAATCTGTACATGTGCAGATCAGATGATATCACAAAAACAATCTCCTTGATAGGTCTTCCTCCTCTGTCGCCTGGAGCTTTATCCCGCTAACAGCCATGTCTAATACCCGCAGCCTGGCTGTTTTGTCTGCTGCTCCAAGGTATCAGCCACAGGTCAGAAGGTAACACTCTGTTTACACGATCATTTCCTAAAGCACTCATGGTGACCCGCTGGTGTGAAAGTTGACTTTTTTTCTTGGCCTTTATGGGGAGGGGGGGGACATACGAAGAATTGCAACATTAGCTACAGCTACTGGGCGTGAAAAGAGCCTGAGGGTGGGGGGGTCCCGAGCTTGGGGGGCTTCGCTGACCCTAACCCTGTGGCGGGGGCCCCATTAGCCTCGTCATCACAGTTCATTCAAGCAAACTGTACCAGTGTCAGTGACATTCTCCCACAAAGACGCACTCCTTTACACAGTCTATAAACATGCTTCTGCGGGCCAATTCATCGCGCAGTGACACCCCTGAAAGGGGCTCTTCACAAGGGCCGTTCTCATTGAGGTATGGGCTGGGGCCTTCGTCAGGCCTTCCTAGGGGCCACAAAGACAGGGGTCAGACGCTAATTTATAACATGGCCCCTGACTCTGCTCCCAGGCTCCTTAAACCACCAGCACAAAGCAACCACAGCACATTCTCTCATTCTGATTTGACTTTTCTCTCCCACACAAACATGTCATAGAAGTGAACAAACACACACGCAAAAAAAGAAACCCACCTGTGCACAAGAAATGCTCTTGTTCAACACACACGGACAGCATCTAAATATCACAGATAACACTCAATAACAAGTAAAAAACCTGCCTGCTTATAAATCCTTCAGCCACACATCAGCTTCAATCCCTCACTGACTTCTCGCCAGATTACACGCTGTGAGTGACAGCTGAACTGAGCCACAATAGACAGTCTATATGAGATTATGAGGGTGCAACGGGGGGCCATGTCATGATCATAATGACAAGATGACTTACCATAAGTTGGCCGTTCAGATTTGACTTTTGCACACAATAGCTGCGCTGAGCGCAGTCATCCATTGTAAGTAAATGTTGAGAATTTGGGAGAATGTTAACATTGTGAAGAATGTGCTGGGTGACGTCTTTCTGAATGGACCAGTGATGGCCCCTGGCGGAACCTTTGACACTGCAGGACAGCCTTTCCCTCGTCTCCCCTGTTAGCACCATAGCTCAACAGTAACGCCCACCCCACCAAGGATGATGCAGGGAAGATAGGGTGCTGTGGGGGTGCAAGGATGTTGCTGCGGTCACACAGAGGTTAACAATTAAGTTGACTTGAGCCAACAGCACTGTTGAAAAGGTGAAGCCATCTTTTGAGCAAATGTGAGGAGCAGACAAGACAACTTTCTCTAACTGTCACTGAGAGGCGTCTGCTGAATCCTGTCTAAAAGGGCATGGAGGTCTACAATTTCTTGAATTGAATATCAGACCGACTTTACTCAAGACTGGATTACCAGCCAGGAGAAGTGAGCACCTGCCCCCAGGGTGTCAGGGGCCCCCAGGATGTCTAGGGGCCCCACATTCTCATTGTGTCATTGTTTGTTGGTAATAATTTGTTAATTTGTTGCACAATTTGTACCACTAAGGTACTAAATCAACTGGATCCTGTATTATTACATAATGTTGTTAGTGCCAATTCACACTAGAAAATTTGATCCAGTGATTCGTTGCAGGGTGGTGGGCCAGACCATCTGAAAACATGTGCACTCTTTGAACACAGCCTTAGTTGGGGGCCCTGTGCCAAAATCTCGTTGTACAGTAACAACTTTGTTTTTCCTAGGTTTATTGTGCCAACATGTTGCTTTTTTTCCTGAATAGCATCTCATCAAACTACCATGAACTGACATACAGAGCCAGAGTCAGGTAGGGTTTGTTTCTGGGTCTCAGTGCAAACTTTACGGAAATAGTCATATTGTATATAATACTTGATAAGAACATGGACACAATAGGGGCAAACAGTAAAACTTGGGTCCTCAAACTATTTACATTTGGCCATGCCTGTACTTGCTGATAAAACACATGAGGTAAGTAAGACTTTTTCCATTACATTGGACTTGTTGTCTTGTTGTTTATCTATAATAAATCTATAATAAAACTCTGAATAGAACTTGGATATCCAAAGTGAAGAGATACTGGTGGCAAAGCTGTACCCGACAAATCTCTGAGTGGTCCATGTCTAGCTATAAAAAGTAGAAAATGGGGGAGGGGGGACATTCATAGTTCTTTGTAGGTGCTGAGAGATTTCTCCATGTCTAACCCCCAGTGTGTGTGTGTAATAAACAGGTCCACCATGAGCGGAGACACTGGGGAAGATTAACCTCTGCTCCTGCAGGCCTCCCAGGGTGAGAAGGCAGTTTAGAGTCACACACACACACACACACACACACACACACACACACACACACACACACACACACACACACACACACACACACACACACACACACACACACACACACACACACACACACACACACACACACACACACACACACACACACACACACACACACACACACACACACACACACACACACACACACACACACACACACACACACACACACACACACACACACACACACACGTTATACAATATGATTGGAATATAGCTGTTTGTTGAATGGACACATACATTAGACATCCACACACACGCACACACACAACCTACTCTGGTTAATGCATTCATTCTGGCTTTATGGAGGATCTCCCTGTAATTATCCAGTCCTCCCTCTTGCAGCTCAACATATCTATTGGCTGGAAACTAGCCGGCCTTTCTCTGCTCTTTCAGCCTGTTGTTCTGGGAAAAGCCTAAAGGGAAACATTTAGATTGGAGGGCTCTTTGAGACGCTCTGACAGTTGACTGATGACCGTCCATAAAATGACAAAGCAACGCTGTGTGGTGGCCGGTGCGGCCCACTGCCTCCCCATGGGAAACTAATTGCTTTGAATTGTTAACGGCAACATTATTTTTCTGCCAATCATTGCTTTTCAATGCCCCGAAAATGAGCATGAAACAAGTCTTTTCAGCGAACAAAACAGTTAAATGTCCCCAATGTTGATCAAATTAACTTCAACACTCTGACAATGGACTATATTTGTGTGAAAATAATGGCATGCCACAAAAGACGCCTTTATGCCAGGATTTCACAGTTGTAATGTAAAACTGTTCTCCCCTGAACCGGACCAGCCACTCTGAATGGGGGTTGGAAAAAAGAAACAAACTCCAATACACAAAAGGGTTTTTTTTTGGAAAAGGAAAAAAAAACTGTTGATTTTATTTCATGCAATCATTTCACAGGCTCATTAAGCAGCCATGGCAATCATCCTCTAGAGCATCACTTTCATTATATCAGCTGTGTCACACATGAATAAAGAAATAGGCAGATTTCTATTACTGCAAACACATTTCTAGCATTCTGTCCCTTAATAGAGCACTTTAGAATGATTCCTTATATTTAATAAAATGTCCAAAGAAATGGTTCTAAAAAAACAACAGAAAGCTAAAATGTTCCATTACATTGTGTGCACACCAAAACTATTAAACCTTGATGCAATTATGAAACAATGATTCTCCACATCAAGGCGTAGCTGAGTCAACAAGGTAAATAATGCTTGACACAGCCCCCAAGCACATGCTTGCATTTTCAAAGGACAGGAAAACAAGCAGGGGATGCATTTCAAGCAGAGCTTTGCTTTGCTCTCTTGGAAGTGGCCCACACATCAACGCAGGCTATAGAGCAGTGCTTTTTTGATGTGACTCAATAGTGAGGCCTGGCTGGCTAAACGCTGTTCCTTCTCAGCATTGTTCCCCCGAGGCCTTGAAGCACTTTGGAGATAAACACCGTTTAGCAGTTAAAAGGGCCACAGAGGAAAAGGCTTATCAGATGTCTTCTCAATGGGCCGTAAGCTGCATTATTAGGCCTGGGCCTCAGATAAGGTGGAGGCTCAAGTTTTGAAGCCCCGGCAGCAGAACTGTGTCCCCAGCACTGCTGCTGTGTGATCAGGCTCCTGTTCTGGCTGGCTTATGGAAGTCAGCTGGTGATGTGTTCAGCCCACCTCCCCTCCTCTTCCATCCCGCAATGAGAGATTAGAGCTCAGAGAGGGAGAGAGCAAAGAGAAGAGGGAAGAGGGAAGGAGGGGGTTGGCTTTAGATATTCCCCCTGTCCCTTGTCCTGCTCTGCTTTCTGGGGGTAGGAGTCAGAGTTAGGACAATGGCCAAAAAGATGGTTCCCAACCAGCCGCTGAATGGGAACACTGTTGGTGGTAGCGCTTCATTCAAAGCCCGGCCCGGGCACATTGTCCTCCCAGATCGGCAGAGGAGAATGGAGTTTGCTGGTGGCTGCCAAAAAGGTTAGCAGCCTCTGTGAAAGGACCAGCCCATTATTCACTGCCCTTTACAGAGCCCAAGCACCCTTTGTGCTCCTCCTCCCTTCCCTCTGCACCACCAGCTTTTTCTCACTCCGGTGCTCCGGATCTGAGCCCGTCGGATTCCCCCAAAGTGAGCGACTGAGGCGCGATGCCACCACTAACCCACCCGTGTACCCCTATCAAGGAATACCCCCCCACACCACCACCACCTTGCTTCACACCACTTACCCCTCATCCCCACCCCTGTCAAAAAAACCTTTAAATGATATGGCCCAGAAGTAACAACAAGGTTACCATTCACAACACAAGGGGATTTAGAAAGAGGGAGCGTGGAAACTGCCACTCAGCCAACACAATTTCTATTCAATCCCCTCAGCCACCCAGCGAAAACCTCAGAGACTGCGCTATTTAGGTGTGTTTACAAGGGAAGGGGAAATAAATCAACTGAAAAAGCATGATGAAAGCAGAGGAAATACAATGAAAACACTTAAATGTAAGCAGCAACAGAGGTCCTTTTGAAAAGCTGCCATATTCTTTCAATACTCCAACTTCCCTGTCCATTAAAAGCAGAGCATTCTTAGATCAAATCAAGAATGAAGTACAGGTAAAATATGCCCTCGTTGAGAATACTTTAAAAAGTGCCTCATGATTCATGCACATCAGAAAGCCTGGTGATAATGTATGCCACTCATATATGCATGTAGTTATTCAAAGTGGAGGCATCAGGGAGCCATGCCATACATTCTGATGTCATCTGAATGGGAGGTCACCTGCTGCGAGGCTTTTATTCTGTTAGCGTGACCAGGTATAGAGCAGGGGTTGCACCGTGCACTCTCTCATTCTGCTCCACTGCAAATGGATATCCCATAAATCACATTAGCGTGGCCTATGAATGGATAACCTGGCCTGTTTGTATAGATGCTTGCTTTACTCAGTGCAGAGTGAGGAAATCATTACGATTACTATTAAGATTCCTAGAGCCTATGCCAGCATAATTAAAAATGCTAAATTTATTCTAAGGGCTGATCCACTTGGGAGCACAAATGTGCAAATGGAATTACAATCTGCCTGTTAGATTATAACAATAAATTCATACTGAATTGACTATCTACAGCACACTTTATTTAAATCGTTTTTAATTTCTATTGTACAAAGTTGACAGTTGGGGGCTGAGCTCACAGAGTGCCCAAAATGGAAAAGGTGCCTCCTCCGGGGAGCATGAATATGCTCAGTAAATGTCAAGGCTGTAAAATTAGGATTTATGTTTTTGGGAGCCATATTATCCATAGTAAATCTCATGTAAATCAAACCCATTTCGAGACACTTCTTTATTACTCAATTTAAATTTTTAAAGAACAATTTCAAACTGTTGGTTTACAAGGTTATGGTCACCAAAATCATCCCTTTTAATATCATGGCAATGAAGTATTTTTTATAGTATTTTCTTATATATACACTGTATATTGGACCAAAGGGTTGGACAGACCCATGTCCCAAACGGACAATCGACAAATACTTCCAGCAGTTTTCCTGCTGGTAGTTGGATAAAAAAAACAATATAAATGCAGGATTACACACACACACACACATACACACACACACAGGAAATGCTGAAAAGTAAGAAGGAATTAGAGAGAGAGACAGAAAAAGAACAGATAAAAAAGAAGAGAGTTGGGAGTTCACAGACCGTGTAGTGAGTAAGACCCCCTACTTTTACAGACAGATGTAATCCGACTGGTCTAGGCGGAAATCTTTTCCGCTGTACCTCTCCGGCTCTGTCTCACTCTAAGCCTCCATCACAACATCAATACAGGTCTTGCCATGCCAGACAGGACTGGGAACTGTACTGTAGATAGCATACACTACACTTTTCTACATATGTAATTCCTCTTCTTAAACATTGTAAAAAAAAGAATAAGAAAAAAAAAAATATATATATTTTTTTTAAAACAGACACAGAGACTACGTAAGGGTTTCAATCCAGAAATGATTGTGAAAACTGCTGATATAATGTGATTCTCAATGTAGGGATACATCATAAAATAAGATAAATAAAAAATGATTGCAATGTTGGAAAACCAGCAGCCGATCAGGAACACAGCAACATGTACGTCATTTGGACGCTTTACATTCAGGTCCTTGCACTTACGCTCTTTTTGCACTAAAGTTCTTAATCAAATGAAAAAGAAATTTAGTAAAAAAAATAAAATAAAAAAAAATGTAAAAAAAAATATCCAAAAATAAACAGCCAAGGGGAGTGAGGCAATGACTTATGGTCTAATGTGAAACGGATGAAAAAGCTAAGAGCGAAACAGAGGGGGTGTCCGGCGTGTACAGTACCTTTCTAAGACGTAGTCCAGCGCCTTCTGCCTGGTCCCGGAGTAGACAGAGGGGCTTTTCTCCCACGCTACCAAGTTTGAGACATCATGGAAAAGGTGGATGTTGACCAGATCAAATGCACTGGGATGAAAGGACACCTTCGTCAACCACAACATCAGAAATGCCCACTCAACAACATGTGAAGTTGTATATGTAACGCACAATAACAAAAGAATTGCTGGTTTTTATTTTTTAATAAATGAATCAACTGCATTAAGACCTTTAACAGTTATCAGAGGCAATGTAAGCACTGATAAAAAGCTCAGTGCATTTTTAATGATGTTTTGGAATCAAACTCTAATCCCCAGAGAGAGAGAGAGAGAGAGGGAGAGGCCAAACCCAGGCCCACTAACAATACACATTAGCGCAGATATCACTACAGTACATGAAAACACTAATCTGCTTTATTTCAGTTTGTCCAGTCAAAGAAGAGCAAGATAGTGAATGTACAGTGATGAACGCCTCCCTGCTGATCTTATCAATCTGTTTTGTTAGTGTTGTGTTCGGCAGGGCGACCCAGAGTCTTATCTCAAGGGGGGTTTATTCGGCAGTGACATTCTGAACAAATGAATACACGGGTGGCTTAGGTTATCTCTGTCCATCCCATCCCATCTCTGATCTGATCTCCCTATTTTTCACCAGCCTCTTTCTCTACGGCTCTTGTCAAACGTCATGCCCCTAGTTAATGCTTACAGTTTCAGCTCTTTAGTTTTCATGTCATCTTCCTATTAGATGACAATCCCCCCCTCCTCTCCCAATCCCCTGCTCTGCACACTGGAAGCCAGCGTTTGTATTCATGCCGTACAGGTTCAATTGCATGTCATGTTTGTAGTCATCTGTCATATGCAACTGCTTGACTAACGCGGTTACATCTAATCAAATCCCTGTGCTCTTCTGTGGCACACTGTCCAGAGAGGGTTCAGCTATGGAACTCACTCTGTCTCTCTCGGTGTGTGCGCCGGCTAAGACCACCACCACACCTTCACACAGCCCACTGGGGCTACATATTACAAAAAAAAGAAAGAAAAAGGAAAAAAAAGAAGCCGGACATGACTGACATGGTTAGATACATCTCTAATCACAATGATACAGTGTGAAGACTCAGGGTTGAACAGAGATGAGGTGGGATGTGTCACTGTAGGGACTCACCAGTCAGCCAGGGCCCATCGAGTTCTAATGAATCCCTTTCTGGACCACTTGCACTGCGGAGACGGAGAGACTCAGTTTAGCACGACATTGGTAGAATGTGACATTAGTAAGAATTCAGGCAACACAAAAGACAGCTAGAATGTGGAATGTCTCCACTGTCAAGTAACAATGTCCATCATCTTGGAGCACAATTTCACATTTTGAACTATTAGGTTACATTTTCATTCTAAAAATGTACTCTTGTACTGAATTATGAGGGCTTCCATTGAATAAAACTATTGGGAGATTTAAGATTCAATACTTAATTGCCATGCAACAAAGTTGCTAGGACGTTTGTGCAGTGTGCTCATAGCACTCGGCATTCACAGCAAGACATTCAATACCCATTAAAAACCCCAAAAGACACATCTCCCCCCATAAAAAGGTTATTGATGGATAGATACAGATTCAAATCAATATACAGCACACTAATAATCTATTAACAAATATAACATTAGCTGTGGTGGAAAATAAATAAGTACTTAAGTGTATGTTTGAGGCACTTGTTCTTTCCTTAATTAAATACATTTGATGCTACTTTATACTTCACTACATTTCAGAGGGTTTTATTGCACCTTTTTCTCCACGGCATTTAAAGTATCTGACAGAAATATTAATATTAAGCCAAAATATAATTTACATAATAGCACTCAAAAAAGGGCCATGCTGCATAGTAAGTACCTTTACTTTAAAAACATATAGTATATTGTGCTTACAAAGTAACACGTTGAGTAACTAAAGTAGTATTTCTACCACTTTATGTTTGTCAATTGACTTTATTGCCCGGCACTACTTTTCACAATTGATTAAATGTTGAGGTTACTTTTCCAGGAAATGATATATCTATCTATCATGTTTTAGACAGCTAGTTGCACAAAATGTGATAACATTAAATTAGCCTCATGGGGAGGTCTATTTTTAGTGTTTCTGACATTTTATGGACCAAAAGAATAACAAAATAAATCACCACATGAATCGCCACTGAATAATCATTAGTTGCAGAAGTATTCAGATCCTTTACTTCAGTAAAAATAGAAATACCATAGGCTAAAAAAGTCCCTTAACAAGTCAGTGTCCTGCATTAAAAATGCTACTAAGTAAAAATCTAGTAGTAAAGAATAATCAGCAAAACGTAAGTACCAAATGCATGTTATGCAATAAATGTTACGCAAAAATACTAGTATTAAATTATTAATACATTATACAATTGGATAATAATGTTGTAATGTGTTAATATGCTGTCACTGTTAGATACTAATACATGCACTACTGGTAAGTAAAGTAATAGTAAAATATATTTTATCAGGTTGTCATAGGTTTTGTTTGTAAAATCATAAACTGAAAAGTAGTTAACTATGTAAATGTAGTGTCATAAAAGTGTTTCTCTCTGAAATGGATAGCAAAACTGAGTATGAAGTAGCATAAAATGGAAATACTCAAGTTAAGTATAAGTATGTCAAAATTGCACTTATGTAAAGCACTAAATATACCTAGATATTTCCACCGGTAATACTATGTAGACAGGACGTTTATTTGTATAAATCCAGCTGACATAAAAATGTAGACTGTACATGTACAATACACATTTCAAAAGTTAGTTTTATAACGTCTCATCAGTTTCTTTGCAAGATGTCTGATAAATACTGCAGAGAAATGTTAAATGAAAGGCTTCGAGACAGAACCTACAGTACAGCCTGCAGGTGAGAGTTATAGAAAATAGAAAGAGCATTCAACTCAACATAGACATCCAGTACGCAGCTGTTTGATCAGATCCCACCAGCCTTGAGTTAATTGTCCAATCACAAGTCCAAAGACTTTTCTCAAACAGCACATGATTCACCATGAAGCTGGTTATTAAATGAGAGCCAAATTGATGTTGCGAGTGTTCTCCTTCTGAATAGATAAATAAGTCCCTCTCGTTTTCTGTCGATCTCTCTCTGATACTCCTAATGGGGAGTTAACTGCAGTGATGAATAAACTAATTATGGGCCAGGTCACATAATTACAAATTGACTAATTTTATTTAAAAAACTCAGATGCAAATTAAAAGGCTAAGAGGTATTTGATGGCACCTCACATCCTTCAATCTGCATTAGTACAAGATTAACTGTATCAAATTGAATTACATTAGCATACTTGAATTAATCCATACTGCCTCTGCAGGATGTATGGGCCCAATTATAACTCGCTGTCCCAATATTGTGACTTTGAAAAGAGCAAATGGAATTAGATGTAAGTGTCACGCTGCGGCAGAACACATTGACCTTACACCAAATAAAAATGTTTTAAACAAACTAAATCAGGATACATCGAAAAGATAAACAAAAGCAATGAGTGTTGAGTAATTGCATTCATGTGTTTATGTACACGCATATTCAATTACACGTTCACTATATTAAATAGAAAATCCATAAATGTGATGTACTGTGGGCGTTTGTTGATGCAAAGTTGAGTAAAGAAAGTCTGAGAGAGGGGAGGATGAGGAGGGGCAAGATGAAGAGAAAGTGTTTGGGTGGTGGGTTGGGGCGGGGGGGGTTGTGATGCTCAGTGGCCATACAAGCTCTGACTGCAGCCAGAGACGTTTAATCTCGATTTAATTTAAAGAGCCATTAACTACAATCGCAGCATTAAAATCCATCACTTCCTTGACACCCGGCCCCAGATTGCCCCATTTCCTCCACGTATGACTGATTGACCCCCTGCTTCATCGCTTGCTTATAAACATGGCACCACACACACACACACACACACACACACACACACACACACACACACACACCAATCAAGTGGAACAAGTATCTTGTATCTATAATTTCAGAAAGTAAGAAAAGAAAATACACTCTGCTGTCTATTTTACCCAATTTGAGTGTTTTTATTTTGTAATGGGAGTCTAGTTAAGATTATTATCTCACACAATCAATCAAAGTGTAGAAGAAGAGTCTCTCTCTCTCTATTGGTTGACATGATGACATCATGATTTGGTTGCTGCAGCTGATACTGAAGCAGAGATGACACAGATGCTGTCCAGCCCCATTTAATCTCTTGCTGAAACATCATCATCATCCCTGCTCCATCCCCCCCCCGCCGCCGCCCCCACAAACACACAAACAAAAAAACATCTTCTTAAAAACAGATGCCTTCAGCCAATATATTCTTTGCTTTGCTTGTCACAGTAATTTAGAACAGAAGACATATTTGGATGAAACGGAGAGGTGACATGTAATCATATCGTATATTAGGTTGGGTGGCTATAAAGAGTCAGTGAGAGGGGACGAGGGGTGGGAGTCAGTGAGAGGGGACGAAGGGTGGGAGTCAGAGGGCGACGGTAAAAGGTCACAAGGCTCGGGGTGACATTGGCTGACCGTGCACAGGTCAGAGATGGCGTCTCCGCCCATGACAGTGATGAACGGCGGCTACACAGTGGGTCACATCCAGGCGGTGTCAGGCAATGCATATAAGGGCTGACCGCAACACACACACACACACACACACACACACACACACACACACACACACACACACACACACACACACACACACACACACACACACACACACACACACACACACACACACACACACACACACACACACACACACACACACACACACACACACTTACAGGATGAGACAGACGGAGAGACAGACAGGGAAAAAAAACAAAAAAAAAACAAGATGGGGTGATGGAGAGAAGTAGGACCATCAGATTCACTGGAAACCACTACTTAAAACTCCCCTATTGTGACCAATGGAAAATTACGCTCCTATTAAATGTCAAACATGACACGCACGCACGCACGCACGCACACACACACACACAAACACACACAACGCTTCCCGGTCCATCCCGATTCTTTGACCTTTCTTATATTTCTGCTCAAAGTCCGACCCCCATAAATAATATTATGGCGGGGTGATGTTTGAAGGGGGGGTGTGATAGAAGAGTGCAGGGCAGGGAGGGGGGTGAGGTGGGGGTTGCACAAAAGCCCTGTGACAGAAATGCACTGTGAGTAATAAGTAATACACACAAACGTTGATTGATTTGAGCGCCGGTAGACAGTCACATTTATCTTTATTCCATCATCTAGGGGGGGCCCATCAAATAAGAGAGGGCCTCTCATAGGGTTTATTTGGCTGAACAGCACGTGTGTGTGTGTGTGTGTAAAGATGCAGAACATGTGCAGAAAGCAGTCTCATGTCATTGTCTCAAATTTCGCAGTAAAGACGATGTAGGAAGATTTCATACGGTAAATTCAAGGCGATGAAAGAAAAACGATGGATTTAAACAGCCCAGATTGGATTTTTGCAATAGAGTTCAGTGGTTAATCAATATAGTTTTCCTGATCCTTCTGTACACAAAAAAAAAATGAGCATGCAAAGCCTTCACCTAGCTTTGATTTCAACATTATCCCCTCATTTATGAGCTCTTTGCAGTCTCGTGGATCACGCCTGTCACAGAGAACAGCATCGGTGTCACAGGTGTCTTGTCTGGTGATAAATGCAGAGAGCATTTTACAAGCAATGCCAGTTTAAATGACTTCATCTCCTTAACGTACGCATCGCATCTGTGAATCACGTACAGCGTTTTAAATCAAAGGAGAAAAACATGAGAGAAGTTAACTTTCATCGGGGGCAGAACTTGAAAGTAATCACAGCCCTGTAGCAGAGCTTACTACAGAGGGCACTAAAAGGGTATGAAAAGTCAATGCTTTTATGGACACGCTCATGGTGCCAAACAACAAATACAAACTCATATCGATGTTGATCTACAGCCTGTCCGCTATTGCCTCCCCTTCTCTTTTTTCTTTTCTTCCAACGGCGGTGTTAAACAATCAATAGCAAGGGCACATTAAGGTCCGGGTCGTATACTTTATTTATATAAGGCAATGACAAATCCTTATGATGCAATGGTTTTTGGAGGCATGTATGACTGCGCCAAACAAATAAATATATTAATGCCCACTGGGGAGGGGGAGAGATTGACGGAACAACGGGAAACGACAAGCCGTCCAAATCCATCACGGCGACCTTTCAAAAGAAACGCGCCCGCGATTTTGTCCACTTCCTTCTTATTCAGCATTTCAATTAATGTCCCTGCTTCTCTCTCCTCCACTTACAGCTATAACTCAGAGCGGGATTATGGAAAGAACTGATGTTTTGCATACGGAGGGGTTGTCACTTAAATCAGAATCAAACTATCGTAGGAGCCAAAAAGGGCCACAAGCAGGAAGTGTGATTTTACCCAGTATTTTGTTTTATGACTTTTGAGTTTGAGCCACTTTTAAAAAGCTGAATTAGAAAGCATGATGTAGGTTCAATGACAACGGATATTTTTCCAAGAAAAAGACTTGCTGGTTTCATTTCTGCTCTCTTGGTTGGACATTAGTTTTCACCCTCTGCACTGCAGCTGAAACAATTAGCAAATCAATCAAAGAGTCAACAGACAGAAACTGAATCTGAGGTTATTTTAATTAAGACTATTAAATTAATTAATTAATTAATTAAGACTATTTCATTTAAGAATATTTAACTATTTTTTATTTTAATCAAGTATTTGTTTACTTTTCAAGTAAAAATGCCAAACATTGGCTGGTAGATGTGCGTATGTTCTGCTTTTCTGTTTTATTTCAGTGTAAATTGAACGTCTTTGGGTTGTGGACAACATTAGAAATTTGACGACATCACAATAGGTTCTGGGAAACTGTGGTCTCCAAAATAATTTGCGGTTGTATCGATAATTAGAAAAAATAAACAGTTACAGCCATACAGTACAGTACTGTGTAAGGATTTCCAGATATGGGCGCACGTCATGTGTCCAAACCACCATGCACCACTCATGAGCAGTGAAATGCACCCTAATGACAATTGGTATCTCTGTTATACAAACACACGCATACACCAAGCCCTCCCACCATGATGTCATCAGCAGCTCGCTCAGTGACACTTTATTAATGGGGGACTGTAAAGGGAAGACACAAGCAGAGGAACACACACATCAGTCTCCCAGCAGCCACCTGAGCTGCCTGCTGTCACTCTCTAACCTTCCTCAGAGGATCCTGTCTGACAAAGCGGATGAATTTCAAACACACATCTTCTTTTTTTCTCTCACTGAGAGTTAGTCATGAGCATGTAAACAAGATACCTGTCTTTGTTGTTAACTTCAAATCATTTGGTTGGGGTATCTTCCCGTGTTTGTTTCAGTAATTACCCCACACGTCTAAGGCTACATGACCCGTAAATGAGTGCTGGGACTCAGGCAACTGGTTTGGGACCTTGTGTGGCGTTCTGTCCGGTCCAAGATCCCCCGTGTAATAGGATTCCTCAAAGCTGCAGATGGATGGCAAATCTAGGCGGTTTCATCTACTAAAAGAGGGCATAAATCACTAGCGGAGGAAGCGGGGACGAGGCAGGGGTTATCACCAGTCTGCCTCCCTCCTGAGAGCTTTGCATTAAAGCATTAGTGAAATTAATTCATCTTTCATAAGAGGTTTGAGCAGTATCTGTGATCTATGATAACAACCAATTTCTCACTACGGAGGGGCCGGAGGAGAGAGGGAGGGAGGCGGGAGAGAAAGAGAAAAAAAAATACTCTGCGACCCTGATAGACTACACAAATCTGCTCTTTTTAAATGGGCTAACATTATCTGGAGTGCTGCTCTCTGGAGCATCATCCCAGATTCATATCCCAGCCGGGAAAGAGGCATTAATCACCGGGCAAAACTTTTCTCATCTGCCCCCTCCCACCCGCACCTCCTTTCTCTCTACATCACTCCCCTCATCCCTCTCACGCTGTGCCATGCCAGGTTTGTTTTGTGGTTTGCTTTGCTTGTCCTGTAAACGCAGAACAATACTTTTACTGTAATCATTTTAAATGGCTTTGCGCCTCAATCAGTGTAATTGGTTTTAGATCATCTCTGGAGAGAGAAAGTGGCAAAACTGAGACATGAAGATGTGTGGGTGTGTGTGTGGGTGTGTGTGTGAATGCAAATGTTTGCGAGTATGTCTAGGGTGGCTCAGGGTGGGGAGTCCTGCAGTGTGTGAAAGAGACGGAAATTGGGGGGAAGTGTGTGAAGGGGGCCGTATCCATCTGTTTTGCATATATTTGCAGAGGCGATCGTCGGAGCATGGTTGACAGATGAGTGGGGAGTGCGAGGATGACACACGGGCGGTCGTGCTCTTTATTACTATATCAGCACAGCTATGCTCAGCTCCCCTCTGATAACACACCACGCCGGAACCAGGAAACTGAACACAGCGGAGTGAGCAGAGAATTGCTCCACGGGACACGGCAGACACAACGAGGATTTTCTCCATTTCACGATTTGAATTTTTTGACTGATTCGTGTTCAAATCAGCCATGTGTCCGCGGGATTTTCCTTGAAGCAGAAAAAAGAAAAAGAAAATTGGACTCTAAAACATAAAGATACATAGAAAATGAAATGGCTTTTGAAAAAGCCATTAAAAAGGCCGGGGAAAGAAATCTCTTTTTTGTATAAATTATTATCTGAAGTTTGACATTTAAAAAAACAAGACTCAGTGGTTCAGATATATTAGAAGATTTCTTATTCAATCTTGTTTGCGGAAAAATAAATCCAAATTCATTTGATTATTTCTTTTTTTTAACTTAGCAGCTTAATTAAACCTGCATATACTGCATACAATGTGAAAGAGCTGTGTTTGTGTGTCATGCTACACCTCCCCCCTCTTACTGTGATATCTGTCTCAACTGGCTCAGCAGAAAGCACCATCAGTCAGTCAAGTGTGCTTATCACATTAACCCACCTCAGGAAAGTAGTCCTTTGGAAACTTCTCCTTCTCCAGTGAGGGTGTCCGTTCTAGTGTCTCCGAGTAGATCTCCTTCCCTACAACCTTCTTGAATTTCTTGGCTAAAGTGGAGATGGAGAGGAAACGGACGGAGGTAAAGAGAAAGGGGAGATAGGGTGGAGGTGGAAAAACAGAGCAAGGAAAAGGCAGAAAGACGGGTTTACTGTTACAAACATGGCAGGTTAATTTGTTGGAGACCCCATGTGTGAGTCTGACTCTCCTGATACAATTAGAGCTCACTCAAAACCAGAACAACTTTGCCTTCATCAGACAACTGCACCACCTGCTGGTCAGAAGGAAGATCTCTGTATTCAGCTGGAGAGGTCACAACACTGGTCAAATGAATGAAAACAAATGATTTTGGTCTCACAGGACGACTGCTGACGTTGTGAACAATGACTGTGAACATCCAGATCCTCCTGTATTTACCATAACATAAAGTTAAATAACGGGGCATACCAGTTCCTCTTCCTTTTGACTTTGTACAGTTGGGCTGGGCCATATGGAGAAAATCAGATATTCTTTACCAAATACATCAATGTTGATATTGCGGCGATATTGTAGGGTTGTGGTGCTTTCACCAAATATTTGCACAATGAGATTCAGTATCAGAATTGTGGATGTAATGACTAAGTGGGTAGAGGCAAATTCAGTTAAGTTCAGAAAATCATCACTTCACTGTAATGCAGCCTTTAAAACTAGGAAAAGACAACACTTATGTCATATTACGATATCCAAAATCTATATGATATCTAGTTTCATAACACAATATCGACATAATATCCATATTTGCCCAGCCCTATTGTACAGTATAGACAACACCTAGTACACGACTAGCTGCCCTGAAAGGTGTTGGTATTCCTGATGTTAAAGGGTTCATAATGTGCAGGTACTTCCTTAGCCCAATCAGGATCAACATCAGGGTGTTGTGTGATCTATGTTAGTCTTCCAACACATGTTGGTCATTTGTGATTTTGGACAACATATAAATAACGTGGCCACAAAGTACAAAGTATTTCATGTACAAGCATTGCTGTCAAGAGTGATTTGACTAAACGAGAGTAAAGGGAGAACTGGTTTCAGTTCGGGGTGTACCAATATATTCTTTTGTGATACAAAAACAGGATCAAATAAATGTGATACATTTTTGATCTTCAGTTTAGGTATGTACAAAGGCCAGTAGGAAAAGCACAGGTGTACATAATAACAGGAACCATGGCTGAATTCCATTTAGCTGCTTTTCGTTTCAGCGTCTTGGTATTGTGCACTGTCACAGCTCACTGGGACACTTGAATAGAACAGCGCTAATTTTGAGTTACACCTGTGCTTTTCCCGCCATCGCCAAGTCAAGATGTATGCTAGGAAAAAGGTCTGTGACAAAAAGCACAAAGCCACACAGAATGTACAGTAGTTTATGTAATTTTGACTTAAAATCAAACCTTTAAAGTGTGTGTGTGTGTGTGTGTGTGTGTGTGTGTACATGGGGAGTGGTCCTCTCTCCTCTTGACCCCTCCCCTGCCTTCGCCTTGTCCTTCACTGGGATAACTGGTGCTTATGCTGACTTGGGTCTAATAGGAAGCGAGGCGCCTCCACATCTATATCCCTTCTTTAATTAGCGCGGCGGCCAGACCCCGGGGCCCTCTGACACCGCAGCCTGATGAGACCGCCGTAACTGTCCAATAACCCGCCACACGCTATTACTGTAGGCCCGAAATCTTATGAATTAAATCCTAATATTAATAAGCATTACCATTCTGTCCCCCTCCCTTTACATTATCCTCAAAGCCAATCTTAGCTCGCTGCTTTTTGATGGAAGCGGGAATAGCCTGCAAATGGTTGTGTGTGATATGCAGGGGTGAGATGAGGGGGCACGGCGTGAGGATTTCACTTTGACACAGTGCTGGTGGTGATGTATCTGTGGAAGTGTGTTGGAGGGGAGGAGGAGGAGGTAAGTGGTACTCACCTTTGAAATCAAACTGTTGGACGTTTTCCAAAGAGTTGTGGATAAAGTAGAAACTTCCGAGAGCCTGCAAAAAAAAAAAGGTATTTTGTGAGCTTGGAAACTACTTTTTCAAGGTATTTATTTCTTTACTGGATCTGGTTTTGGTCAAACTTTATCACTTCACAGATGTATTCTCCACATTATTGGTGGAATAAAACCACACACTGTATTTCACACCATTTTTGCATAATTATCCAACCTGTTCAAGAGCTACACATTAGTTGCATGGTTTCCAAGAACTGTTCTCATAGCCTTTTCACAATGTTGAGTGTGCAAAGGATTGACCTGATGTGAGAATGCTTGACTAATTAACTGGGCTTAAAGTATAGAGGCTCACTCTTCAACACACTCCACAGCACACTTCCCACAGCTCTGCTCAATGGGGAGGCTCAAACACTACACAGCATCCACTACACAACAACAGGTGCAACATGGTCTCAGTACAGTACACTCAGTGCTGTCTCTGCACGCCCCATTCTCTGGCTCAGAGTCTTCTAATGTGGCGAGTCAACAATTTGAGCTTTCAAAAGGACACATTCAGATGGACTTTTGAATGAGCAAAGATCAACTTCAATAGGCTTAAAATCTTAATTTTCCCTGTGAACAATCAGGGAAACTTTCCCAGTCGGTGGACGAGCCAATCCAAGTCTGTGGGAAGAAGTGAGAGTCGTGCAGAGGGAGGGGGGGATTTGATGCGGTTCACAGTCCACTACACTGCTTTCTGTTGCCCTCTTTACATTTAGGGCAAATAGAGGCAAAGCTCAAGCTCAATCCCCTGTGTCTTTGAGATAGCAGACCTTAGGCTCGGGATAATTCGGAGTCTCTTCGGAGGGAAAATGGCAAAAGACAAAGCTAGACAGAATACAGTGAAGATGCAAGGTAAGAGAAAATGGGAGATAAGACTCAGGTACAGTGAAAGAAAGAGGAGTGACAAAGTGGGCTTGGAGGGGTGTGATCAAAAGGCGGAGACATCTGTAGAAGAAAAACAGGCTTGAGGTATGAAGAAGGATTTCATCAGGAGGGTTTTCCTGTGTTTTCCTATTGAAGGCGGGTGCAGACGCCTCTCTCTGGCGCGTTGGGGGAAGAGTTTGGGCCCCGGCCCGGTCTCTGCATTATTTATGAGCGCCGGCACATCCTGAGATTAAACATTTGCTGATTTGTCAAAAGCACAAACATGAGGTCCTGCCCATCTCCTTGACATATAAGTTCAGCCGACGGAAAACACTGTCGCACATTTAATTGATGAAAACAGCGGCTGGTGACCCGAGCCCCCCGCCGCGCTCTCCTCCCACCCTCCCTCATTCCTTCTCCTGTTCTGACGGAGGACAGAGGGAAAGAGGGAAGAGGGAGATGGGGTTGTGAGTATGAGAGGGGAAGGCGTTGGGCGAAGGCAGGACTCAAGGTTACAGCTTATCATCGCGAGGGGACGGCTTCCAGGAAGGCCCCCTACACGCATGTGTGCTCACTTGTCTTTATGTTCTCTTTCACCTTAAAGTGCCAACGACAGACTTGGAGACAGAGATGGATCGGAAGACAGGCCGAGGGAGGGAAAACCGTGCTATTTGTCAAAATGGTGCCACTACGCTAACTGCTACTGTTTGTGTAAATATTTTAGTGGGCAGTCAAGTGAAAATGACTATTTTGAAATACGACACATGAGATAGATAAGAGATAAAATTATATTATTAGAAATTAAATAGAAGAACTGCATTTTCTCTGGAGAGTCAAAGTACTACTGCTGAAACAATTAGTCGAATAACTGATTTGTTGGTCAACAGAAAACAAATAGACAAAAATCCTAATAACTGATTAATGATAATGGTTTATGAAGAAAAAATGTTAATGATTCACAGCTGCCCTGATAGAAAGATGAGGATTTTCTGCTTCTGTTAATATACTAGTGTAAATTGACTATCTTTGACAAACAAAAAGCTAAATGTTTCACCTTGGGCATACTTACATACATACTTTTCTCAAAACAAAATCCTTTATCGATTAGTTGGAAAAATACTTGATTTGAAAATAATCATTCGTTGCAGCCCAAAGGAGTACAATCACTTTTGTACTTTCCCCAAAATCCGATTAATGACTGCAGGGACTCTTCAACAACTATTGTCTGCAAAAATAAATAAAAAATAAAGACCTTTAGAAATTAATGACCAAACCCTTCACTCCGATTCTGTTGCAGTGCGGCTGAACCCTGAACAGCCCCTCAATGCCAACAAAAAACTAACTTAATATGACATCAAACAAATCGGCATGAATCAATTCTCAAATAAATGATAAACAACTATGCTTAAGTGGCTAACCGTGTAATCGCAAAGATCTACTTAACCCTCAACCCTAATAAATATTTATTTGACATCAGGGTTCAGAAGCTAGCAGCTGCTGGGCTCCTTCTCCTCTCCTCTGCCTCCCTCCTGCACTCTTCATGAAGAAGCTATTATATTAGCAGGGCGCAATTAATCCATTTGTCTCCTTGCATGACAGGCTCAAAATATTCATTAGGGCTGGACTGCGCTGACAGGCCATGCTTATCTTTTACCAGTAGCTTTACAATGGCCTGTGTCAAGCGTATGTTTGTCACGTCCCTCTTTATTGATTAGCTGCCAGATTCACTTGAAATAATTAAAAGTATATTTTACATATTTATAAACCCCACTGCCACGACTGCTACTTAATTTTCCATTAGTAAAATGCAGTCTATTACGTGCACCACAAGGGCTGCGGGGGGCAGTGGAAATGAGTAATCACCATAATTGTAGACAGAAAGACAATAACCGCGCCATAAAAGCTGGGGTTTTATGACTTGCTCTGGCAATGATATCTCTTATCACAAGTTGTATTGGCAACGGCGCTCACAGATCCAGGGCTACACTAACACACTGTGCTAGATGTGTGTGTGTGTGTGTGTGTTAATACAAGTGTGTAGTTGACATTTCCAAAACCCCAGCAGATATAGGCTGAACAAGTCCCAATAGACTGGCTGGTGGAAAATAGAGAGACTTGAGAGCTGCAGTACATAGCCTGCATACTTTGCTCCGCTGAATGCTTTATCGATACCGAGGGCTGCAAAAATTAGTTCTGGCCGACGATGAGAAGCAGGAATTCTGTGACCTCTGAATAGATTTTCTGCGTTTAATGTGAAAAATGAGCCATAAAGCAAACATAAAAGTAATAATTTCTCCTCAAGGTCTCACCTCCAATCTGTGCTAAGGGAGAGTGGCCAGTCCCAGGAGAGCTGACACATACACACTCCAGTGCCATCACAGTATCACTGTACAACTTCCGATGGTAATGTTCTGCTGTCCCACAGACACTAGCAAAGTGCAGGTTGCTCCACAAAGCCATGAGCATGTGCAACTAACAAGAATATTTTCATTGTTGATGAATCTGTATATTATTTTCTCAATAATCGATTACTTCTGTGGTTTTTAAAATGTTGAGGAAAATGTCAGTGTTTTCCAAAGCTCAAATGTCCTCAAATGTTATGGTTTGTTCACAACACGGAGGAGTGAAAAAGACCTACAAAATATTCACAATTAAGAAGCTGGAGTCAGAGAATGTGTACTCAAACTATCAAAATAGCTGGTGATTCATTTAATAGCTGACAACTAATTGATTAATCTTTGCAGCTATAGTTGGAATTCATTCTGCTTCATTTGGAACTGGTGCAGCTTTGTCATCATTTAGGCATGATTATGGTTTGTTAAACATTGGGTCTTGTTTTTGAAGTTGTGGTGTTCATCCCTATCCATAATAACACAATTGTACTAGGAACATGACTGCATGGAAACAATAAGTAGGAGCAGTAAAAGCACTCAAGTGTTCAAGTTCAAGAAGCAGTAAGACGATCAGAAAGGTTGTTAACAAATCCCCAGCTAACCCAGATAATCAGAAAAATGTATATGAGAGCATCTGAAATGTTGGTTATGATCCCTAGTGTTTTCAGTAAGACTGTGTGTACGTTTGAGCTGATATAGTCTATATCCATGACGTTCCATAATGCCAATAAACCGGAGCGCAATTGAATGCTGTGTGGACTAGCCAGACCATCCTCTGCAGCACTGTGAAGGAAGGTCTGGCAAAGCTGATATCTGACGTCTGCCTGTATTCCCTTTAAGCAATGTTGACATAATCCGAGGTCTCAGAAATTAACTTGGCGAATACAGTTTTCCTAGTACAGACAGAACCATGAAAATAAAACCAGTTGTAATAATACAAAATGACCCATTTACAACACTTCCTTTAAAGTGATAGAGTACTTGCGCCGTGGTCAGGGTTATCTCAGTGTTCTGGCAACGGGCCACCTCACAGAAATATCTCCTCAGGGTTTTCTGTGGCATTTCGCCCTCTAGACAGCAGAGACAAAATGGGCTGTTTTCCAGTTTATATCTCATTGCTCAGACATCCCTGGAGTCCCCTCATCTGTCAAATCCCGAGTGATGCCACACTTCCGACATAAACCTGCACATAGAAACATCACCGCGAAAAACAACTCACAAATGTACACACACGCACGCACGCGCAGTCTTATCGAAAAGGTCAATCAGATATGCTGTCATGATGAAATGGTGTTGCAATATATCACAAACACATGTTATGTCAAAACAGCTAAGGGAAGGAGGCAGCGACATAAGCTCTGACTAATAGCTACATAATATCCTCATTAGTCACTACCAGCATTCATACATGGCTACATTCTAAACATCCTCCAACACAAAGTGTAAAGGTTCCGCACACAATAGAACAGCTTGCTATGTGCTCTGACAGCTACTGAATGTAAGAATCCACAGATGTGTTTTAAGATTAGCCCTCTATGTCCCAGCAAGGGACCCATTGATATGCAGGATCTGGGGCTAAAAGTGCACCTTCACAGGAGCCTCTATGCACAATTCTCCAATTCTGCACAAACAGCCTGTTTGTCATCCACGGCAAGGAAAACACCACGGCACAAAAGTGAGCAGCCTCAATAGAGATGGCTTGATTTTTCCGCTCAGAGATACAGAAGGAGAAGCCTTAGTATTTTCTACCTCTCTTGAGCCCACCGCCCACCAAAGGCTGCCAAATGTGTTTGCCAAGGCCCTCTCCCAGTGCCATTGATTGAGTATTCAGAGTATTGAGCCACAGTGTGTATTATTCATCGGCTGCCTGGAAAGCCTGACTGGATACACAGACAAAACTCTCATTAAAACTTCCTCTGTCACTTCCTGTGATTTGAAAGCGCCCCGAGTGTTGGAGCCATCCGTCACGTCCTGAAGGAGCCCTTGTCTCTGGGGTGAGTGTGGGGGGAGGGGTAAGGCAAGGCAAGGCAAGGCACAGAGGGAGGAAATTAGACAGTTCAAATACTAAAAGGAAACATGTTGAATTAAATGTACTTGTTTGTTTCATAGTAATTAAGATTTAAGTTAAGCTTGCTCTCCTCAATGCTCTTCCACTGGGACCTTTATGAGCAAACCTTGGAAGAAAATTGGTTTACATGGGAAAGCAGGACTAGTATTGATCTTTTACAAGTAAAACAGAAAAATCTGATCCAGACCACCTGAGCCTCATTTTGACTTGATTGTGGCTACAGTGGATAATACTGACCCGCAGTATCAAAAGAAGGTCGGATGAGGCTCTTCATACTTATTTAGACAGTAAGTAAGTAAGTAAGTAAGTAAAATTTATTTGTATAGCACTTTTCTCAGATAAAGATCACAAAGTGCTTCACAACAAAAGAAAGCATTAACAACTCTGATACATACAATACATCACAAAAAGAAAAAAGAATAACACGAACACATAAAACCAGCCTAAACACCCTATAATCTAGTTAAAAGCCTCTTTAAAAAGCAGAGTTTTCAACTGAGTTTTAAAATTTTCCACACAATCTAAACAGCGCATGGAAGGAGGCAAAGCGTTCCACAACCTTGGAGCAACAACTTGAAATGAACGGTCCCCCCCTAGTTTTAAAATGTGTAAGGGGCACAACTAAAAGTCTCTGGCCTGTTGATCTCAGACTACGTGAGGATGTACGCAGCTGTATCAGGTCAGAAATGTATGGGGGTGCCTGTCCTTGTAGGGCTCTAAAAGTTAGGACCAAGATTTTGAAGTGCATTCTAAATATCACTGGTAACCAATGAAGTGAAGCTAAAACTGGAGTAATATGTGCCCTTTTACTCGTGTGGGTTAAAAGCCTAGCAGCAGAATTTTGGACAGTCTGGAGACAACAAAGATCCTTCTTATTAAGGCAAATAAAAAGACTATTACAATAGTCTAAGCGAGACGATATAAAAACATGAATAATCATCTCCAACTCGGCTTTTGACACCAGAGCTCTTATCTTTGAAATGTTCCTTAATTGAAAGAAACAGTTTTTAATAAGTTGTTTCGAGTGTTTCTCCAGAGACATGGCCGCATCAAAAACAACACCTAAGCTCCTGAGACTGGGCTGAACAGACGAACCCAAGTCACCAATGTGTTTCTTAATCTGAGGGATGCTCTGCTCCGGAGCAATAATTAAAGTTTCAGTCTTGGCTGAGTTCAACATTAAAAAGTTGTCATTTAGCCACTGCTTGATCCTACTCAGACAATTCATTAAAGATGACAGTTTAAATAACTCAGTAGCTTAAAGGAACAGTATAACTGAATGTCATCTGCATACAAGTGATAAGAGACATCCTGAAACTGGCTTATTATCTGTCCTAGAGGGAATATATAAAGAAGGAAAAGAATCGGTCCCAAGACAGAACCCTGAGGAACACCACTCGATAAACCTGCAGTATCTGACATGTTCTGATTTATATAGACACTAAAACTTCTACCAGTAAGGTAAGATGAAAACCATTTCAGAGCTAATCCAGATATCCCTAATAGAGCTTGAAGTTTATTAAGCATAATATTGTGATCAATAGTGTCAAAGGCAGATGTAAGGTCCAACAAAACTAACACTGTATGCTTCCCAGAATCAGCAGACATCAAAATATCGCTTGAAACTTTCACCAGCGCAGTTTCCGTAGAATGTTTTTTACGGAAACCTGATTGATATTTATCAAAAATATCATTTATCTTTAAGAAAGAAGTAAGCTGCTCTGCAACCACTTTCTCTAGAATCTTTGCCATGAAAGGGAGTTTAGATATAGGTCTATAATTCGAGGGTTGCAATGGATCTAAACTAGGCTTTTTAAGAACAGGTTCAACAATCACATGTTTGAAAAAGTCTGGAACCACCCCAGTTAAAAGAGAAGTATTAATCATTTCTACAACACAGGGGCCAATACTATCAAAAAACCTGCTTGAACAGCATAGTCGGGAGAACATCACTCTGGCCATAAGAGGGCTTCAGCTTATCTAATAGAGTAATAACATCGAATAATGACACAAGTTTAAAAGAAAAACATGGATAGGAAAGAGCCAATGTACAGGCCTTGTACGCAGGAGGTAATGAAATGCTAGCTCTGATATCCTTAATTTTTCCAACAAAGAAGACAGTAATAATGTTTGCATCTATAACATATGTTGAACAAAACTAAGAGTCTGTGGCAACGCTAGCAGCTCTAGAAGGCTGTAATAGGTATTGTCTAGAAAATCAAAGAGATCATAAAGTATTTAACAAATTAAAATGTTGATCTGTTGATGAATGGAGGCATTTCAACCTAAAGCACAAAGCTAGAGGAAAACCCGGGGCATAGCCAAAACTGTTAGGATTCATCTTCTGGGGACTGGGAATTTCTGTACCAAATGTGGTGCCAATCAGTCTTGTAAATGTACAGATGTTTCACTGAATAAGTGAACATCACCAAATATATTGAATATCTGTACAGAGTATAATAGTAATCCAGTTGCGGAGGCATTTTACTAAAAAACTAAAATGGAAGACTCATGGTGGGATTATAGAAAAAGTTAGGGGAATATTAAAGTCATTAGGATTCAACCTCTGGGGACCATGAGAGTGTGCACAGTTTCATGGCAATCCACCCAACAGTTAACAATTATTTTATTCTGGACCAAAGTGAAGGAGCGCTGACATTGCCATCCCAAGATCCACAATCAGAAACAACTGGATTTGTTACAGTATAATACAGTATTAGAGTTTTATTACAGTATACAGTATTTCCCAAACCCAATCTCCTCCTATCCATTCATTGATTGTCTACTTCAAGTAAACCCACACTGCTGTATACATCAGTGATATGATACCTGTATTTCAGCTCTGTAGACTGTGTTTCCGGGCTTCCACTTCATTATTCTAAAATCTCCCAGAATGCAGAGCGACATGCGCCTGTGATTGATCTCAAAACCACTGATTTTATTTTCTTTTGAGGAAAATATTATGGATGGATCTAAACAAGGCATAATTGGCCAAAGCCACGGCAGCGCCTGACCTGCCAACAATCCAGACCCACTCCCAAGGTTGGCTGCCTCCCTGGGAAATATTGTGCATTAATTTCGTTTAGTCTCCCCTCCAACATTCAATGGTAGAAGTTAATTAAATTGCTTGTCCATTGTGTTCATCCACTTACAAAGTTAATGATATTGTGCCGGGGAATTAAAGAGCGTTTTATTAAAGCGCATGGGATGGGAGCTGGCAGGCACTACATTGCCCAGTTGAACCCTGTCAGTCGGCGGGCTTCTGGACCCCCTAATTAGCGGTGAAATGGATGCTTCCATCTGCCAATTTCCTGCCATGCTCATCAGTCGTGCAGTCGCTCCTCTAACCTGCCCGGCAGAGGGGTCTAAAGCAATAAAACCATCACAGCAATGACATTCAAAAAAAAAAGTGAACACGCGTATACATAATATGACTCAGACTTTAAAAAAGCTTCTTTATAATGCCTGGGCTTTTTTTGTTGCTTTAGTCCACATCATTGGCTTCTTTAGCATAATCCAGATGGAAGAGTTTGATAACTTTGTTAAAAATGTTGGCTACATACAGTAATAGCACCTCGTTTCTATTTTCAGAAAGGGTTGTTTGAATAAATGTCTTCTGATAAAGCAATAGGACAGAAATGTGGTGGGCCGCTGGATACTTAGAACTCCAGTCGTAATAAATGGATAACAATCAAAATTCAATTCAATGCATCATTCCTGCCCAGTCCCCGATTTCCAGTGAGGTAGCAGTGGACCTGTCCACTACGGAAGAATGATTAATGCTCATATATATTCCAGCTGCGTATTTACTAATACCATGTTGCTACTTCAGCAGCTTTTAACGAGGACATAAAAACAGGATCAAAGTAAATGGGATTACACCTGTGGGGCCTGTGCTGCTGTTAACCTCTTTAAGGAGGTTGGGAAAAATGTCTTTGCATGGCAGAACAGTCTGTACATTCATGGCGAAAATGAATTAAATGAAGCCATGGTGAGGGCTTTTTGCTTGCAGCTGGACACAGGTGCAACTACTGCGAGCTCAAAATGGGTTGTCTCTGCTTGGGTGTGAGACATCAAAATTGGCAACACAATGCATGCATTAAAAACTGTAGGTGTGGAATTTTGGAAGAAGCAGGCACTTAGGAGGCAGGGAGGCTCTAATGAAAGATGCTTCTGAGTTGCATTATGGGAAGCGTAGGATCTTGTGTGTCTGGAGCTTGATCAATACAAGAGACAAAAAGCAGGAATATTTTGGCCTGTGCTGTTTCCATTTCGTCCATTCTGTTTTAAATCTGTGTCTTGTGAGTCCTTCAACTTGGAAATGAAATCCTAAATCACCTGAGTGCCTCTTTTACCTTGAGCCAATTCTTGCCACATTTTTAAGATAATCCCTAGGCCAGACATAGAATATCTACAGTACGGTATGCTTTTTTTGGAAAATCTTTGACACGTTGCAGATTTTTGAGGTTAGCTCATTTTAACTCAGAGATAATTTAACAATACATTGTCATAAGGACCTTGAATGCAGAGATGTCAGAGAGTACTCTGCTATGCATCTGGCTCTGGTGTCACTGCTGTTGACTAGAGCAGTTTAATAAAGCAAGCAGAGCACTTTAAGGTCACCCATGATTTACACACAGCTATGTTAGGATTGTACTGTAACTTCGTAATAAAGCTCAGGTCAAAAAACGGCAGTGCACAATTTAATCAAGACACAAGCACAACTAGTACGAAAACACAATGAAACATCCATTCAATGACACAAGAGTGAAGAGCAATATGTGGGACAATTATAATTCTAAAAAGGGGAATTTTACAATGTCTGTCCCCGATAACAAGGTCAACTTCTCGAGCCTAAGTGTATTAGACATCTGCAATTGGGCCTGAAAAGACCTTTCTTCACAGGAAAAGAGTCTTTTTGAAAGCAATCGCCAAATAAGCCGTTGCTGTTAGAGGGCAGAATGCTAAATAACCACTTTCTTTAAATAACTACGCTGTCTGGGCTTGACAAAATCATCGTTTTAAAAAGGGGATATGAAGATGATGAATATTTGCATCATGAGATTGTTCACTAAATATGAAAAATCAAAGTCTGAACAATTGAGGTATCCATTAGTAATTAAGGTGACATTACGTCCTCCCTATTTTCTCCGGCGTCTGCCTGGTTGCCAGAGCCATTATTCAATTGTTTCGGATGCTGGGGGGATAAAATGCCTTTAATATACTTATGCTCATTAATGTAAATCATATTTGGCTATGGATGTCCAATAATCAAAAAGAATATTTCAACTTGTAATTCCCCGCCTGTAAAAGTATTCCCATTAGGGGAAGAGGCCCATGCAAATGACAGGTCTTTGAGCTCATTGATTTTCTTTTCTTTTTTTCATGTCTGCATTTTGGAAAGGCCGCTAATGTCATGGACTGTTCATCAATCTATATTATTATCTGATTTAATATTGCGCCTATTCATGTGGCCTCATTTGTGAACGAACTGATTAAATTAAGATCATACAGGCTGAGAGGAGAATGGAAGCAATACCATTTTAACTGATCGCGGTGGTTGAATGAAAACTGTAAAGAAGATTAAAAAGTTTTTTTACAAACGTAACTTGTTTACTTGCCTTTAATGACCACTTTTTAAACATTCAAAAGCATTTGTAGAGGTGATGCACTTGTGCACACACACCTGTCAACATCTGGGGCAAAGTGACCAGTTACATAAGCAACTTTCGATGTCAAATAATGAATATTAAGCAAACTCAACTCTCTCTGAGGACACTGCCTGTCAGAGCTATGATGTCAGCTAAAAAAATAATCAGTCAGCCTCTGTCCAGAGACAGCTTTGATTCTGTCCCTGTCCCATGCTGCCTTGTGGCTCGCTTATGAGGCCTTGCGATGACAAATTGGCATCCTTGGCTGCCCAGTGAGATACAGCTCTATTGCAGAGCCTCATCATGAAATATATTAGTTTGCTGCATCTTAGCGGCATTACTTTGTGACTTGTGAGAAGAATTTATCAGGAAGGCCCTCTGTATCTCTGTATCAAGAGCCCTTCCTCCTCCCTTACTACAAACACAACTCTTCCTAAATGAAGGCAACACAGTCTAGATCATGAGCCATCTTGTGAAACATCTATAATATATGACAGCTTCCGCAGCACAGGGACAATCAATGGCGGTCTACAGTATTTCCATGGGGCCAGAGGCTCTAGAGCGGTCCTCTGATGATCAAGCTGAGAAGTCACCCCATCAGAGGACAGGGTTCAGTTTTGAGGTTGCATTCATGAAATAATTTTTTTCCCCTGGATGTATAAAAAAAATAAGCAGCTTTCTGTCTGTGTTCTGTCTGGGTATGAGCAGAGGCGTTCTCGGAGCACAACAGTGACCACAGGACCGTGAAGCTTTAGAGGAGTCTGCAAAAACACACGCAGCGGCTCGTCTCAGGCTAAGACGCCGGTCCGGGTGGCTCTTTGTGGCCTTCTTTGTCTTTATGTAAAAACCAATGCTCGCCAATGATGTGTTATGTAAAATTCCCAGAGGCTTGATTTAAATGGTTGGATATCCTCCATGCTAGCTTAGTTATACTCCAGTGAATCGCCCCTAAGAGCACATGGACGCTGCATGAAAAGCAAATGTAAATGCAGCCTCAGCTTCTTAGATAACAAGAAATTATGTCATGGGTTCCTCTTATTGTATTATTATAATAATAAATAAAAAAGGGCGAACAACGGAGGACTTTTCTTTCGCAGATGTTTCTTTTTATCCGTACAATCGCAGCATCCGGCCTCTCCCGTGGCCCCTCTTAAAAGACAGCTTTAAGATGTGAGTGCGCAGAGGTCCTGTGCCAGGGGCAAGAGTGGCAGCAAACCCTCGTCTGCTCTCCTGTAAATATCACACCCACAGAAATGTGGGAGGAAAAGAGGATTTGGAGGGGCCCATGCAGGTCTGGCTCCTGGGTCGCCCCTTTGGGTGCTCGCCAGATGACCAGGTGGTAGTTTATTGTAAGTCATTAGGTCACATGTCATTAGAGAAGAATACACAATGTACATCTGACAACCAATCAGACTCAATCTGAGACATGACTTTGGCTTTAGCAGAGCAGTGGCTGTGCACAAGCAAGGGCAAAAACATTTACAACCAAGCTTCAACAGACAGCTTTCTTACCCCTTTGACCTGTACATATTGTTTTGGAGCAGTGTAGCAGGTGAATTACATAATGATACTACAGCAATGCTTTTATGTGAAAGTGCTCTTCTTTAAACCTCTTCTAGACAGAATGCTTATAAATGTTCTGTGAATCAATATGTGGAACTCCTTTCATTCATCATTTCAAACCCAAGTTGAAACTGTGTTTTTACAGAACTATACAACATGTAATATCCCTTGCATTAACTTTATTGGTAAATAGCTTAGTTTTATACTTTTAGTGTATTACTGTTTGTGTATTGTCTGGTTTAGCAAGTGTTTTGCTGTTAAAGTTATGGTGCTCCTGAGGAATTCTAAGTAATGACAACAACACTGTTGGTGTGTCCACATGAGACAAGTCTTCCATGCTACTGAGCCACCATGGTAGCCAGGGAGGATTAAAAAACATGATAAACTCTTCAGAAGAAGTAATTATCTTAACTCAAGTTTTCTTCTGTCAGCGGAAGACACAATCATCTGGACATAGCCATGCTGACAAATAGAAAGAGTTGTGTGGAGCGGATAGTCTTGATTAACTTTGTAGCAACTCATTTGGCAATATTAAAAAAGCTACGCACTAAAGCTTTAAGTTGTGTGTACTGACATACTAACAGCCTCTCGCCCTTAACTAGTTTAAAAAAAAAAAAAGCTTGAGAGTCAGCTAATTAGCTACTGCTTTTTGGCTAACTATCTAGCTAGTAGGCCATTTTGGAATGCATCTGGTGTCAAAAGACTCCCACCCACTATTGACGCTAGCTCCTACTTGATTTGTTTGCTAGTACGCAGCTCAACTAAGTGTTTTGCTAGTAAGTTGTGTGTACTGACACACTAACAGCCTCTCGCCCTTAACTACTTTCCAAAAAAAGAAGCTTGAGAGTCAGCTAGCTAGCCACGGCTTTTTGGCTAATTATCTAGCTAGTAGGCCATTTTGGAATGCATCTGGTGTCAAAAGACTTCAACCCACTATTGACGCTATCTCCAACTTGATTTGTTAGCTTTTTTAGCTAGCTAGCTAAAAAAGCTTGAGAGTCAGCGAGCTAGCCACTGGTTTTAGTGTTTTTGGCTAACTATCTAGCCAGTAGGCCAATCTGAAATGCATGTCAAAAGACTACAACCCATGCTAGCTCCTACTTCATTTCTGAGCTAGTACGCAGTGCAACTAAGGGCCGTGACACACCAACCCGATAACCGTCCGTCGGAGAGTCTGGCGAGGTCAGTGACTCAAGTCTGTTCAGAGTGTTCTGTGCCATCATCCGTCTGGAGTGGTCTGGAGGGGCCGTCGGCCTTCATTTTGGCCGACCTGACATGATCTGTTGGAAGGCGGGCACTGCCGACAGTCGGACTCAAATGACCAATCTGATTGGTGGAGTGCAAACCCAGAAACGAGGAGCGGGATGAGCGTGACTAGAGCCTCTCAAAATTGGACAAAAATCTTTTAAACTGACCTTTGTCGATCTAAAATGAAGACAGATTCAGCAACTGCATGGCGTATTACAAATATATTATAATATGAGAGAGTATTCTTAACAAGCCGCCATGACAGTCTGGCTTTGAATTTCCGGAGAAACCAGACCCACATGATTGGTTCGTCCAATCAGCTGCCCGGTTTTCATTTTTGGGGTACTTTTTTGACCTACTCAAGGAGGCTGATCAGTCCAACTGCCTTTTCTGCCAAGGGTCGGCCGTCTGGTTGGTGTGTCAGGGGCTTATGATGTCTGAAAAAGATCGTAGTTAGCTGACTTGATACACTAAGTAAGCTACGAGTTGTTGTTTTTTTGTTAAAAATCACATACCTAAATAGCACACATATAATTTACAGTTTAGACATTTATGACATGTGATATTTCTGTTGACTTATTAAGACTGGTTTGTTGACTTCCCAAACTTTCATGCTTGGGACGGAAACTGTCACGTTCCCATTTAGAAACTATCGTCTGAGCACTCTTCTTTTCTTTTACAGCAGACAGTTTGACTTTGAAAAGTGGTACCAACAACATAAATCATGACTCCATTCCAAAAATTAAGTGCAGCATTTCTATTCAACTACACATTTCACCATACATATTTACCCAAACTAATTTGGGAACGTTGAGAATAGGCATGCATCTGATTTTGGGAGGACAGATGAAACCTACTTTTGCCCAAAAACTCTGGACTTCCAGTGATGCTGCCAGACGGAATGCTACATCAGCTGAAATCTGTCTATTAGATCGTCAATATCAACAAATAAGCTAATTTCACTGATTTATGCTCCTCAACTTTCAAAGTTACAGATACAGAATAACTAAACAGATATGAGAACCTCCAGCTCTCTGCAGCTCAGCATTCAGAGGAATGCTTAATTTCCATTTGGCAAAAGAGTGCTTTGAAAGAGTTTTTTTCCTCTTCTCTGAAATGTAATTAGGCAGTTAAAATTAAGTGCTTGAATTTAACAGAAAAAGCATAACATCCAATCTAATTAGAGGGCTTTATAATGAGCTGGAAATTAGCTACAGCATGGTGCACACAAGGTGCCATTGTGGCTTGAACTTGTGCAGGGACCCTGCTGACTGGGTCACCCTTTGTGTTAGATTGGTTCCCACTTGGAAAGCATTACTCACTAAAATAGGGTTATGCTTTACTTCATAACTCTCAAGACACCACTTGGGTACAGTATGTTCTAAAGTGAAGTTTTAAATGAATTGCCCTTTTACTTAAACGTGTAAATGTTTCTCTGCCATTAAGACAACAAACAGAAGAACATACAAGATAAAACAAGATAAAACAAGGGCAACAAAGCAAGATTGGGGTGAGTGAGTATATTCAATAAATGGGCATCCCTTTTTTCTTGGTCAATCATAGCAGATGCATTTTGGTGCGTGCATAAAACAGCAAAGAGACAATACATCAAAAGCTATTCCACGCTCCGCCCTCGAACAAACCCACAGTAAGTTTCATCAGGCAGACTCTGGAGGTCCCGTAGCAGTGTGCTGCCTTTCTGTTTGCACAGCACCGCCCATCATCTGCCAAAGCCCGTCTACCTCTGACCTCCAGAACCTTCCAGCGACTGCATTAATTTTCCTAACAAAAATCAATCGGCCGAGGAATGGGACAAGGAGGAAGGCCCTTGTTATTGCACCGGGCAGGACACACCCTCTCATTGGAAGTGTACGGCTGTTTTTATAGGTAATAGTTTAACTGGGGGTGGCAGCTAGGGGACAAAGGGATTGCTCATTTCCCCTGACCCCAAAGATGACTCATTCCAAACAAACTTACACATGCAAAATTTAATAACATTAGAAAATGAAGCCTTAAGGCAATTTTGGGGTTATTTCAAATGAAATTGCTCCATGTTAATCACAAGAGGGAAGCATATGAGACTCATTTGTTTGAAAAGATGGCAAAATAATACATTCAGTCACAGGCAAGAGAGGGCATCTGACTGTAAATCCCCAGCCATGGGACAGTTTCATTTTTGTTTGTCTATTTATATGCTGGCCAGCCCAACAGACTGGCAAACATTCCCCAAAATCGGATTAGAAAATTATGAGCCCTATAATTAACCGGCTGTTTCAGTCGAGAGATTCAGCTTCTTATTTTCTAATGAGGAGCAAGTGAAGAATGATTTAATAATGCAACAAATGTGCTTCATGAGCTATTAATATGTAGTACATAGCATAAACATGACAACAATATTGGCTACACATTTAAAGTGAATAAACTGCCCACGGTGGGCAGAGTATTGAGTTATGACAGTTAAAGAGAAAAGGCAGGAGCAGCATGGAGAGCTTGTGATGCCATTACTGTGACAGCAAGCGGGGATCATAGATAGATAGATAGATAGATAGATAGATAGATAGATATTTATTGATCCCAAGAAAAATGGGAAATTACGGTGTTACAGCAGCAAAATCAGTCGCACAGCACAGAATATATATATAAAAAATGAAATACTAGGAAAAATATACATACATACAATATACATGAAATAATAATAGGAATAAAATAAAAGAAAAAAATATTTGAATATATACAGGATGGGAAAACAAAATGTGCAACTGCTTAAATAATATGCTAAAATGTATGCTAAATGTAAATAAACCAATTGTGCAGGTTGCACTTAGTGCAGTAATGTGGTGTCCAAAAGTCTTATCTAGCACCCAGTGATGACATGTTAAAAAGTGTTATTGCCATAGTCAGCCCAGGGAGGGAGGTAGAGTGACTGAGTGTGTGTGTCTGCGTGTTTAAAATGGTCTATATGTTTAAAATGTGCTGCACAATACCTGCTAATTCTATTAAGTGCCTCGGTGGTGTGACTGTGTGGTTATGGGTTGATGTAAATGGACGGCTGGTTGACTAAACAATGCAATAGCATTAGAATAAGGTGATTGGATGACAGAGTGGAGTAGAAGGCCCAAGCCCAGCCACCTCGGGCCTTGCCAAGTCCATTACGTGTATTGGAGACATCTTGATATCAGTCATGGGGAGTTGCCAGCCAAGAGATAGAAGAGGTTGTTGTTTTTGTTTAGCCTTCATTGTCAAGATGGCTCCAACCTCGCGGCACCGAGGTGTAGGTAATACAATCAAATGACGACCTCACAAACAATCCCACCCACTTTCAATCTGCTCGGGGACCTTTGGGCTGTTTTAGGAAAACCCAGGTAGGCCACTGGCTCAAGGACAAGCATAGACTTGAGTTCTGTTTTGACTTTGCCACCAAGCCATAACTGTCTGATTTCATGATGTTTCCATAAATCATTTCTAAAGCCCTGACAGCTCAGAGTGGAGAACAACAAGAAAGTAAGAGATGAAGATGAGAGCATGCAAGAACATATTACTGCCTTAATATATGGAGGCTGATAAGAGTTATGACCATGATTGCTGTGAGTTGTCTAATATATGTAGTATATTCTGGCTACAGAAAATTCTTAAAGGACCCATGACATGGTGCTCATTGGATATAGACCTTAGTGGTCCCCTAATATTGCATCTGAAGTCTCTTTTATATAGACCTCAGTGGTCCCCTAATACTGTATCTGAAGTCTCTTTTATATAGACCTTAGTGGTCCCGTAATACTGTATCTGAAGTCTCTTTTATATAGACCTTAGTGGTCCCTAATACTGTATCTGAAGTCTCTTTTATATAGACCTTAGTGGTCCCCTAATACTGTATCTGAAGTCTCTTTTATATAGACCTTAATCCCGTACTGTATCTGAAGTCTCTTTATATAGACCTTAGTGGTCCCCTAATACTGTATCTGAAGTCTCTTTTATATAGACCTTAGTGGTCCCCTAATACTGTATCTGAAGTCTCTTTTATATAGACCTTAGTGGTCCCGTAATACTGTATCTGAAGTCTCTTTTATATAGACCTTAGTGGTCCCTAATACTGTATCTGAAGTCTCTTTTATATAGACCTTAGTGGTCCCCTAATACTGTATCTGAAGTCTCTTTTATATAGACCTTTTTATATAGACCTTAGTGGTCCCCTAATACTGTATCTGAAGTCTCTTTTATATAGACCTTAGTGGTCCCTAATACTGTATCTGAAGTCTCTTTTATATAGACCTTAGTGGTCCCTAATACCGTATCTGAAGTCTCTTTTATATAGACCTTAGTGGTCCCTAATACTGTATCTTAAGTCTCTTTTATATAGACCTTAGTGGTCCCGTAATACTGTATCTGAAGTCTCTTTCCTAAAATTCAGCCTTGATCCAGAATTACAGCCAATAGAGTTAGCCCTACAATGAGCTTTTCTTAGTATGTGCCATTTCTGAGTCTGTAGCTTTTGAGAAGGAGAGGAGGGATGTCTCTCTCTCATGGGTGGGCAAAATTCTCTGGCCGGGCAAAGCAGAGAAAGGGGAGGTAACCCTATGCCCATCTGAGCTTTCATTTTCTCAAAGAGCAGGATATCCAGGGCTAGGTTTACACCTAGTGAGGACATCAACAGTGAGGCTTAGCTAAAGAGCATGGAGCTTGTGTTATTTGTAGGGCTAGATATAATCCCGCATTTTATGCATTTATTGTTATCAGACGCCACTTGCGTGTAGTATGGCCATACTACATTAACCGCTTTGGTGGCATCTCGGCACGCTGGACTGCTAACTGCATCAAATACACGGCACTCGACTTCACCCCCCCCCCGACTCTGTGTACTGTACCTGCTGCGGTAAAGGGCCAATCACACATTGCATTAAATTGAAGAACGCTTGCTTTGATTGGCAGCCAGCAAAACCATACTATTTTTTCTAGATCTGGGTATTTTTGTAAATGATATTTGACTTGTGCTCAATAAATCAAGGATGACAAGACTTCAATTACTTACAGTTTCTCCAATCACATAGGTGCAACTATAGTCCCACAAAATTAAGCTTCATGTAATGTAGGAAGTGCTTTAGGTGAGTAAAATGTGGAGCAGTGATTTCAGTAGAAATGTGTCATGTCAGACACAGCAGATGAATTGGAAAATTCGTCCTCCCTATGTCTGCACACAGCCCTGGCTTTATTCTTATCAGGCCCTCAAGAGCCGGTCATTAAAAGCACTTGTGTGGAGTGTGATTGTTTGAGAGTGTTCACTGGAGACAGGTGTCAAGAGGTTGTTTTTACTGCTATAATTACTCCACAGCGCTCACCACAGGAGCCACAGGCTTTCTTCAGACTGCGGAGAAATTGCTTGGATTTAATGTAACGATTTCTCCCCTGATATTAACCAGCCGCGCGTGACACCGAGCTCGAGCGAGGAGATCAATTCCCCAGGAAAGTATTGTCCTCTTTAGACACGCTGGCGAGCCAGGATGAGAGGGAGAATCACGCAGCGGCACTTCCACCACTGGGGGGGATGTTTGGATTAGGGCCTGGTGGCTCGCTGTGCCTCAGCCCTGCTCCCTCTCCACTCTCACACCCTCAATGCCATTCCTCCTTCTGTACATGATACCTGGTATGGGGCAAGATGCTCCCAGAGAGAGAGGGAATATATATATATATATATATATATATATATATATATATATATATATATATATATATATATATATATATATATATATACTTAGGCAGGAGAAAGGTCAGGCGGGCTGAATGTGGCAGGCAAACAGGCAGAGGGGTCTGGGGGCCTAGGGATGAATCACAAGAGAATTGGTGCATGGCAGTGAATGAATAACCCGCCATGGCTCCCCAAACCCCATTATTTCCCTTCTTCCCCAGTGGGGCCTGAAATTCATGTCTGCGCATGCTGCCAGTTCATTAGGGGGAGGATGTCATTCCTCTTCTGGCTGCGGCAGGACAGGCCAGGCGGGCCCCAGGAGGACCTGGCCCTGTTTAATTCCACATCAACTGCTCCACTGAGGGCCTTAATCTCTGCTTGTGTGATCAATACTATATCAGTGTAAATTAAAATGACAATTTTAAAGTAATTAAGCCTGTTAATGCTCGATTCAAATGTCATTATTTGCACGAGGAGAAGCAGATGGTGGCTGGATGTGTATAATGTGTGCAGGTTTTTTTTTTTTTCTTTGAAAGGGGGGGTAAATTACAAGCCATGTCCGCTGTGACAGGTAAAACGCTTTAACTGGCACAGCCCGATGTAGCCGCCGCAGCCACCAAAAGGAGGGCTTAACAAAAGCAGATTAACTCTCCACCCATGCCAGCCCAGAGACCTCTCCAATTTTAGAGGAGGATAACCCAATTGCTTAAATCTGATTTGTACAACCAAACCCAATTATGGCCATATTAGATGAGAAGTGGCAGGGAGAGAACGCTTGCAGAGGGAGGCAGGAAAAATAGAGGGGGTGGGAGAGGTGGGAGAGAGTCCATGGGGGGAAAAAAGAAAAGAAAAAAAAGAAACGTTACACAATAAAAATGCACTTAACTATAGAATGAAGCCAAGCAGTAATTGTGTGATTCAATTATTTTTGTCTCCCTCCTCACTCCGCTTTTGAAAGGCTATTTAGAGTCATTGTTATAGTGAAATAAATGGGGCCCAACGTTAACCTTGTACGCGTATCTGTGTGTGTGTGTATGTATGTGTGTGTCCTGGCTCATGTGAAGTGAGGTGAAGTGTAAGTGAAAAGGAAATGAAATGATCACATTGTTGGTTGTTATTATGACAGGCTCACAACCGCTGGCCGCCGATCCTCCACTCCTCTTAGGCCAGATCCACCAATTACACCCAATCACACCCATTGGGGGGGACAATGCAGGCCGGGGCCTAACATCATTAAGAATCAGACCTGCAGTTTCCACTTTCTGTTTCTTCGGTTTTCCTCAACGTTCTCCGAGATACACACCAATTCAAAATGACAATTAAAAACGCACTAAGATTACATAAACTGTCACTGGTGACGAGCAGTCCATTTCAGAAGGCTGGATTCAAGTCTAGTGAAGCAGCTAACAGAACTTCCCTCTGTGGAATAGGCCCGTATCTCACAATTAGCAGCTAACAAGGCATGTGGTGACAAAACAAGAGGAAGTGATTAAAAGGAAGTCATTAGTACAGCGGTACAGATCAGTCATGGATGTGTCCGTCACTGCTCAGCTCAGACAGCTCTGTTGTCACCCATGTTGAACCTCCTCAGTGACAATTAGAGGAAATCACCTCAAGGTGTAGTTATTTGGCAGCTCTACAGCAAATGTCCCACACTGGTGTGTTTGCCTGTTCAGAACAATGAAAACAATGGTCTTAATTCTAATTATTACAAATATCTTTGTCCTAAATGAACATTAGGGTTTGAGGGGGGAAAAACGATACAGCATTGGATTGCCATAAACTCATGTCAAGCATTGATCTTTTATTCTATAAATTGCACATTTTTGCAAATATTTTTGACAGGTTTTCAAATATATCTTTTTAGATAAAACAGATGTTTGGGGACATAATTTGAAGTTGGAAAAAGGTAATAAATTACAACATATCGCAGAATATCAAAATATGTTTAAAATTGCGATAATATTGTATCATGAGATAACTAAACGTGATAATATCGTACCAATATTATTACATTATGCATTATATGGTGAGCTATAAAAGCTCTGAAATCTGACTGAACTTTATAACAGTGTGCCACAGTGCAGCACAAACCCTAAGCACCGTCCTCAGCCCTCAGCCCCCCACACCCCATGAATTATTAAATACATGCCAATAGTGGACAGATAGAAGGCCTCCCTGCTGAAAAACAAGGGCAACCTGTGGGTATTTAATTAGCAGGGTGGCTGCTCCTATGCATGCCTGATCATGCAGGGCAAAGGACACCCAAGGGCCGGAGAAAAGCTTGCCATTGTATTGGTTTGTGTCCAAGCTGTCCGATCCATCATGCTGTCTATGTTTGCAGAGCCAGCCCTTATTAATTATCAGCTCATTTGGAGAGGGGCGGGGGGTGTCAATGGTGGAGAGTGGGCGCTAGGTGGTAGGTCCTCTTTGATCAATGTAAGCAATCGCTCCAAGAGAACTTTACTGAGGGTGATTAAGGTCAATTTGGCCTGGCACACTGGATGTGTCTTCCAGGAGAGGACGATGCGGGGGCCCCTGGGATGGAGATGTGGGAGGTGGATGTGTTCGCTGTAGGTAGCTGATCCACATCGCTGTATCCTATTGGCATGCATTAGTGATAGCATTAGTGATTAGTTTTGGGCCTAGCGGGTTAAACACACATGCATGAATAAGAGAGAGAGAAAAAAACACTTCAGCTGAGTTAAACAGATCACTGCTGCCTGTTTAAATGTTGTCCGCACACACTCGCTTACATATTTAGCTCTCGCAGCTTTTTAAAGACTTAATACTGCTATTAATGAAGAAGTCTATTTATCTAGTAGGCATAAAGATGACCTGGGTCATTACTATGCTGGGGCTGTGAAGAACAGTTGTTTAGATATCAATGAAAAAAGAATTCATGCTCAACAAATCTTTGGAATTCATCTGTTAAAAAAGACAAAAGGTCTGAAAATCTGGATGGTCTTTATTTGTCAAAGTTGACGTTTCTTGTGTTGTGCCTTGACGCTCATTTTGATTATGAGGGGACATTTTAAAGAGACACCTGGGTTCAGATGTAATCTTTTTTATATATATATATTTTATACAAACTGTCAGTAAGACAGATAATCTGAAGAATACCGTTCCTTTGCTTCCCCCTGATGGCATTTAACCCTTGTGTTGTCTTCCCATCAACAATGAAAAAAACAAACATTTTGATCACTTATTTTAACATTATCATTGCTTTTTTCCCACATTTTTCTAACTTTTTTCAATGTTATGGGTGCTTTTTTTATGTTTTGGTGTTTTTTCCAAAGTTTATAGATATTTTTAATGTTGACATTTTCATCGCTTATTTCGACGGCCCATGTTTTTGTGACAAAAAAAAAAACGAATTGACTGAAAACGGGTCAATTTGACCCAAGGACAACATGAGTGTTAAAAGACACCCGGAAAAAAACCCAATCAGAGCCGAGGAGTCAAATATGAATCAAGATTCTTTTACTGTTTTTTTCTATTTCTCATCTCAAATGTTTTCAAAAACAAATTTGAATGTACTGTTTAGCTGTCAAATGAGAAAGTTTGTGACCCGGCCGCCATGTTGAAAACGGCCGATCCAAAACCAGTCCTTTACTGACGTGATTACTATGTCAATGATGGGGGACAAAATCCATTGTCATCAATCCGTACAAAAATGCTATCTATCTTTTTTTAGTACAAAATTCCCTCTTTGTCTTCACGCAGTGTAGGGATTGAAATACAAAGGGGCAGTTAAATGTGTTAAAATGCAGACTGCTGAAGCCTTTAACAATCCTCTCTGACACTTACAATCACGTTATGAACACTAGTCACAACATAGTTCAGTACAACATCTTACTCCACCCAGCTGTACTCAGATTCTCCACTCAAAACATAATCATTTTATAATGTATGTCGCAATGTTGCAGATTTAAGCACCCAACAGTATGTAAAGTAGTTCAAAATAGCTCCACTTTGAACAGCATTAAACCTCAAATCCTAACATGTACTGTAAATGCATCATTAATAATAATCCAAATACACAATATCTTTCTTTTGGTACCGACGTACATTTTGTTGAAAATGAAATGGCTACTTTTATTTAAGTAAAAGGACTGAATACTAACAACACTGGCAATAATGCATACACAAGAATATGGCATAATAGGGCATCATTGCGTGTGTGTGTGTTGCATATTGCTGTGCAGAGTTTTGGAGAGTAAAGTGACTGGGGCGGGGAGACTGGGGGTCTTTTTTTCTCCTTGGAGAGCGGGACTGTGAGAGCTGTGAGGGCTCTCAATAGACAGAGGATTATGGAAATCAAAGCTGAGAGATTAGCTAATGGGACTATAATGGCCACTGACTGCCTGGGTCAGCCGGGCCATGCAAATGAAGCAGCTATAGCCAGTGGCGGCGGATGAATCGATACGTATGGGGAAAGTGCTGGCCGGAGATAGCCTTGTATCAGTAATGCTACAAAGGCATACATGCACACACATACAGAGAGAGTGAGGGCCTGAAGCCAGCAGACGGGAGTGAGCTTTCAGCAGCAGGACCCAGCTCAAGTGGGGAACGGGAGAAATTGCCAGCTCCGGCCCCGCTTGCCTCTCACTGATGTCAACAGGCAGCATGTGATTCACCCCGACGCCTGGCTCTCATCCCCACTGACACAGCACTGGTCCAGCCCCGTTCTCCACGCTCCATCAAATATCTATTCATCCCGCCTTGGCCCCAAAACAGAACAAACGTCCTTGTAGACAATCAATAGTGCTGCTACCAGGACAGCCAAGTATTACGCCAGCATTTAGATACACTAAGTAGTTTATTTTCCTACAGACTCTGTTTAGGATGTGTGCGTATTAACCTTCTCGGGATGTATGAGGTAAAGTGGGTGTCGTAAAAAGCAATTGACTAGGACACATGACGGCTCTCATCATCAAACTAAATGGAACATCACCTCTCTTATATATCAGAATACCAATTTTGAGCATGTCAGAAAAATTTCAATTTCAGGTGGGAGCGGCGGGACTCCAGCTCCCCGTGCCTGGCCTCTCCCCTCTCATTTTCATTCCTGCGTGCTCGGCGCGGCCATTTATCAGGACCCGGGCAGAAGACACCTCCCGCCTGCTCACAAATGCATGGAGCAGGCAATAAAATTAACCTTGTGGCAATTGTTTTCCCACCCGTTTGATGGCCCAGTGTCAGCTCATCCGTTACAGCGGGAAGGAATAAAAAAGTCAAGCTCGGATGTGTAAAAAAATATGACCGTTGGGGGGGGAGCCGAGATTATGGAGTCAAAACCCGATCAATCAGTGTTAGGGAGTATCTGAAAGAGATGGTTGCTTGTTGATGTGTGTCTGGGAACAATAAAGAGCATCAAGAGCCTGGTATGTGGTTATTATGGAGACTACTGAGCAACAACATGGTGTGATATTCTTGCAGTTTAGCTAGCCCCCATCCCTGACCCGGCCCTTTCACTGGGCGGGGAGGGACAAGACGGAGGAGGGGGAGAGAGGATAAAAATCCTTCAGAGGGTGTTTATTTGCTCTCAACACCTCCTAAGCGATCAATATTTTTAATTTGGGTCCGAGTTATTATTTTTCACATCACTGCGCCGGGGAGCAGAGTAAAGTGGCTCATATTTTAGCACTAAAAAGATCGATATGACAGGCTCACCTTCACTCTGCCCCCTCGGTGGCTGGGGGCCGCACATCATAATGGACGGTGGCGAGGTACACCAGGCCCGCCTCATGCTGGAATCACATCATTATCTGTGGCTGGAGACCCCCCACCCCACCACACACACACACACACACACACACAGCACCACAAAATCCCACCCTCTAACACAGGACAACAACACCTCCAACACCACCCCTCGCCTAGATCCCATCCAAACACACACACACACATTTATAACCACTTCTTCAGAGCGCTGTTTATGAGCAGAGGCTTGGTGTGTGTGTGTGTGTGTGTGTGTGTGTGTGTGTGTGTGTGTGTGTGTGTGTGTGTGTAAGCAGCCGTGCTCAGTGCAGCGAGCATCCAGGAGGGCAAAAGGCTCAATTCCCCCAGATTTGACTCCTTGTAATAAATACATCAATTTCTCCCCCTCTTTACACAATCTATTAATTATATCTACATTTTCAGTCAAAATATTTTCACACAGGGAATGCCCACTCTCTCTACCGCATAACTCACGTCTGATGGCAGATTCATTGATTGTCGCTCAACCCCATGTCCTGAGTGTGTGTGTTTTAACGTGTGTGCTTACATCAGTGTTTGTCTGTGTGCGTGTGCGTGTGTGTGCGTGTACGTGTGTGTGTGTGTACTTATGTCTGCCCTGAGAGTTTGAGTGATGGCCATGGAGAGTTATGGCCTGGCCATATTACTGTGCTGACATCTACTCCATTCAAGTGGCCTCAGTCGGTGCCGTACTTCTCACCATATTGAAATAAGAGCTCTCATAGATTTAGTTAGCAATATTTTTAAACTGCTTAACTGCTGCGGCCTTTTTAAACACAGCTGAGAGGTGGAGGAGGGAGGGAGGGAGGGAGGGAGGAGGGCTGCTTCAGCTAGTTAACCTCTGTGTGTAAAACCAACAGACTGTACACAGAGACCCCTCCTCTATGACCCCACTTTCTCAGGAAAGTATATAATCTCTATATGCAACTTGGTTTTGTTTCATCATAAAAAAAAGATGGAACAGGGGGGTGATATAGGATGCAGTTGAAAAAAAAAAAAGAGGCGATAAATGCGAGTGACATGCATTTCTGGGCAATACCGTAAACACACTCAGGCTGAGGCCCTGTCAGCACAGAGGGACACTAAGTGTTCATAAATTCCTGGCCGAGCAGAGCGGTACTGATGATTGCATTACAGCACGCTGCCTGGAGAAGAATTAAGGACTCACCTCTGGAGCAGAGTGAGGCAGGGCTGCTGGCAGCTACTGACAGGGCCGCTCTACTGACCAGAGATCAGACAGCAGCTTGGGCAGGGAAAGCAAAGATTAGCTATTTAGCTGCTGCTGTTGATCAGCTTGTCCAAAGCCTGAAGTTTACAATGTGAGACTTTCCTACCAAATCAAACCTGACTATTAACCTTTATGTTGTCCTCGGGTCAAATTGACCCGTTTTCCTATATCAATGTTCTTTTTAATTCCCCAAAATAACATGATTGATTCCACACAATGCTCTTTGGCAAGTACAAACTCTACTTTCATTAATTTTGGGGCGTCTTATTCCATTTTATAGCATTTTGGAAATAAATTGAAGTGGTTTTGAAATAGTATTGAGTAAAAGTTGACATATTCCAGTCTGTGATTATCCTTCAACATCCATTCCTTTAATTTTAGTCTAAATAATTCCTAATTTCTGCTTTTATAACTCAAACATTAGGTATACTTTCCTAAAAGTGAGGTTTATTGAACATAAATTCCAAAAATAACTATGAAACTAAAGTTAATGACTTAGTGTTAGGTAGTGTTGAAAACGTCAAAAAAGTGTCAAAAGTGTTGAAAAAAGGGACAAAACATAAGAAAAAGTTTCAAAAATTGATAAAAAGCCTCCACAACAGTGTTGATTTTCAATTTTGACGGAAAGACAACACAAGGGTTAAAGTCCACCTCGATACGTTGTGCCTTTTAGGGCTGCACGATATGAGGAAAATATCTAGTTGCCCTTATTTTGACTGATATTGATATGCGATATGATTCATGATATTGTAGGGAATGATCATTCTTGTATCATTATTCTCATTTGCACTGAAAAATATTACAGCGGGATTTATGCGCGGATCTGATTTGTTCTGTAGTCTGTAGGATAGGATTTTTAGGCTGGGACGTCTGCAGCAACACAACACTTTATTCAGAATGGTTTGACAAACATTTTGCCTTAAACAAATATTGAGACCACCTGAGATTGGGATATTGTCCACATTGCGATTTCGATAAAATTGCCATAATTGTGCAGCCCTAGTGTCTTTTGACCAAGGTAAACATTTCCTCTAGTCCCGTCACATATGCTTTATCTAAACGTGGTCCTATTGCATTCAACATTTTATGTTTGGAACAGCTTATCTGCTGATCTGAGACCTGCACCTACGTCTTAAGATAAATCTCTCCAGTTGAGGATTCTCATGAAGTACATTTACTGTTATTTTATTCAGTATTGTTTTTATGTTTTTTAGTTTAATTTCTGTGTTATGCCGAACATTTGGCTCATCCCACATGGGAACACAGACAAGAATACAAATCACACAGCAACCACCTCAATCACCAACATTATATATGCTTCTGTATACTTTCAATTAAAAAGCATTCAGATAAATAAAATAGCAGAAGAAAGAATGTAAGCACAACGAGCCTAAAGTTTATCCTGATAAAAGGGATTTTTTTTTACACTCATCTCCCTGGCTATCTCCAAAAGACTTACTAATTTAAATGTGTCATATGTGAACAGGCAACTACGTCTGTGCATCATCCATATTTATAAAACACATTTCTATTATTTATCTTATAGGTTTTCGTTTTGTGTTTCTGCTGCTTTTGGTTCTTCTGCCCTTCTCAATTTTCCTTTTTCTCTAATTATCTGATATTTTATGTGATTATTTACCTCAGGAAAGACAAAGCCTGGGATTCTGGGATTGACGCTAGACTGGGGCTGCACAACATATTGTTTTTTAACGTCACTGTGATATATTTGTATTCAATTCAGCGTTCAATTTGTTTAATAAAAGAATGTTGGAAATGATTTCCTTTCATTTGTTTTAAATTCAACAACCAAGTTCTTGTAGCAGAATACTGAAAGCAGCAGAAAGGCAGAATGAAGTACACTTTAATATTGGTTTATTAATTGAAAGTAATATCGTTATCGCGATATTCAACAACGGTCTCGCATATTACCCTCATATGGTGCAGCCCTATGCTAGACTGTGGCTTTTCATTAGAAGTCTTTTATCATTTACAGTTTTTATACGCTCTAACATAAGACACTGTTCCTATGACGATGACATCAAAGACTGCAGACAGCTTGCTATCAACTTTCTGTACAAGTGTTTTAGATCCATGACACAAATTGCTCAGACGGATTGCTTGCATACTATAACACTATCTCTGGAAGTGAAGTAGGTACACAGAGACACACACACACACACACACACACACACAACCACAGGGTAAAAAGAGACAGCGGTGTCCTGTCAAGCCACAGAGGCTGATTTATCCTCTGTCACTGCTCTCATTCCTGTCCTGCAGACCACAGACATGAGGGATGCCTTTAATTTCCCATTAAAATGCTCTGGAACAACTGAGGGCTGAGAAGGCAGTGCGTGCCGCTGTGTGCCACTGTCTGTGTATGTGGATAGCTTGATTAGACCGTGTAACAGTGGTAGATGTGTAGTTCGTGCATGCCGGGTTTGGCCGGCATTTTCCGTTAAGCCGTACAGACACCAGAGTACGAGTGTGTGTCAGGAAGCTGTAACATCATTCCAGATGACATGGGCTGCAGCTCCAGGGACAGGCCCACGATAAATATTAATGGCCAAGAACGAGTCGATTGGGAGTTGAGTTATCAGGGCGGGCCTTCCTAATTGACATTTTACCTGCTGTATACCTTAACAGGGCTGTAAAACACCAGGCCCGGGCTCAGCCGTAGGGGCGACGTGTCAGTCAAGCTGTTCCCCAGCACTGCCGCCTTCCTCTGGGGAGGGGAGAGCCGCTCCAGCCCGCCCAGACTCGTCATTGTTCAGGTTTAGCACCGAGGTGTTACATGGAGCATTTTAACATCGAGGCCACTATTCCATTTTTATTTAGAGAAATTAGGATGCAGTAAAAAGACGAGGCTGCAGCTTTCCTCTAGTCTCTATACTGCACTACAGAATCAATCTCATTTTGTTTTTTACAAATAATTAACTGTTTTTGGTCAACAAATAACATAAAAAGGTTCATTTCAGGTTCACTCTTTCTGACTAAATAAGCACTTTCATTTCAGCTCGACTACAATTTCAAACTTTCAAAACCTAAAAAGGGGATTTATTTTTAAACTTTTATCAATTTCTACACTATCTGAAAAAACATTCATAGTCCAAAATCCACTTATAAAATAGATATTTATGTTGTGTTTTTTTATTATTTATTCACATGTAAGCACAGTTATCTCATGGTAATTTACATTGCTTGTTGTATGCTGAATATTTTCATGATTCATCTTTTGGTCCATACAATGACAGAACATAGTAAGAAATGTCCAAATTCACATATTGCTTGAGTTGTCTGATTAAGTTTGTGTCGATCGCCTATTTGAGTTATTTTTTCTGCTCATATTTTTTTGAAATAAATTGGGTCTTTCTCTCGTTACAGAATTTCACACGTTCATTTATCAATCCCATTCCTGTCTTTCACTGACACAGAGAGGCAGTTCAAACACACCCTCACACTGGGCAGGCATGTAAACAATCTCTGGCCTTTACCATACACTCGCAACATTACTACACTCCCACTCAGCCAAAACATTCACTTGTCTACTTCCAAAGAAACGACACGCACATAACTGCATACAAAAACACAACACATACAAAGTGGAAGCTCTGGGCCCGGGAAAGTGTTCCCACTTACATTATCTGAAAATTGACAGGCGGGGCAGACAACAAACAATTATCCCCGGGGCACGGGGAGGAATCGAAGATTGAGAAAACAAATATGGGTGTCGTCATCAAAGCTAAATGGCAGGCCCTGTGTGAGAAAGACTGAAGAGTCTATTCATATTTACTGTTGCCAGGATTTCAATATCAACATCATTGAAAGCACATCAGATGTTTTTCCTTTCCACTGACTGATTCACAAACAGAGTGTCATGTCTGTTTGATGAAAATGAAAATACAACAAAAAGGTTAATCCATAGACAAACACCATTGAATAAATAGCTCATAATGCCGGCATATTAGCGGCACTTATAGGAAATGGCAGATAATTATATTTTCTAAAGGCCAATGTTTGTAATATTTTTTGGAAAAGAGCAAATGTGACTCAGTGGTGGCTGTGATTTATGAGCATTTGTGGAGGTGCAGTGTAGCGTGGTGATAGCGCCAAAAATCATGGAGGAGAACCAAAACACACACAGCTCTGTGATCGCAGACAAACTGGCACCACAGTCCATATCTCAACATGTTATTCTATAGTCCGGTGCCCCCCCCCACCTAATCTCCAGGGAATGCAGAGATGAGCATATGATATACCTGTAGTCAATTAAGCATCAGACATAAAACTGCACTTTTAAAACCATGTTTCCTTGTGAAGAACACCGAGCTGAAGTCCTCCGCTGCTGCTGTTAGGTCTGAGTATCTGGCTCCCCCAAGAGGCCGTTATACCATACTACTATTCTACTATTCAGCTGTAGAACAAGTAGGCTAAAAGAAGGCTTGAATCAATGAGCCACTGACCAAGATTTAAGATTTTCTACTTCCATACATAGCTAAATTATATCCAAAGATGTTAGAACACGGGTCAAACTCAAGGCCAGGGGGCCTTCACAAATTTTGATCCAGCCTGTGTATCAATTTAGGTTTATAATGAATCGGAAAGTGTTTTTCTAACTGCAATCAAACACTCAGAACAGAATTTGGCAGATTTGCCGATTGAGACGCAGACATTCCCACAGACCTGGTGAGTTTGGATATTCAGGCTGGGAGTCGGCAGGTGTGGTAGCTGCATTTCAAAATGTAATCATTGTTTTGCTAAACCCTACGAAGGCTACTTTTCTGCTGACTTTTTTAGAGCTTTATGTCGACCAAACTGTAAATGAGTAGACCACATGAGACAAGCAATAATACAGTCAAAGATATTTGACTGTATTATAAAATAAATAAAAGCATGTCAATAATCTATTCAATGTGATTTTCAGTTTTCAGTGTGGCCTTTATTGATATCGAGTTGACCACCCCTGTGTTAGTACTATGATGTGTCAGTTAAACAGGAAACTTATATACAAATATATGAAGATGATAGTATAATAAAATGCATCTTTCAGAGCACATGTTATCCCATTCTTGGACCGGACACTTCTGCAAAGAAAATGAACCAGTTTGAATATTTGCGTTGACTTTTTATTATTACTTAGGCCAAAGTGTGTTTAGCCTGTGTATCCAGTTATTTAAGAATTAACTGTAGTGTATTTAAACCGTAAAGAAACTAAAGTTAATGCTAAGGAATCCATGATTTGCTAATAAATCTTGATAACCAATAAAGAAGCAGTCTCAAAACATTTTAAAACGTTTTAGCCTAAGCTCTGACTGCTACACTAATTCCAAGTATCTACTGTCATCTTGTGGCCATCTGCCGTCACTACATACTGAGGGAGAGGTGGCAGGCAATGTATATAACATATACTTAACAATATTATAATATATATAGTATTGTTATAGGTATTAAGATGGGGTTTTAGTTTTGAGTTCACAAAACATATACTCCAAGCAATGCCTCAATGTGCACAATACAATGAGTAGATCCCATAAAGTATCAATAGCTTTGTCTTTGGATCAACTAACAGCTGCAGGTCTGCAGCTTCTGAAAAAGTTTGCTGTTCTCGTGTCATGTCCGTAGTCCGTCTGTAGGTCCATGTTTATGCTGTACTCATTGGAAGCAAAACCAAACAGCATGCTCAACGTTTTCTACGGACTTTGGCTGCATCTGATAACGGCGCTCGGCCTTTACACACCAAACATGCGGGCACATAGTAGGTTACAGTTTTATCTTCTATCTAGAGCGAAGCTGCAGTTTCAAATTCCACCACAGGGTCACAATTTAAGAGCTGATGGCAAAATGACTCATGTGATGACACGTCACTGGCTGAGAAGTTGTGGTTAAGAATTCAGAGAATTGGGGGTCTGTCAGGACTTAATAGTGTATTAATAAAAACATTACTTTTGCTTCTTATTTTAGAATGAGGGTAAATACATTATCATACAATCGGTTTTCCACCTTCTAGGACTATGTTTTTTTCTCATGTAATTCTAATTGTATTTAATGTGTATACAGATATAGCAATAAAGTCCTGGTTTTTGAAATAGACTGAACCAAGAAAGAAAACAATCTAGAACCGAATTGAACACTTGAAAACATAAAAAATGAATGAGCACTGTTGAGCCTGTGATTCCTCCCCAATTCAACACATGTAAGCTTGGATTACGAGAGTTTGTATGTATTTTCCTCATAGAATGTGAATGCACCATCGGAGCATCAAACAGCACTTACTGTGAAATGCTCCTGGGATTTGTAGTTCTCATCGAGGTAGACGCGGGCTCTGTTGTACTCCCTCATGGCATCACTGGACAGCATCTCTCTAATGAACACACACACACACACACACACACACACACACACACACACACACACACACACACACACACACACACACACACACACACACACACACACACACACACACACACACACACACACACACACACACACACACACACACACACACACACACACACACACACACACACACACACACACACACACACACACACAGATCAGGAAATGGCAGTCAAATCCAAAAGCACCTTGGAATTCTTCAAGCTAAACCCCATTTTCAAAATACCCTGGTACAATAAGGCCTTTTCTCTTGAACACCTATTTTGCTCTGTTGACGTACAGCTGTGATATGACCACTGGGGGAGTAGTCCGCCAGTTTAAAAACAGACTACTCCTGCATGTTCCACATCAAGGGGGTGTTTCCTTAACATAGAAACTGCTCAGTTTAAAGTGACTAATAATAACCCTTTACTGTTTCTGAAGCGCTGTCATTTTCCATATAATGGTCTTAATGGTGCTCTAAGCGATGTCCCACATGTTCATTTATGTCCAGAGCCATGCCCCTTTTGAAGTTCACTAATCAATAACTTGAAAAGTAATTGAGATACAGACATGCTTTATACATCTTGTAAAAAGCTTAAACAATTGATGATTCACTGAAAATGTGGTTGCAATCGGAGCTACGGTGTAGGAGGAGATCTCAAAAATGTGTTTTTCAAAACATTCAAAATGGCAGAACATTTTCTAGGCGGACCTTAATGATCCTTGAGGCTTTTTTGTAGAGCACATTAAGCTGCACCTGTGTGAGAAACTTCAAGTCAGTCGGACTTACGGTGTGGGGGGGTGTGGCCTTTCAAAGTTTGCATTTTGAAGCCTTAATTACAGCGCCATCATGTGGCCGATTGGGTTCATATTTCTATAGAAGCACATGCACACCATTTCCAGACAACAACTAATAAAAATAATAACTAAAACAGACAAACATAGAAGGTGCCTAATTAGGCAATTAGGCAAATTACCACATCATGAGCACAACACTTACTTGACAAAACTATCCACGTGTGACATAGATGCCTCATAATTCTTCCCGCCCACCTCCTGGCAGTGCATTGCCAAGAAGTGAGGCTTGTGTGTCTGTACGGTCTGTAAGGGAAGAGAGAGAAAAAAAACACAGGTGAAAAAGGAGGGAAAAAGACGAGCAGTTCCACGTTTTCCGTGCAAGTGCACCCTAAACAGCTGTAACAACACTACAGTACGCCCATTTGCTCATAATAAACAAACCTTGAGTTGAATTATTCAGTCAAGCGCAAAAACCTAAATGAGCGCGGCGCCTGGGCCTCTCTACAATTCTTCCTAACTCAACTCTTTGACATGCTACTATATTTACACAAGACAAAGTGCCTTGCTAATGTAGGCAGAAGGCACTTAGTGGGCTTGTTCCACAAGCATAATGCGGCGCCTTCTTCATTTACTGTCAGGGATGTGCCTAAAGCGCAGTATGTATAACATACAAAAAGATGAAAAGATGCTCGTGTGTCAGCGCCTGCTCTGACACATCACTCACTACACCAACAATCCATAGCTGCAGGCATATGTCGGGGAGCCCTATTAGAATGTGGGAAAGACTCTAGCAAATACAGGCTGTTATAGAAAAAAAGAAGTTGCATGCATGTTCTGTAATTAATACAAATTAGTTGTTACTGTTTATAAAGTATAAGCGGTAAGATTCACTTTTATCAAGTCTGATCCACGACCAAGTATGATCGATGCAAAGTGAAAATACCGATACATATCATCTGTCCCTTGCCCCTTTAAGATTTTTGTTTGTTTTTAATTTAAATGTCTGAAGGAGCTCATTAATAACATTTTCAAATCACATTTTAGTTGATTTTTTTGATTGATAAAGGTATCTGTTGAATGGGCATATATCCCCTCATGTTGATAGCAGGCCCCTGAATTTAATCAAATCGAAATCGCATGGCAGCAGGCTTAAATATATCAGCAGAAATCATATTGTTATTGTTGTCCAAAGACTCAATATAATATCACATTGTGATAAAACCTGTGATTTACACCCCTAACTGCAAGATATTTCATCCAGACTCACGTGACCTCGTGTTGCTTTTACATTCCCTCTTAAGCATAGCGTGGTGTTTGTGAGCACCCTGTCAGAGGTGTTTAGGGTGGCTGACCTCTAATGGAAAAATCAATACCGCAGGGTGATATACGGCACTCACAAGCACTCACAGGGCCAGGCCTATGGATATAGGCAGGGAACATTCTGTACATCAATGTCACTCGGTGATGGGCAAATGGTCCCTGGACCCGAACGGAGCACTGCTCCTTCACCAGCACCCCACCCCGGCTCGCTGTTGCATTATGCTCACTACAGGCCCAATGAAATAAAAGTAATGTATGGCAATAACACTATGGATTTTCCATCAACCTATGGCTTGTCACTTAGCCCGATGACCCAAGAGCGGGGACCTAGAGCAGCTCAAACTTGGAAAGATTAGTGGACCTATCAACTCGCGATGGAAAAGGTCACAGTCTCAAGGAGCTTGCAACTGTCAGGCACGAATGGGACGTGTGGGACGTGGGTGTGTGTGCGCACACACACCAACATGCACGTGCTTGCGTTAATCGACTGCCTTCTATTTATCTTTCCAGGCTGTAAATCCTGGTCTACGTTGGCAAACAGACACTATATCTAGGTGGTAATTTCATTACCAGAGTCACCAATGCTATCAGCCCAAAACCAAACAGCATCAACCAGAGACCTTACTTTACTTTGACAAAGAGCAAACCTGTGACCAGTATCCAATTACAAAGGTACCACTGTTATCAAGAAATTCTCTTGACATTAGGGTTGAGTAGGGGCTGAAATGTTGACATGCCAAATATTGCATTAATAAAACATGATTTTGTGATGGGCAACAACAGTAGTGGCCTTTCTAAACAGCCCTTTAGACAGTGACAGCTGCCACTGCTGTGCAGACATGACTAACAGAGTACTTGCCATATAGGACCTTTTCTTTTTGACTCTACAAGGATGTCGGACGCTGATGTGTTTGATATGAAGGTGTGTCCTCTCTCTTTTTCTCTTTCCATTTTCCCATGACCTTATTTGTAACTTCCAAAGGAGCCTAAACTACATATTTGTCACACAGACAGAGGAGGCACCGCCCTACTAAAGTCTAATTAAAGTCAGTCTTCCAAATTCCCAATGCTTCACTCAGTCACAACAGCAGCCTTTTGTTCTCTTATCTTAATCGTGAGAGAAGACCGTACTTCATGTGACATGTATGAAAAAGAGGCATAACAAACCTCAAACAAGTTTCACAAGTGTGCTCGCTGCTGAAAATGTTGTGAAGTTCTAGTTGAAGTGGCAGTCGAATTACAAATACGTAAAAGAAGTTTGGAAAAGCTGAAAGACGTAGGAGTTTCACTTTAACAGTAAGCAATTAGTGAAACATGAACCCCCCCATGCAATAAGGAATAGTAATCCATCCAACACTATTCATTATAGATATATATATATATATATATATATAGATATATATATGTATATATATATTTTTTTTAAGATTATTTTTGGGGCTTTTCGCCTTTAATTTTTGACAGGACAGTTATGTGAGAGAGAGGGAAGACATCGGATTCAAACCCTAGACCTCTGCGTCAAGGCATAAACCTCTCAGTACATGTGCACCCGCTCTACCACTGACCCAACCTGACCACCCATTTAAAATATTTAGGGTCTTTTCGATAACGAGCAGAACATGACGGCGCCCCTACAAACCACCAGCGCTCTGTAGCGAAACCATTTCGGCGGGCGATGCGAGACACGTCGGTGTTGTTTTGCATCATTACCCTATCTACTAGACAGAGGGGGCCTTTGAGGAGGACTAATCAGGAGAGCCTGACTATTATTTCATGGTTCCTATTTAGAGGTGGAAAATAATTATGAGAGGAGTTTGTAAGCAAGCTTTGCTTTACTGTCTAACTGTGGATTCACTCAAACAAACTCTTCTCATAACATAATATGGAGAAAATTATGCTTTGGGTTGCAATCTGGAGATTACCTTTTGGAGTAATATTTGTTGTATTTATATTTTCACACCGACAGCCATTAGCGGGTGATTCAAACTAGAGTTTGTTTTCCCCTCTGGTGCGGTGCATTTTGGCAGGTGAGAACATGGCAATGGGCTCTGACGCTCGATATTGGGCTATTTGGTCAAGAATATTGTGATATCTGATTTTCTCCCTATCACCTAGCCCTAAAACAAAGTACAGGTGTGAAAACGCCTACGCACATTAAAGCAAAATTCCAATACGTGTCTATGTCAGGCAGGCCTGGGGTTTCAACCATAGACTGTAAACTATACAAAGATGGACGACATTAAAGCTCCCCACAAGTGAAGTCAAAACACTGCTGTAGGCTTAGATTGTTAAAATAGGGCCTTATTGACTGGATGTGAGGATTTGCCACCATCACTTGCCTGTGACGGTCCAGAGAAGTTTCCAATGCAAATTGGCTGTGGGATTATTCAATTCAGTGTGGTGCAATGCAAAGCAGTGTATATATATGACAGCCGCAAAGCCGGATTCCAATTTTACCCACACACATGTGGAGCAGGCAAATGACCCTGCTTTGCTTATGTGGACATGACTGGGATATCCTGAGACAGGGCGAGAGTCCTGATACACGATTTGATTGGACTTACTGGCATGAAAAGTAAGTAAATGAGAAGCAAAAAAAGGCCTAGTCATTACATGTATAATGTGCCTCTCAATAATAATAGTTACAAATAGTTATGCTTTTTCACTCCAACAAAATTTAACCAAGGGCTAAACTCAAGTCCCAAGAAATCTTGTTTATTGAACAGAGCAACTTGTGATCCCAACAATTAAACTATTTTTTAAATATTTGTTGCAAGTCAAAAATAGCCCTCCCTTTAACTAAGCCCATGGGATGCTTCTGTGCTCTTTCCTGTAAAATGTTTTAGATATTCACACCAGTTAAGAACACATGAAAGAAAAGCTGGATGAGTAAAAGCACACATGTTATTTACATAAATGAGTAAGTGTTGACTGCCAGATGTCAATATCTGTCTTCACACCCATAAAACCTGTAAATGCATTCTCACAGGAATGCACTTCAGTTCTGTTAGAAAAGACAACTACATTTACAGATATCTTATACAGTATCTATCAGATGAACTAACCTAAGCAGGTTAACACTGCAGAGTTTGTCATGCTCTTTCCTTAGAAGCCTGTAAGTTAGCAACAGTTGGCCAAGTGTGGAATGCATACAGTACGGTTGCCTTGGAGCAGCAATGACCGCAGCATTTTCGGGCGGAGCTGCGGTGTGAACTGGCGACACCTATTTCAAGTTTTTCTTAAATGTTTCCTGATGACAAGCTGCTCAGATATGATTAATGTGCTGATTCAACTGACTGGGTGTGAGGCCAAAGATTTTCTGTGAAGCAGCCTTTGGATTCTTGCCAAGTCAACTCAAAGCAGAAGTCATAATACTATAACACACAGTGTGCATTTCTTCTTCCAGTGAAAAACTAATCATAGTTTTAAGAGTTGACAAACCAGAAGAGTGAATGCATTGTGTGTGTGAGTGGGGTGGGGTGGGGGGGGTTTGAATGCTCACACAGCATGGCTGATTGTAGTTCATTCTAGCAGTCACTGCTGGTTGTTCCCAGCCGCGCCGAGTTCAGAGTCTGATGCTTCTTTCCATGACGTCAGCCGCACAGAGCTAGTATGAGGCTACAGGCTGTCTCGCAATGGGGCAAACATCTCTCTCTCTCTCTCTCTCTCTCTGCATGCTCACTACACACACACACACACTAGAAAATACGATACCTTCTGCGCAAGCCTTCTGCACAATGCAAACAGAATTCCTCAACATACGAAACCAGGACAAGATTCCACACACACACGCACGCTAAACAAAACCTTCTGACTGGAATCACCTGGTAAAGGACATGTTTTGGCACGCTGGTGAAAGAAATAATTACAAGAAAGAGTAAGGCAAAGTTGACAAAGGCAGAAAAATCATGCAGCTGAGTAGATGTTTCTTCATGTGTATTTCCTACTTCTGTAACTAGCTGTACAGTCTCAAATTTAGTGAAATTAGCTTAGCATAAAAAGGCCCTTTTAATAGATTTACATTAGTTGGTGTTAGAGCAAAAATAGAAACTACTAGAAGTGGAAAATATGAATGTTTTAAAGATCACTATCAGAGCCAATTGAGGCTCCATTCATGTAGTCTTTAGCAACGACGTTCCACTTCCGGGATTGCTACAGGAAATTTCACCGGATGCATGTCTTTTCACCGATGTCCATTACCTTTCACTTTCTTTGTGTTTGAATTTGAACCTCCGGTGGATTTCTGAGGACTCTGGTTGCCTGCTCCTCAGATCTCTGCAGGATAAATCCAGACAGCTAGCTAGACTATCTGTCCAATCCGAGTTTTTTGCACGACAAAAACAGACTTTGAACGTATACATGTTCCCCCAAAACAAGTTCCTTCCTGAAGCTATTTTGCAGGACAGTCTGGCTAATCCACACAGCATTCCGGGATGGGAGAAAATGTGCTCTGGTTTATTGGCATTTCTTTAAACCAATCACAATTGTCCACTGCAAAAATACATGCATCTAGCGGAATTTCTTGCAACATTGGAGCAATCCCGGAAGTGGAACGTCGAGGATATAGACTAGGTCTTCCCGAATGTTGAGTCTGGAATGATGTAAAATTGTAAAACAGGAGCTTACGTTGCTAATGGTTCTTAACCAACACTATGTTCAATATTCAGTTCAATATCGATATTTGCAGGCTGCACATGGCCATGACGTTGGTCATGAAGTGGGCAGTGTGTCTCCAGCTACGCCCGCCTCAGAAGTAGACATAGCCACCAAGTGGCTCAAAACTAAGACACTGTTTCCTCAAATATGTCCAAAGGGGATTTTAAACTCTTGAAAAATAATGCCTGTGGTATTATTATTACAAACAAAATTAAAGAATTCAAACTTAGATTAGGCTTTATGGCCTGATTTAGATTAGGCCGTGTAGGAAAACACCTTTCGGGACATTCCTATGTGGAATGCAGAATGTGGTTGCCTGTAAATCCTACTGCATTTAATCTATCAGCGAACATAAAGTGAATATGTTGAGTGAAAGAAAGTCGTGTGGCAAGTTTCATGTTTCAGCTAGTAACATGACCGCTGTTGATTGGAGTGGACGGCAAGTTATAAATCTAGAAATTACCAGGAAATCTAATCATGCACTAGTTATCTTGCATCAGATCAGTATGATACGTATTCAGTTTATATGACAACGTCCACGATGCGGATAGAGCAGACTGCAGTGAATATAAATGAAAATACAACAAATTGATCGTTGACTTTAAAACAAATTTCCAACAACGTGAACATCCAATTGAATGTTAAAGGCCCCACTAAAAAACATTTAAAGTGACTAGTGCAGTTTTCTACCAACTCAAAAACCTCAGTGCCTTTCGCGACATGTCGCAGCCTTTAGCAATGTGTTTATTGCGTGAGTTGGTATTGCGATGAAAACTATATATTGTGCAACCCTACTACACAGTAGTGTTAATTTTGTCACCTATTTTTAATTTAGTCTTAGTCTTGTGCCAAATGTCCTTGTTAGTTTTAGTCATATTTAGTCATTCACGTAACACATAAATGAAAGAGATTTTATCTTAGTTTTTATTTTATGCAAAACATTTTAGTCTCGCCTTTTTCCATCAACAATAATGCATGTTAATTTAGTCTTAGTTAGCGTTTTTGGACATTGGTGCAGTCTCGTCATCGTCTCGTCTGACAAAATTAACACTACTACACAGTTATTACTGTCGTTTTAGAGTGAAAATGTGCCTTCTCAACCTTACATGGCTCTCTTCACATTGCACAATGTATTACTAAACCCCTTTTTTGTCACTACATCTTGGTGTAGTCGACTACGCTGTGTGTGCATATGGACGCTACCCAAGTAGGACCCTCCTCCTGTTGGGCCTGTCTTGCTGTAGCCATGCATTGGCGATATATCATCAGGAAACAGACATTCTTGGCTCTAACGCCTCTTGGTTGGCACTGGCACGCTACTATCACTGAAACACAAATCAATACTGGGCTATTTAACATGACAGCAGTGTTGAGTATTGCAAAAGAATGGCTCCATTCCGGCCGTCCTCGCTGATTCATTTGGAGGTGCAGCTAATTTCAACCGGTGTGTCTTCTTCTCTTTCAACATCACTGTTTCTCCTTGGGTGTCTTTCATTATCTATCTTCTTCTTTCAGAGTTTCTATCTGACTTTCCTTTTGTGTCATTAGGTCTGTTCATTTTCCAAGTGCTGCCACATTTGACTTTGACTAGTGAAGTGACATTGGTGGACTGAAATTAGAGTTATTCTCATTTTCTGTGTAAGGAAATATAATATTTAATAACACTAGTGCTTTAAATCTGATTTTTTTTTAATTTTCCAACGAGGATACATTTGTTTGCTGACATTTTGGGGGCCAACGTTGTTAACAGAGGTGCCCAAATTCATATGAAGGGCACGGGCCACAAATAAATGTTAATGTTAAAGAATTCTTTTCTTGTAATCTTTTGCAATTAAAACTTGTGCATTTAATTGAATAGGAAAGTTTACAAACACTGTTTTACATTGCCGTCAAACTCACAATTAATTACTTTTTAGCTGCACAAAATGTACGCCTTGTTGTCATTATAGTTAGGATTTTACAGCACTTTCTAAAGAGGAATAAAAGCATGAGCACGTCAAATGCCATAGTGGCCAAAACAAAGGGAGCACAGTCTAAACTCGGCCCCTGGGCCCTAAGTCGGGCAGCCTTGGGCTAGAGAATGTTATAGTCCTGTAGCCTAAAAACCCTACATACACATATCATTAGCTTTAGTTAGTAATGAAAGACATCTGTCCCTTTATAAGATTCAACATGTTGGAGGACCCATCTCGCTGTTATGTTTACGTTACACTCAGAAGGTGGAATCTAGTAAGCTATTTTATTTAAGATAATTCTTTGGGCATTTTAGGTCTTTATTCGACAGGACAGCAAAAAAATTAAAGGGGAGAATGACATGCAGCAAAGGGTCGCAGGTCGGAGTTGAACTTGGGCCCGCTGCGTCGATGAGTAAACCTCTATATATGGACACCCGCTCTACCAACTGAGATATCTGGGCATCCTCGTTCAAGCAAATCAAACAGTAGTGTAGTCTACGGTACAACCACAGAGCAAGACTACAGAAGAGCGGGGGTTCTTGTAGACGACCACAAGAAGCATGAAACAGGCATTAGGCTAACTAGCCTCCACTGGAAGGAGTCCCACGTGATGCTCCTTTTTGTTCGTTTATTTGAATTCTGCTAAAAAAGCTCCCCTGCACGTGTTGTGTGCCTCAAACGTTACACAAAAGGAGGGTTGCTAGATAGCATTAGCTGCCTTTCCTTAAAGGGGTCCAGTTGTGGGGGTGGCAAATGTCCAGACTGTCACATCTAGCCAAAAGGCTATTTCAATCTGCAGTACTACCAGTATCAGAACCAAGACTTCACATCATTGGGAATTTTGATTGTACACACATTCATGAGTGTGATTACATTACGGCTCCAATATGCATAAATAAGCCCTCTGATAGTCGCACTTAAAAAAACATCTTGCAGAATGTATTTGTATACTGAAATTCAACACAACCACACCAGGGTTGTGTAGAAAAATGTAAGTTATTACAGCAAAATGATCTGTCTTTGCTCCATCACTCTGCTGTCTGTCTGGCACTTTCAGACAGCAGTTAAAGTTCTAGCAGCCTCACTTCCCTTACCTCAGTGGAAAGAGTTGTGGTTAGTCAGGGGTTCCTATGTAGATGAAAAGGTAAGATATGAAACATGACTGAGCTTGAGCTTTAGCTCTCTAAAAAAAGAAAAAAAGAAATTGCATTTAGAGGGTTGAAAATAAGGTGAATAAGATCACAGCGGCTGAACACAAGATTAGTCTTGCTAGTCTCTTTCTTTTTTTAAAGACTTCCAAATAAGATCAGTTCAAAAACGCATACATGTTAGTTAAGAATTACAGTGAAGCACTTGATCAAAAAGCAAGCAGGTCATAACTAGATTTTGACTTTCTCTTTGCGAAGAAAAGCATGTTGTAGCTGTAGGAAGCACATGCCTTCACTCCACTTAATCTACAGAGCTCCAGCTGAAAAGATCATGTGGACTAGACTCACAGTCCCGTGACAACAGCTACAGAAACACTGGCCGGGCCTGGGCCAATAGTACATGCACTGTACTACTAATCTAGCAAATCAGGTAAGGATGATGTGGAAATATGTAGGCTACAAATCTGATTACATATTTTGTAATGGTAAAAAGCTGTAGCATAACATTGTATAAAAAACTGCGCTTTAAGTCTGGACTAATACAAGGACCAGTGGTCCTTATGGTCTCAGTGTGTGTGTTCAGAAAACAACGTTTAGAAATAATATTTCGATGACCTATGAATTACAATCTGTCATATTCAATTTCAATAATAATTGTTCAATGTATTACTGGCATCTCATTAGCAATAACTATTTATAGAATAATAAACACACACTGATACATATCTGCAGGCAGAAGCTAAGACGTCACTCTCTTTGGTCAAATCATAACAAATTCCTGTCCAATTAGAACTGCAGGACACAGCTTTAAAGACTCTAGGAGTGTACAGTACGTGTACTCATCAGGTTGGACAGTAGCAGTGAACTGGCCATGTGGAGTATCATGAGATCAGCAGGCTAGGTTTGTGTGATTCAGTGGAAAGAGCCCAAGCAGGAATATGTTACTTGTTGGACTACCATCCTTAAATATTTGAGGCTGGGCACTGTATCACTTACCTGGTAAAACTCCCTGAGCCATGTTTTCTGTAGATTGTCAGGCTGGAAAGACAAGAAAGGAGAGATGTTAGTGACATAATTAAGAAGAATTTCTGGCAACATCATCAGATCCAAGGGTGTCTAAATGCCAGACGTCTGTCTCTCACGGTCATGAATCATGTTCTGCAGGGCATTGAGAAGCCCTTTGGCATCTCGCTTTCTCTCACCTTCTTTTGCCCTGCCTGCTTCTCTCTCTCTCTCTCTCCGTCAATTTCAATTTCATGTTGCTTTATTGGCATGACAAAAAATACATGGGTGTTGCCAAAGCATAAGAACGAACATACATATAAACAACAACAATGAGTAAATACATCTGATATAATAATACAGTAAACAGGATACTTGTGAAATAATTGTAGATACTAAACAAATGATGTGCATGTCCCCTAAAGGGTAGGTTGAATATGTCTCTCTCTCTCTCTCTCTCGCTCACTCTCTCTGCTTTAAAAGCCTTTTCCCAGATCTGGACTCCATTTGGTTTGTGCAGTGGAAACAGAGGCACGGCCCTGGGTAGTCTACCATTTAAGGAGAGATCTCCCTATGTCGATAACTAGGTCTGATTAACAACTCTGTGTAAGTGTACGTGTGTGTGTGTGTGTGTGTTGAAGAATTTGTCCTAACAGAAATAGTCTATAATAACAATACACCAGGGATCTGCAGGCTCTGTGGGTATCTGAAACAAAGCCCTAATTTGATACAATAGTAGGTACAGTATCCTTGGATGGCATCAGAGCACAAAGCACTCCAAATACCTCATCTAAACATATCACTTATTTGACAAAACAATCTAAATGATTAAATATCACTAGAGCCTGAACAATATATCGGCGGGCCAATATTAGGTATTTCCCGATATATCGGTATTGGCATTTTAATGGCAGATTTAAAAAAAGATCTATTCATCAGAATCATTTATAACGACAAATACATGATTCTGGTAAATTTAAAAAATAAATAAAAATGGGCGGTCAACCATGTTATGAGTGTTGCCGTTGTATAGTCTGTCCACCAGAGGACGCTCTACAACGTTCCTGTTCATCCCGTCCATCTTAAGTTTGTATTTTTATTACATTTTATTTATCAGAACTTTATATATTTTGATGTTCCTCTGTTCTGTTGTGACAATAAAACAAATCCTTATCATATTTTTGAGAGAACTCATAAATAATTACAAATAACTAATGTTAGGGAAATCTGTTTATGTTTAGTAACGTGTTTGTTTTCAGCCGATACAGTATATCGGTATATTGGATTTTTTAAATAACCAAATTGTCATATCCGTATCGGCCTAAAAAAATCATTTATTGGTCGGGCTCTAAAGAACTTACACTCTGAAATGTGACTTTATCTTGAGGAAAACACATTATAAACTTGCAGAGTAACAGGTTTTACTATAAATAAGACACTGAATCAAAATAAAGTATGACAACTCTGGCCAAGCGTGAGAGCTTTTAGGATCACATTCACCTCTTCAGATAAAAATGATATGAAGCCTAAATACATCTCCCTAGGTGACCAAAATGAATTGCAGACAAGTGTCCTACTGTAGTTTGTTGATGATAAACCGTTAACAGACATAATTGTTGACCGATTAATATAATTAAATCAGTTAAAAACAATATTATTGATTTGAGTTTTTCAAGTTATTTTTGCAGTGGAGACATGCTCGAACATACGCTGCGGACACTAACCAGACGCGGAAGCAGTCCCAGGCCAGTGGCTGTATGTGTCCACGATGTTGTGTGCATCGCTACACACAGGGAACAAGTCTGCAAGTCTGCACAGAAAGTACGTCCATATCCTGCTTGTTGGTTAACGGTAAATGATTAAATCTGAATTCCCGGTCAATTTCAACATGTAGCTCTGTTTTTTTTTTTAAATGTGCATTGCTGTCAGTAGCAAGACAAATGGCATCAATCGGTTCTGCCTACACCGAGTTATCCTCCTGCTAGAGTTAGCACTCAACAGGCTTAAACAGGGCAAGTTTTAAAAGTGTTTTTAGCCTCTTAACATGTTCAAGATGTCATTACCAGTGCCTACCCATGTGCAGGTATTCCTTCCAAGTGAACACAGTGAATTTGACTGCCGTACACGGAACAGAAAGGCATAAAAGTTGTGACAATCGACTAGTGTGGACTTCACCGGAAAAGGTATGGATTTCATTTTCGTAAATGGGCTTAATATATGTCCCCGCTTTAAGTTTACTTACTAACCAATTATGGCAGAAATGTATTTTAGGAAAAAAGGCATACATTGCAAATGATCCCTGTGATGGGCAGAATACAGGAGTTAAAATAGACAGATATGCACTCTGCACATTAATTAAGAATATTATGCATGATATACATCGACATTTCCAAGGGCACCTAAATGTCTGAAGACTTACTGTGTGTCTGTGTGTGTGTGTCTGTCTGTGTGTGTATCTGTGTGTGTGTGTGCACCCTCGTCCCAGACTCAGATCAGACAGAGCAAAGGTCTATATAAGGACATAAGCACTGGACCTTGTCATTAGTCACATGGATGGAGGAAGAGAAAAAGAGAGCAAGACCGAGACAGAGGAACAGAAAGATTCAAACCAGAGCTACCACCTGACCTTCCTGCTACTACAGGGCCACAGACAGTCAGATGTGTACACTGACAGGTCAGACTGATAGGTGCAAGTTGCTGTTTTACAGTTTGGTGTGTGCCTTTCGGATTTGAGTCAATGGCTAATTGGCAAATGGTACACCAAAACCACATTTAAAGTATGTTTCTGTGTAGTGTCTCAAGTATAGACCTTTATTCTCTGAAGTGTGGGATCCCAGTGACAGTTCCATCCAAATAATAGCCCGTGACGAATCATGCAGATATCTTTAGCTCTTTCCATTGGTTGTCTCTTTCCCAGGACCACTGTTAGCTGCACTCTTAATTTCAAAGCTTTCCTATGCATCACAGTCACATCACACAGACACACACAGGGTGTGAGGGCAAATGAATTTAACCTTTCAAAAATCTCCCGTCAAGTGCACAAGTGGATGCATGAAACAACGCAGCAGACACCAATTTGACGGCAGGGATGTCCACAAAAATGAGGCAATAATACTATACTGTTGACAGTTTTACAAACAAGCCTTTAAGTATCTCATCTAGGGGAATATGTGTCCTAGATCAACTCCACGTGGAGAAGAGAGTGAAAAAGAGAACAGAGTCAGCAGCTTGCCCGTGTTGAAATCCCGCAGAGTGCTCAGATTTAGACCCATCTCGGATGTGATGGTTCTGGGGAACAGATGTTGACCCTGCCATGGTGGCTCAGAGGAGGACTGGTGGGCCCTCGGAGGCCTGGGCCCCGGAGATAAAGTCTAATAGCGGAAAGGGAAGGGAACGTGACCCGAGTCTATAACTGTAGTCGCGGCACTTTGCCACCCGCCCACAGCTCATCATAAGGTAATTTGCAGTTAATTAGAAAGTGGGGCTATACTGGCAGAAAGGTAAAAATAAACCCAAAGCCTCCCCAGCCTCTCCTCCACGTACACCTCCTCTTCCTCCGCTGGCATTTTCACTCGCTTAGTTCTCTCCACCTCCTCTCTCTACTTTGCCCATGCTTCTGTTTTCAATGGCCTACTTTTGGGATTTTTGTGGAAAAGAGTAAGCGTCAAATTTGTTTAACACTGCTGGTGGATTTACCCAACACTGTAGGCAACACTGGAGAGAAATGTGACTTCCAATATGATATCAGCTCTACCTTTTTAGTTTGATTAGACAATGAGACAACTTTCCACTTAAAGCCCTTTTTAAAAAACAAACAAAAAAAACATCAAGACACTGTGTTTGGGTGCTGAGTGAGATCTTGTGATAAGATATTTGCTGACTGCAAAGGCCCAAACTTTGAATTTAACAAATAAAATGCAAAGCACTGTAGCTGGGCATGCTTGCCAACATGTGGCATCACACTGAGTAGAGTTGAAATTCTACAGTGTGAATGACTTTGGACTGACATTACAAAATATCAAAGTTTTACTAGCCAATATTTTTGAGTAGATACACCTACATGTATTTTTCGGGTCTGTTCATCCAAATATGTTTTCCCTATTATTTAATATTTAAAGTATTTAAAACTAAGTAAAGCTCTGTAACGTGAACAGTGCAAGAGAACTATAAAATCCAATCGGCAGTTGATCGATGTGTTTAACCGCTAATAGGTGACTGCGGGCGCCGGCTACAGGCACCACCAGATGGTGGTCCTTTCAGGGGCCATGGTAGTGGAGTTTAGCCAGAAAAAGTGAGCGTCATGCAGGGGGTCGACAGTTAGGTTTAGGCACCAAAACGAGTTAAGTTTAGGAAAAAGAATATATGATATATGAAATGCATACTGTCCAGTACAGTGGAGGTAATAGATTTTGCTGTGAACCATTTTATTGGAATTACTTTCTACACATAGACTGTGTATGAATGGACAGAGCATGTGTGACATCACCCATTGGTTTGTGGAGATCTGCTATGAGTCGTTGAGTTTGCCGTTATGGGCGCAGCCATCTTGGTTGCGGATGTGAGGGATGGAGGAGGGAGGGAGGAGCCCTTACACTCCATGTTACATTACACACTTTCACTGATTTTCGAATCAACGAGACCATAGTTAAAAAAATTATTCTGTATAACCCTAACCCCAACCCTAACCCTATGATTCAACCACATAAATTGTCCATTGAAATGTACCAACAGTGGTGTGTGTGTGTTGGTATCTGTATGACTAACATCACCAGACATATGTGTGATTTCAGTGACCTGCCTCTAACTTAAACCACGAAGCCAGGCTGCAACAGAAAACAACATGCTACTTTCTCGTATTAGGACTCTGTAAATTGCCCCTATTTGCTCAAATTAAATTCCAGTGTAAAGTGTGGTGGCCTCTCGGTCAACAGGTGATGTGATCAAATTTGTGTGCAAACGTTTTGAGAAGTTACCTTAGTTACTTAGATTATTCTTGCAAGTTAACCATTATACACTGGGAATGTCATCGGCATTTATTCAGGACTCATGCAAAGTGTACAGGAGTGACCAATCTCTTGCTTGGTATAATACACCTTTTCCACCCCAATTAGCGTGTATATGATGTCTTTTTCTTTTAAATGGGAAAACCTGCTTAAAGTAGGTGATAAACTCCTTTCCAATTGGCAATAGATGAGTATGCCTTTCTGTTTTCTTTCTAGTGTGTCACGTTCTACGTCAGGAACGTGCCAGAAAACAGGGTTAGTAAACAGTGGAAGGCAGTAGGGAGGCCAGTGACACATCTCGGTGGTTACCTTTTTATTTCTGTTACTTATTCAGTCCCTCTCTCAAACAAGGTGCAGACTAATTTGGAACGATGTATGAATGCAGAGTAGATAGACTAAATTTGTGGCTGACGTGCGTCATAGCCACAAAAGGGGCCAAAATATTCTGCGATATATTGCAATTTTTTCCAACTTCAAATTTTTCCCAAATTCAAAAGGAAACTTTGTCAACATCTGTTGGATCTAAAAAGATAAATGTCGGTTTGTTCATCTCACTTTAATTTTATTGCTGCAAAATGGGATTGTCAAGCAGACAAAATGACCAACACATAGATCGATACTTGGCTTCTGTGTCTCGATACAGTATTGCCACAAAAAAATATTGCGATACAATGCTGTATCGATTTTTTCCCCCACCTCTAGATGTCAGTGGGGTTTTTGTCCACTGGGAAAGGGGTTTTGCTGGACCAAAAGAGTAACATGAAGTTCTACCTGCTGGGAACATATGGAGCCAACATGGTGGTTTTCCTTCTCCACCATGTCCTCATACTCCAAGAATTCATTACGCCGTTTCCTCTTGGCCTTAATTTCAACTGAATTATTTTCATAAGGTAGTGCTGTTCTTAGGGCCGGGATGATATGCTTTTGTCCCGACTGGATTCTTTCACGATACATGGCTACCGATTACATTTGTATTGCGATTGTCAGTCATTGCGATTCTAGAAGTAGTGTGATTCAATAGCATTGAGTATTGTGATTTTCTTTTCTTTCTTTAACAAAAACAAAAGTTGAATAATATACTTCTTGAGACATTATTTAATGAGACATTTCAAAAAAATAATGCACATCACGTGTCAGTCAGTCAGTTATATTATATTTCATTTATAAAGAACATAATAGATTTTCTGCATTTTCTGCTTTCGCTCTTTGCTGGAAAGAGATATGATGTAGTGGTGGTAAAAAAAAAATCAATACAAATTTCAATTCTGGGGAAGAGAATCGATTTTAAAAATCATTGCAAAAAAGAAAAATCTCAATACCTACGTAAATCAAGTTTTTTCCCACCCCTAACCTAAGTTTGTCCTTCCTCCCGTCTCAGCTGGCTGTTATTTTGCTTCATCCTTCTAAGCAATTATGCTTTTCATCCAATTCCCAGCAAGCGTGCCCAGCTCTCACTTTCTTCCGAGCAGACCAGCATGGGGTAAGAGAAATATGGTTAAAAAAAAAGTCTTTGCTCTGCAGCAGGCAACCTCCATAATTGAAAAAAAGAGATTGGAAATGAGGTGTCTTGAAAAAGCAACGGTTGCTTGGTTACACCTGGTACTAATACCAAGCCACATTTGAGGTACGACTTATAAAATAGGTGCAGTAATGTTTGGCTCTAATGTGGTTGTCTTTTACATCTGTCTCTGACAAACAAACTTCATTCTAAAGCAAATTAAAAACATGACTGAAAATGAAGACAACCTTTTGCTCTTGTGTTAGAGTTTCTTAACATGTACAGTAACATGATCCATAGCACAAGGTTGACGCTTTCATCTGGAGTGGCTGACACTGTTTGAATGATGTGGGCTGATGAAGAGTGTTTCTGATTTCTCATTACTACACAAAACACAGCAATAAGGAGGACAACATCCAAGCATGTGTGTGTAAAATCTAATGAATATTGTATATCTGTTTGGATTAAAAGGAGCCGCCCATAATTTGTAATATACACTCATTATAGCCCATACACCCATAGCAATCAAGGCAACTCCACTGGCTCGAAATAGAAGTCTGATTGTATGCAAGCCTATGGGGAAATTACAATTTCCCACTTGATTTATTACTTCAGTACACGTTTTACTAAAATGTTTATGGTCTCAAATGCTACTTCCAAATCTTCTACAGCCTAGAGCAGCAAAAAATTCCATCAAATTAAATGATTAGCTGTCAGCAATTATATTAATCGTACATAAGAATTCTCTGATTCCAGCTTCTTAAATGTGAATATTTACGAGTGTTTTCACTCCTCTGTGGCTACACTACACTGATGTGACTGACATTTTTCAGCTTTTCTGACTAACTAATCTATTAATCCATTAAGAGAAAAAGTTTCCCTCTTTAGCGTTTAGCTTACCGCAGCTCCATACACTACACTGGCTTAGCCGCTAACCTCGCCAACTCCACCCTCTTGTCCAAATATGGTCACTTTTGGCTCCAAAAAAACAAGATGGCGACAGTCAAATGCCAAACTCCTGGCCTCAAAACATTAGTCCACTATTACCAATGGGTGACGTCACTGATGCAACACCCATTATTTGTTATAGTCTATGCTTGTGACTTTCTCAGAATGGCTTTTCAGAGAACTGAATTAAAACTACCCTTTAACGAGTCACGTCTAATTTGAGTAGAGATGGTCTGATACCATTTTTTGCTTCCTGACACCGATTCTGATCTGAACTTGTGTATCGGGTAATACAGAGTACTGATCCGATACCAGTGTGTCATATATTTTATTATGTTTTAACAGCTGTATACTGCTATCCCTGTATGGATGTGATATGATTTCTATCTTTGTTGTTTGTCTGGCTCAGGTCAAACACAAACAATGAATGCCACAGAATTTTCTTTTTATCCAGTTTGACAGCTCTGTTATAATATAATAAATCAGTGATGGCCTTTTCATAGTAGGAAGGCTTGGAATGCTTCTCCAAACAACCACACTTCACAAAAACAAAGAGAACATCTTCAATAACCAGATTTGATTTCCTTGTATCTAGATAAAGAAGGTAAAGACAGCTGTGGAAGTGGGCATGGGACACATACGCATTGTGTCTGTGTGTGGGTGTGTGTTAAGGCTAGGAAACATATAGATTTTCTATTTATTAAAACAGATATTGTCTTAAACTCTGGATATTGTAGTGATATATGACACAAGTGTTGTCTTTTTCTGGTTTCTGAACTTACCAGACTGGTCTAGCTGTTCTGTTATTTGCCTCTACCCACTTAGTCATTATATCCACATTACTGAGGATTATTTATCTAAAATCTCATTGTTTGTGACAGCACCAAAAGTCAACCCTGCAATATTGACATCAATGTTTTTTGTCAGAAATATCGTGATGTTTGATTTCTTGATATTGCCCAGCTCTGGTGTGTGTGTTGACAGACTGTTCGAAAGGAGGTTATTGGCTTTCAGGGGAGCAGGCAGTGGACTAAAAATACTCCGCCTAGATGGAGGCCATTGGCGGAGGGAGGAGATCTGAGAGAGGAGAGGGGTGCAGCGGAAGAATCAGGTCGATTAGCTGGCCCTGTGTCCTTCCAACAGGTTGTCGCCAATGTCACTTTTTCTAAGTCCTCTCCTTCACAGTTATTTGGCAGAGGCTTGATGACACGGAGATGTGTCCCCTCAGTATATTATGTAACTCCACATCAAAGAAGCTCATTATGGGATTAATTAGAGCAGGCCCACTCTGATAAAACACTGAATTAGACCTAGGTTGGCTTCTGGGAGATGTCTTCATCCTCCCAGAGGATGACGTATGGAGGTGTGGAGGAGGATGAAGTCGCATCATCTAATGAACCCCCCCCCCCCGTGGCCCATTCATTTTTGTTTCATGCAGCAATTTAAGCAAGATTACTGTCTCTTCATCAGTCCACGCAGATCTGATGTTTTCCTCTCTCGCTACTTAAGTATAATAGAGCAACTTCACTTTTTAGCATTAGCAGCTGTTTTTCAGCATTTAGCAAACCATGAAATCTGACAGTGACTGCTACCTCAGTGTGGTTACAAGTTTTATCTCATGTTATTTTTTATCTAGTAAGAATCCCCAACTTAGGCCCATATAAAGTCTGTTTAAGCTTCTGTTTAGGGTTTCTTTTATGTTCAACTGATTATTTTCTTGTGTGTGTGTGTTGCGCACTCTCTAGTGCTTGTGCATGCCAGCATGAGTTCAGAGTTTGAAGTTCTGAGAGTGGACACTGTTGTTTTATGTGCAACAGCAGCCACAGAATTTGTTGTGGATACATGTTAGAGGCCGACCGATATATCGGCGGGCCCGATATTATCGGCCGATATTAGGCATTTCCCAATATATCGGTATCGGCATTTGAAAAAGTTTTTTTAAATGTATATGACAAGCGTTAATGACTCTGTATGAATTGTAAGTCATTTAAATATTCATCATATTTAAAAAAATAAAAACGGACTGTCAACCATGTTATGAGTGTTGGTGTTTTGATGTTCCTCTGTTCTGTTGTGACAATAAAACTAATTATTATCATATTATTTTAGTGAGAACTCATAAATGACTACAAATAACTAATGTTAGGGAAATCTGTTTGTTTAATAACGCGTTTCTGGATTTATTTATTTTTTAAATATTGCGTATATATAGGCCGATATATCGGCATATCGGATTTTTAAATAACCAAATATTCTTATTTTTATCGGCCTTAAAAATCCTTTATCGGTCGGGCTCTAGTCTGCATGTAAACTACTATTACGTAAAAAGAAAAAAGAAAAAAAATCCCATATTGACAATGTAGCTCAAAGTGCTTTAGATGCGTGAAGAAAAAAGAGAGAAAGCTGACAGAAAAGAGTATACACTCCGCATGAACAGACTGGTAGCTGTAGGGTAAATGCAGCAGTGGAATAAAAAACAAAGCATAACATGAAATCTAGTATTGATAGTAATGTACGCACACCCACCCCTTTAGAGTGAAGCAACTCTACAATCAGCTGGGATTTGTGTAGATTAAGTGGCATCAGAAAACAGGAAATGACAGCACTCAGAGCAACCACAGCCTTTTATTCTCAGTGCATTAGACTGCAGCACACACACACACACCATTCAAAGGCTTTTACACCTTCTAGATAGAGTATCTGATGAGGGTGACGCAGAACAGTGACGGAAACACTGCAGTGCATCAGCAACACAGTTCAGATTTACGGCTTGGTCAGGCAACATGTCAAAAATGTCTTCTGATAAATTCTTCATCTTCATTCAGTTTGCATTCTTTCTTAAGATTAGTTGTTTGGGGCTTCTTTGCCTTTAATTGATAGGACAGTTGTAGACAGGAAAGGGGGAGACAGCATGCAGCAAACGGCCGTGGGAATTGAAGCCGGCCCACTGCGGTAAGGACAGAGACTTGGTACATGGGGCGCACGCTCAACCAGGTGAGCTACTATGGCGCCCACACAGTTTGCATTCTAAGGCAGATAAAGAACCAAGGACATCTTTGAAGTTTCTTTTCACTTAGAATTCAGTATTGAAAAGTGTATTCATTGTGTAAGACACACTAAGAGCCCAGCAACTGACAGAGCTTTGCTACTATCTGAACTGAGAGAGCTCTCCCACTCACACCTCTGCCATGTGTTACTCAACACAGGCCGCAATCTCCCTACAACAATATGATGCAGAGCTACTGTACTGCACTCAAATACCTCTTTAGTGACAAGTCATACACAGGAATCCTAAACATACGGTCATGTCTTAATTCAGTGTGATTGACTGGGCTGAGATTAAAGATTGATTTCATTACAGACACTTAATAAACCCATATTTGACGTATCAAATAGGCAAATTAAAAACCTAAACTGTACTATGTTCCGTTGAAATGACACAGCAAAATCTGACAAATATGACAAACAAAGTTAATGGTTAACTTGGTTTCCCAGTTACAAAGCAGTAAACTAAAACTGCAATCAAGTCCATGCAAAATTCCTGTTAATGATTCCTCATGCTGCTTCATTTCAAACCAATCGGTATTGTATGCTATTGAAACTGTTCTGCGGTCAAGGTGCATTGTGGGTTATGTACGTAGGCACCGTTTGGACAAGGAAGAAGAATGCATGGACTAAAAAGCTCAGAAACTGCAGAACCACATTGGTTGATTTTGGACACCATGCATTTTAAATTGTTCAATTGAGAGTTTTGTGTTTCACAAGAGATTGCAATATTGCATTACGTCCTTATTAAATATGCGTAGGCCCTCTGGATACAAACTAGTCACAGCTAAATGTAGAAGTTCTTGCAACAATGATCTTAATTACACAAGGGAATCTGTCACACAGAGATGCATGCCTTTTGCAGGACAGATAAGGTCCTGCAAAAGGCATGCATCTCTGTGTGACAGAAGAACACCACCACTGAGACAAAAGGAGTTTCTGGTGTTCGGGAAGCCACTCGGACCCAGCACACTAAGTATGAGTCACAAATCAAGCAAAGATCAAGGCTGTCCATACTGTGAAGGCCTGCTGTTTCTCCTTTTGCTCCACACCCATGCAAGTTCATGCGAGCCTGTGAGGAAGCTGAAGGCTGCTTGATGAATCTCTAGCATTCAGTAAGGCTACAGGGAAATCTCCCATAGTTCCCCACATGATCAAGCTACAACTGACTGACTGTCGGTGATCGGTCTCCTTATACAGTACAGTAACAGTTTCTGTTGTGGTGGTCACAGAGAATAACCTAGAACAAGCATTTCCAAACTTAATCCATTTTCCAGATTTCTTGAATGACTTGATCTTGGGTGTGGCTTCCTCCTGTATGGCTTTAATAGACCTAGTAAAAAATTAACTACTTATGGAGATAAGAAGCATTTCATATCTGCAATCAGTGCAAAGAGGGCCCACCCAGGACTAGCTGGTCTTGGTATAGAGCACGGTTAGCCCTCATATTTCAAACTGATCCTGAGAAACAAGTATATAGTAAAGAAAAATAAGATCGAAATGAACTATACTCTGTATTGTTCAGTTAAATTACTAGATATCTTGGTGCTTATTCTGAATTTAAGGCAAAGGTTATGGTGGTAGCTTCAAGTAGATTACATCTTTTTTTGTGATCAAATTTTTGTTGTTTTTTTATTTAAAAAAACATAAACATCTACAAACCGTTACAAACAATACACTGGGACATAGGAACGCGTCCCAGGTTTTTTTTTTATAAATGGGAGGGAGGGAAAACAACATGCAGAAACAGACACACAAAAACACACACATAGACACACACACACACACACACACACACACACACACACACACACACACAAGACAAGGAACCAAACACCTGCAAGTTAGAGGACCTCACGCTAAGCGTCCAGAGTTTTTTTACCCGGCGCTCCATTAATTCGTGCTGTGGAAAGTTCCATATACACTACATCCAAGTAGGAAAGGGTCTAAGGGAGTTAATGGCTCTACTGGAAGTCATTGAAATTTCATTCTTTCCCAATAATTTTCAAGACCTTCACAGAAAAGGAGAAAATACCTTTATATTTCCAAGTGCGGTATACTTTCAATAGTGCAGTAAAGCACAGCTCTTTAACAGTGACAGGCTGAGGTTGTAGAAAAAAAAACATCCACGTCTGAATGAGTGCAACTTCTCCGGAATGAAAATAAAAAAGGCTCAACTTTTACAAGCGCCAGACACTTTCCTGAAGTATCAAACATGGGATCAGTGGTTGAGAGATCTAATAAAAGGCTTTACAGGCCTGGTTACTGTCACTGTGAGAACAACATCTTTATCACTCGAGCAGGGAAGCAGTTTGCATTATGGGACAATGAGAGGATGTACCAAGCGAAGGTTTACCTACGGTACATGAATATAGCCTGACTGATATATCGGCAGGGCGATATTATCGGCCAATATTAGGCATTTCCTGATAAGTATCAATATTTATAATGGCCAAAAAAATAAAAATACATAAATATACACAGCACAGGCCAAAAGTTTGGAACCACCTTCTCATTCCATGCGTTTTCTTTATTTTCATGACTATTTACTTTGTAGATTATCACTGAAGCGATCAAAACTATGAATGAACACATATGGATAGATGTACTTAACTTATGAGAAGGTGGTTACAAACTTTTAGCCTGTACTATACCAGAATTATTTATAATGACAAATACATGATTCTGACAAACTAATATTTAAAAAATAACAGACGGTCAACCATGTTATGAGTGATGCCGTTGCATAGTTTGTCCACCAGAGGGCACTCTTCTACGTCCCTGTTGGCAACACTGATTATTTTGTTTTGTTAATGTGTTTTTGTTCAAAGGACTTCAAGTTTCATATCTTAAGTTTGTATTTTCATACATTTTATTTATCGGAACTTTTATTTTGATGTTCCTCTGTTCTGTTGTGACAATAAAACAATTATATTATTTTAGTGAGAACTCAAATAACTACAAATAACTAATGTTAGGGAAAGCTGTTTCTGTTTTGTTACACATTTCTGAATTTTTTTGAAAAGTATATATTGGCCGATATATCAGTATATTGGATTTTTTTTAATCAAATATTCATATCGTTATCTGCCTTAAAAATTCTTTATCGGCCGGGCTCGACACATTAATAGATCAGTACGACGGCCGCAGAGAAAACAGAGGATTTCTTATCATTTGGAGCTCAAAATAGATCCTATCTGAGATGTAAAAGCTGTGTCAGATGCCGTGCTGAAGGTTAAACCTGAGGGAAAAGAGATTTATGAATGTGCATTTATGATGCACAGAATCTTGCCAGTGTTTTTCCAGAAATAGCTTTGTCGACGTTATTGTTTTTTTTCCCAGGAACCTTTGGGGATTTCCTAAAAAGTCACATGAGAAATATGTATCAACTCATTTTGCGGCTCAACTCATTTATTATTTTACTACAGAGGCATTACTTCATATTATTTCTAAGTGAAGAACACAAACATGTCAATTTTGAGGAGTTATTTCAGCAGTTGGTGAGGTTTGCTCGAAGGATCAAAACTCACAAACAATAACGTATCCTTTATTAATCCCACAAGGGGAAATTACATTTTCCCTCTGTTGTTATTACACACAAGCCTGAATTACACACACATTTTCAGTACCTAAACATGCACTAAATGGAGAGATGCCAGAGTGGGGGGGCTTCCCATGGAAAGGCAAACTGGCACCTCTCCAGCTACTAGTCCAACACCATACTTTGGTCTGTATGGGGACTTGAACCAGCGACCCTGCGGTTCCCAACCCATCTCCCTACTGACTGAGCCCATGCCACCCCCACTTTATTAGGAGACCAACACATTTCTGTCTTTGGTCTTCCTTATTCGGGTCACCAGTGTGGCCTTCATCAGGTGACTCCAATCAACACCGCAGACCTCACCATGAAGTCTTTCTAAATACTACTAGTGTAGTGGGTTTTGATCATGTGACAAGGAGCAGGGAATTCCCAACTGGCTCAAACTCCACAAAGCTGTGCTACTAGGGCCACACAAATCATAAGTCAGTGAAGATATTAAAGAAGCGGCAGGAATTAACACACTTAAGGAAAAGTCACAGAAAATCCACTTGCAGCCATTTTCATTTATTGATTATACAAATTGTATAATGTCTTGTTGCACCTTCTCCAATGTGAGGATTTGCTGGTTTGATACATTCGTAAACTAAATATCTTTTGGGTTTTGGGCTGATAGAACTGTGAAATTCCATGTCCTTCAATGTATTTTTGACATTTATTGATACTGGCTGAATTTGTCCATCATGTTGTCCCTTGTAAGCGAGATCAATAATTCCCATCTTCAAGTTGACTGCGTTCTTTTGAGCACACGTATCACAGCTGGGTTAAACTGCTAATTGCCCTAATTAGCCTGGAAAGCAGACAAATCTACAAGTTCATTATGATGTATTATCATGCTCATCGCATTCATACCCATCTGATAAAAACTTAAAAAAAGAGATAAAAGTACTTATAGATATGGGCTTACTGCTTGGAAAGATGAGAATAGGTTTATTTTTATTGCCATACTGACCTTTGCTTCTATGGATTTCCCTCTCAATAAGCCATGACAAGACATTTTACACACACAATTGACAATTACTGAATGTTACAACACATATTACAATTCAATATTACTGCACAGTTGCTCAATAGTAATTCTGTCAACCAAAACTCCAAACGTTCAGCTACTGCCTAAACAACTGGCGAGGTGCGTAGTGCTCAGATGTCCCGAGGACATCCTGAGGGACATGCTAAAACTGGTTTTACTCACACTTTCAAAAGGAGGATTCAATCTGCAAGAAGGACATACTTAGAAACATATGTATAATTTAGCAACGGAAGAAAGAGAGGAAGAGAATTAGGCTGTCACAGATTCAACATAAAAAGCCTGCTCTACTTTCTCCAGCTTTGAAAAGTCGCTCACATCCCTCCGTAACGGCATCGGCACAGAAATTCTTAATGAGGACGGAGCTGGGTTTTGAGCTCGGTTTTTCTTTTTGTCTGTGTGTGTTTGTGTGTGAGGTTAAAAGTCTAAAATTGATTCTGGTATTGAGTCTGGAGTTTGTACCTTCGGCTGTCAGAGACCAATACTCGTATCCATTCAACAACACCAACAAAAGACAGACTTTTGGTGTTAATCTTCAGAGCTAGCAAAAAGGACCAAATGTCACAGCAACAGCAAACCACAACCTAATAAAAATTCCCGGTGTAGTGCTGCACGATGTGAGGAACATATGTGAAAACGCTGTTGAATAGCACAACAACGATATGACTTAGAGCCCGGCCGATAAAGGATTTTTAAAGGAACCACTAAAAAAGAATGACAGCAGCTTTCTACTGACATTTTCTTTCAAAATCTTTGAGTGTCTATCGCGATAAGTTGCAGCCTTTCGCAATGTGTTTATTGCGCCAGTTGACATTGCGATGACGATTAAAAAAGAAAAAACAGTATATTGTGCAGCCATATTCCGTTGATATGAATAACTGTTAGGCTGCTATTTACTGTTACTATTGGAGGATAACGTCAATCATGTCCCCTGGAAGTAACATCCCATATTTACATTACAACGGCAATGTCTGAATGTGTTTTTGTGTGATGTATGGTGTCCAAGTTGAGCCTTAAAGTGTGAGAGTGCATGCAAAGATTTGGACATCCATAAATCAGCAGTAACCGTGACAGGAGTAGAGTGGGTAATCAGTATGGAAAAGTTCAAACAACTTACTTTAACTCTTAATCAAACAAGGTAATTAAAGGGTGTTTTTTGTCATGTAAGTGTCTTTCCAAAAAAAATAACTGGTACAGCATTTCGGAGTTTAAGTTGTTGGAAATAGAGCCTCATAGCATTAACAGGCCTCCCTGTTGAGTATACACTTGACATGACCCGCATTAAGGACAAAGTGAGCTCAGTAGATAATTCCACTGAGAGCGAGAATGATCTTTGGCTTAGTGGGGTAAAAAAATAAGATATAATCCCCTGTAATCTGTTTCTGTGTGAGAATAACATGTGATTACACCTGATCATACAAATCCCTGTTGCCGGTGTCGTTGCGCAGACCGTGGTGTACCTGATCCTTTATTTTTTTTATTCTGCTACAAATGATGATGCAAATCAACCGTTAACTTCCTTGGTAATTGAAGTCCTTGTGAACTTCTTTCTAGCAAGGAAGCAACAGGTAATGGTTCCGAGTAGGAGGAGGAGGAGAGACAACACAATGTGTGTAGCACAAGTCGTGTTTCCTTAAGGTGGCGGCGCATACCCTCCTACTTCCTGTTGAAGAATCACACTATTCTTGTGATACTGTAACTGTAACACTACTCTGCTCCTGTCTCTCTTGGGGTCAACAGATCATCTCTACATCATCTGTCTTCCAGCTGTTGTCCCCCTAACTGTCCATATTGCCCTCTGCTCTGTTGGTTGCCATTATTATTTTTTTATTTTTTGTCTTTCCTTCTTGCCGTTGTCTGCTCTTATCTCGCGCCGCTCTCCTGCACACAGCATCCTGTTTGCACTGGGGCAGGACAAACATTGTCTCTGTGTGACGCCGAAGACATTTCACAGGCTATCACTTTTTCAGCATGGACCCGATATCTCTATAATTGGGTTCTTCCTGCTGTGGGAGTGCTTGAGAGAGAGTGAGAATGGGAAAAAAAGAGGGGAGGGAAAAAAGTGTGTGGGGGGGGAGTCACGGAAGGGTTAGTTTCCATTTCCACCAGGACCCCATTAAAAAGTCTAAAAGTAAAAAACCCTGCAACCTGCGTGTGCTATGTTGAGCAGCGAGATCAACGTGGGGATCTGTGTCACACAAAAATAGGTCACATCCATCACAGTTCATCAGGCAAGCCCAAAACAGGACAAACCAGACTCTTCCCCTGTTCTTCCATCAGAAAACATGTACAAAATATGTCAAAATGAAGCATATACTGCATCTCCCAGCGTTCTCATGTGATGACACCCCTCATCATTGACCTTCACGAAGTGCCAGAAAACCAAACTTCCAAAATAAACAGTGGAGAGAGCGCTGGCTTTCCACAACACAGTGCCCTGTCACAGACCTCAACCAGACCCAGAGTGGGTGAGTCACGCCTCAGAAACACCACAACAACCCTCAGTGGTTAAAACCTGGGTGGGACAAAGACCATGGACACATGGCAAGCTTGTTAAACGATGGCTGACCATCTGCTGAGGCAGCTGAAATGTGTAGTGAAGTAAGTGAAGGCACCAGCTGTATGTAGGAGCTGTAAGTGTTTGGGTGCAGGTACTTAGACCACCATGACCTGGCCCTACAGCTGAACTCTCTCAATCTTTCTCTTTCTTCTCGCTCATTCTCTGTTCTTGCATTTAATATTCTCTGTGGCTCCTCCCTGAATATTTTAGGACATTTTCTTTGACAAACATCAGCACACAGCCCTGGTAAGGTCCCTGCAAGCAGGGCATACAAATTTATCTTTATCATTTCCCTTTTTCGGCAATAAGAGCTCACAACCTCTATGACACAATCACACAATCATCTCACAATCCAGTTTTGCAACTTTCTAAAGAACTGACATCACAGAGCCACAGTTGGGAATATGATTACACTAACCTACATTTCAGAAGACATTTCAAGAGTTAACTTCTTTTACAGTTAAAAAATTTGCCTAGTGGCCAGTGAGGGGAGAGTGTAACACATAAAGCATCTTTAGCTTGCCATGGCACTGTAAGATGAAGAAGTGTCCTGCCATATAAGAAAAAGCATAGTGCTTATGAAGTCCAATGTGCACCTAAGGCTACAACCACACTAACACATTGTCATTTATAAATAGCATTTTGAATTTTTTTTATAAAACAATCTCGGCCCACACAAGCGTTTAGGATCTGTATCAGAAATGAAGTCCGTCCATATTAACACGTTTGACAACGCATTCACATAACCATTCACTGGGCATTTGCGTGCCGGTGTAAACAGGAAGCGGATTGTCTGGCGTTACTCTGTGGTTCGAAATCATAGGTGTAAAGAGGGCAGCTGAGGCTTAGTGATATATCGTAAGGTTGTTGGTTTGATCCCTGGCCCTGCAGTCCCATGTTGAAGTGGCCTTGGGCAAGACACTGAACCCTTCGGAGTGTAAATGTGTGTATAATGAGTGTTTATCTGGTTCCTGTACTATGTAAAAGTGCTTTGATTAGACGTTGAGACTGGAAAAACACTATATAAGAACTGTTCATTTACATAAGTTGAAAACACAACAAATAATTTGGAGACAGAAAGACAATGGTGAAAAGTACGCCCAGGGATTTATTTTCTAGGACCAACGACAAGATGGAAACTTTGCTCAAAAGGAATGGAAGCCTACCTAACCAATAAGACTGAGTGACGTGGATCGTCGTTTCCAAAGGTTGCCGGTTTTGCCCGTCCAGACCACAATTTTTGGCATCGGCCCTTACCAACAGGAGTTCCCAGACAGGGGATCACTAATATGTCTTTTCCACCAAGGTTAACCAGGTGCTGGTTCTGGGCTGGTGCTATAGCCAGTTCTGTGCTGGTTCTACTCGCCAATTATCTAAGAACCAGCTCGATTTTCCATAGCCTGAGAGCCAGCGCAGGGCTACGTTACAACGTCACTGCAAGTACCTCCGTTGTCATAGCAACGCGTCATGACAATCAACAATAATGGAGGACTACATCCCGATACTTTTGCTCCTGGCTTTACAAATTCCCACTGGAATTCAAAGACAGGCCTTGACAGCTATTTGTGACCGCTATGGACCGAGGACACGTCCAAGAAGAAAGGGAATTATCTCGCATAATTTAACGTTTATTATTATCTTTTGCTAGCTTGCGAAGGCAACATCAGTAGCGTCAAGCAAAACACCGTTAGGGTGAACAGACGTCCCGGTTTGACCGGGGCGGTCCCAATTTTCCCGACAAAAAGCCTACCGGGACCCGCTCCCAGCACCTGACGTAACCGGTTCTTATCTCTAGACCAGCGCTGAGTTGGTGCTGAGTTGGAACCCGTTTTCTTGGCCCAGAGCCAGGTTTATTTGTGTGGAAAAGCAAAGAACCGGTTCAATATTTGGCACTGACTCCGAACCAGCACCAGAACTGCCTCGGTGGAAAAGACATAAGAGACACAGAGTGTCATGCCTGTGGGCAAAATAAATGTCTCGGAAAATATCAGGGTAATCCATCTGATAGTCTCTGCTTGGCCAACCAGGAACGCCATGCATAGCGCCTCTGTACAACTGTCTTATTGTTGAAGCCAGTAACAGCAAAACAATCAAATTATAGTCTTATCCAAATAAAAGTCTTCACACATTTCTTCAGATACTGAGAAATGCGTGCAGTCCACAAATAGAATGAACGCTAGAACTGCTGTATCATATAGATGAGTGGGAGCTGTGATGTGGGCAGACACAAAGCTATGATCACCTGAACAAAGGCAAACCGTTTTGGGCACAGCAGAGCGGACTGTAAAAACTGAATCCTGACCTGCTTGAGATTTACTCACTGATGCGCTAAATGATTCACTGTTTTCAGGGATTAAAACAGCTTAGCGCTCACTCACACACGTTGCTGCGCGTGCACATCTACACACACAAAAACTTGTTTTAACGATGGCTACATTTAACTCTCGTTGTCCTTGGGTCAAATTGACCCGTTTTCCTATATCAATGTTCTTTTTAATTCCCCAAAATAACATGATTGATTCCACACAATGCTCTTTGGCAAATACAAATCTTTACTTTCATTAATTTTGGGGCGTCATCTTTCATTTTATAGCATTCAAGAAATTGAAGTGGTTTTGCAATAGAATTGAGTAAAAGTTGACATATTCCAGTCTATGATTATCCATCAACATCCATTCCTTTAAATTTAGTCTAAATAATTCCTAATTTCTGCTTTTCTAACTCAAACACTAGGTATAATTTCCTATAAATGAAGTTTATTGAACATAAATTCGAAAAATAACTGTAAAATTAAAGTTAAGAAGTTAGTGTTACGTAGTGTTGAAACCGTCAAAAAACGTGACAAACATTGGGGGAAAAAAACGTCAAAAGTGTTGAAAAAAAGGACAAAAACGTAAAAAAAAAGTTAACAGACAAAAAGCGTCAACAAAAGTGTTGATTTTCAATTTTGACGGAAGATAACACGAGGGATAATTGAGGCTGACAAATAAAATAAATAAAATTTGCATGTGAGGGCAGAAACATGAGAAATCTTTCAAAACATTAAAGTAAAGTCCATCGTATACAGACGGAGAAATCCAGTTTTTAGTCATGTAGCTAGTTCATCTATCGTTGCCCCAGCTATGTTGTATGCTAGCAGCCTGGAGCCCACACAGGAGTTAAGTAAGAGTTAATGATTACAAGTAGCTATTAGCCAGCTGATTGGTGTGGGCGTGTTCATAAATTCAATCTGAAATGGTCAGAAAGTGTCATGGTAGTGAGCTGCAGGAACACTATGAGCCAGGAGAGCTCCTGACTTGTGTAGAGAAGGGAAACATGTTGATTTCATCTCCAGAACAACACCTGAGAACTGTTGGACCGATCTGCATGTCTCATCCGAGTCAAATAAAAAATGCGGTTTCATTGCTTTAAAAATGTTTATATTATTTCTTTTATATTTCTATAATCTTCTCAAAACATGCTTTTGTAGTTCGCAACTCAAGAACGTTAATTGATATACACTACATATTAGAAAATAATAATTCTATTGTTAATTTGTTTCTTTTTTGATAAGAATACCGTTGAAGTACCGTATCGATAAAGAGTAGTAATACTAGAGCCCGACTGATAAATCGGCGGGCCGATAATATCGGCCGATATTAGGCATTTTCCAATATATCGTTATCGACATTTAATGGCCGATTTGAAAAAAAAAAAATATTTTTAAATATCCAATCATCAAAATAATTTATAATGACAAATAAATTAATTTAAAAAATAGACTGTCAACTATGCGTTGGGGGGGGGGGGGTTGAGCGTTTGCATTTATATACATTTTATTTATCAGAATTTTAATATATTTTGATGTTCCTCTGTTCTGTTGTGACAATAAAACAAATTATATTATTTTGTGAGAAGTAATAAATAACTAATGTTAGGGAAATCTGTTTATGTTTTGTAACGTGTTTCTGGATTTCTTTTTTTAAATATAATGTATATTGCCCGATATATCGGCATATCAGATTTTTAAATGACCAAATATTCGTATCAGTATCGGCCTTAAAAATCCTTTATCGGTCGGGCTCTAAGTAATACCATAAAAATCTTAAAGATAGCCATACCTAGTCGAGCTACGTCTCCCTTTGGAGTGAAGTGGGTCTCACAAAACTCCTCCTCAGTTTTACAGATGCTACCAGCCGAGTTCCTATTTACTTCAGTCTGTTCCCATTCATCATCTCATACATCTAATAACGTCTCCCGGGGAGTCCTGTCACTCTCTGGTGACCTTCCAGCACAATAAAGGCATACAATAAGACAGGAAGAAATGGGGAAACTACACACACACACACACACACACAAGGATAAGGAGTGTAAACTGGTCGTCATTAGAGACTCGTAAACAGGAATTGAGAGACAAACTTCTATGTAATCTCTCTGTTCCAGATGCAAAAGTTATACAAACTCACAAACATTCTTTGGCTAGACACACACACTGTTGTCTCTAACTGATGTGAAGGAACTCCACTGAGTCACACAGACAGAAGCAAAATATTGTGCTCCTAAACTCACCTTCACTACCCCCCCAGGTGAAATGGATGTTAGTTCAAGGCCCACACTAACACACACTAGGCCTGCCTGTGCATTGATATGAAGGGTTGAGCCATCTGGCCATTGTTTTTAGGTTGTTTCACACATTAAAGCGCCAATATTATGCTCATTTTTAGGTTGATAATTGTATTTAGAGGTTTTACCAGAATAGGTTTACATGGTTTAATTTTCTGCAGATCCTCTTTTCACCCTGTGTGTTTAGGTCTCTGTTTTAGCTCCAGAGTGAGACATCTCACTTCTTTACTATCTTTGTTGGGAGTTGCACATGCTCAGTAGCTAGGTAAGATCCCATCAGCTAGATAACTCTTTCTCCAGCTTTGGTCAGTCCAAGGCAGGATTAGCTGGGAGCCTTCTTCTACATGAGGGCCACTTGTGGAAAACCTGCACAACAGGGACAGGAAGTAGTTCTTTTGGAGATTATGGTGAACTAGTGTGTGTTGTAGCAGTGTTTTGCCATTGATAACGAGCTAGCATGCTACGGTTAGCCACCTCGTCTCAGCTAGTTACGTAGAAAGCCGTGGAGATGTTGAATCAGCAAAGACTGAAGACAGAGGACATTCAGAAACCGGATCTCACTCAAAACAGCATGGAGAGTTTGTATGTGTGTGTGGAAACACTAGAGACACAAAATAACACCCGAAATCCAAGAAAAAGTTCATAATATGGGCACTTTTACTCTCTGCAGCATCTTTCATACAGCAGCGTGATTAACAAAAATGAATAACTAGGTTTGAGGTAACAATAATAACAATAGCTACTGGAGGAAAAAAAGAAGTAGAATAGCTGCATCTGGTCTAGTTTTGGTTGATGTGATTCTAGTTTGATCTGCTGATTAATCTGCTTTCTCCTAATGGCCCTCTCACACCTGCTAAATCAATTCATTTCAATAGAAACTCTGGCTTTCAGCGTGAATCTCTGAAGTAGAGTAAACTTTGATGAATTCTTGTCATGTAAATTCATGACGTTGGCCAGTAGCATAGTGTCTCCATTGTTCTGCTGTTTGATTGGCCAAATGCATTGGGCCTAAACATTGTTGTATTATACTCATTATAGTAATTATAGTTAACACATCAATAAGAGTATGTTATAAGGGCATAGTACTCCCCATTTCCATGTGTATGCATGTATTTGCTATCAAATCAATAAAAATTGAATAAATAAATAATAATAATCAGTGCAGCTAACTACCATGACATTGAAATTGTGAATGTTCAAGCACCATGAAAAAGTCTATGTTATTCTGCCACGTTAGATGTTCCCACGGTTTAACAGGGTGAATGTTTTGTACTACGTTTTCTAGCATAGAAGCAGAAAGTGGAAAATATGACGGAGGGGAAAGGCCAAACTCAGATCAGCATCCCCGGCCACTGATCTTCTTAAGTGTCCCTTTACATACCACTTTAACTCCGTCAGCAGCCAATCAGATAAGACTCTTACTCTGTCTCTCCCAGTCGCTGCTCTGGGATCCATGTGTGCAAACATATAGATGTAAAAAGCACCTCACTCAAGACCAACACCCAATGTGCTAATGTAGACTTACTCTGAGAATGCAAACATACAGTAGCTTGAACTCCACTTACACTCCACTTAACCGTCACTTTATCCAGAGACTGAATATTTACACTGAAAATAATACACACAGCCATTGAACACCTCCACTGGAGTTGTGTTTTGCAACTTAGAAAAATTCTGTGATCGCAATTGACAAAATGTGTTTCATTCACTCCAAAATGTAATTTTTATTGTCTGTTGTCCTTATTTGCAAAAATAATTAAAACATACAATAGGCCTTTTTCACTGAGGAGATTTTTTTCTGGGGCTTTTTAATTTTTTTAATGACTATGGATAGACATGGGGGGGGTGAGAGAGATGGGGGGGATCAAAGGGCAGCAGGTGGGATTTGAACCCAGGCCGCTGCAGGACTCCTACATATTATAAAAACAGTTTCTGAATTGGTGCAAAATTACCACCGAGCAATTCCACTGAAGGAGCTTTTCCTGGTTTTGAAGGCTGCATTACAGTAAAGTGCCAGTACGCACACTGCCAGTAAAACAGATGAATGTTCCTAGAATCTATATCGCTGTATCTCTGGATACAAAGGGCACAGCCAAGCTATGGTTTTTAATTCATTTTACAAGGAGCACAAACCAGATGCCAGATTTTGTAATCCTTGTTCTACTTTCAGCCTGACAGTTTTATGTCTATTTGACAGCTTTTAATAGCCAACCTAACTGGCACACAAAGCGTGACCTGAGCAGGAACATCCATTTCCACATTTTACTTACACAATTTAACAAGGTTACCATCTGTCTTCCAGAAAAAGCAAATCCCTATAAAAGCTACATTATGAACATTAGTAGGTAGATAAATGTGCTCGGTTTTCACCAGGAATTCATCCTCTTACTCTAACTACCCTCTCACTGGCCAAATTAGGTAATAAAAACCTGAGAGGCAAGCAAGGTGGAGATGCTACCATCTGTCCAGCTGGTATGTGGACAGGCATTTCAAGGCTGTCCCATGGAGCCCGAGGGATGAACAGACACTTTTGTCTGAAGGAGCGCTGACAGGCTGCAGGCAAAAGGCCAGGGCAACCCTTTAGACCAGTGTACGTGCAGGTGCTGTGTGAAGTCTTCTTCTTTTTGTCCATTGCCTGTCAATTCAATGGCCACTTAAATCACTGCTTAACTGTCCATCTTTCTGTTCAAATCTATGTTACAAACAGTTCACTGCTCCCGGGACAAATCTTTAGCTCTTTCATCAAGGAATCGCACTGAAGCACAGAAACACTGACTGACATCACTGATATAGCAGAGGTGTAGATGAACCAAAAAAACAAATGAATAAATAAAGTGTGTCCCAAACAAACACCAGGAAGAGCATTATTTAGACATGTCAAATGCCCAATCCACTTGATGTAGTGTTTCTTTTGCTATCTTTCTCACTGTTTTACTACTGGAAGAGGAAATTTGGGTGAGGCTATGTAGACCTACTTAACTGTCAAACAGTTTCTCAGGCCAGGGAACATGGGACGTTTTTCCGGCAACCGCATAAAGAAATAATAGGATGTCATAGACAAAGACAAACTTGTGGTTGAGGTTTATATATAGCTGCAAGAGGAGACGCAGAAGTGGTGGAGAGACGAGGGAGGGTCTGCATTGTTCGAGCTGTCCGCAGTGGAAGAACCAGTGATAACCCTCTGCAAAGGCCGGGGATGATAAGGCAGATAACAAACCACACACACACACACACACACACACACACACACACACACACACAACACACGCTCTGCACAGATGCACAAAAACAGTGTGTGCTGGAAAACTGGCAAGGCCCCAGTGATAATTTCATAAACAAAGGGGAAATCTTTGGGGAGTGGTCACACTCCCACCCAGCTGTGTACGACTCAGACCCCTCAGCACAGTCGAGCCTCCCTGCTTCTTAGCTTAGGATCGGGGTCCCTATCACTGTAAAAAACTAAATGTTCTGTCTTTTTATAATGAAAAATAGTTTAACAATGTTGCCAGGGGGGCAAAATGCTACCTCCGTCTCCAGCAGGAGGATTTTTCCCATCTTTTTACTTGCACTAATGTCTGTCTAAAATAACTGAATTAATTAAAAAAAAAGCAGATTCTTGTGCATTTGTTTGTTATCTCCGCTGTACCAAACCTGCACCAAACCCATCATCGGTACAAACTGAACCGTGACGTCTGTGTACCGTTACACCCCTATTAACAAATAAATACTTCATATTAAAACATATGTCATTTTCTATGAAAGGAACAGCGCTATATGATTTGTCATTCTCCAGTTGTATTATGCTTCACAGGACAAAATGCCCCTATACATGCTTACAGCTATATTTCAGTGTGTTTTAAAGTATTAAAGTATATTGTTTATTGATATACTTATTATAAGGGACATTCAAGGAAACTTATATATGGTATTGCTATACAAAAAACTTAAAATCTTTGCTGTCGGGTGAAAATATTGCATGTCCAAAACCATTGTTTTCCAGGAAATAAAAATTTGAAAATGCAATTGACCTATTTACCTTAGACGAAGTCAGATGAAATGCTTCGTCAGCGTTTGAATATTTGTAAAAACCCACAGAAAGTCATTAAGGTTGACCAATGGCATTGATTTTTGCTTTCTGCCATACAGCGAAAAAATGCTGTACACTTGCATTGTGCTAGGTATGCCTAGCATGGAGCACCTTTTATACATGTTGGTGACAGAGGGAGACAGACTGTCGCAGTTCAATGTGCTTCACTGTTGTGTCAGTTTTTGTCTAAAATGTAGATTTTACGGTTTAAAAATACCGTACTAATCTGATGTTTAGTATTTTGAAACAATAAAAACATAACTGTTCTGTGTCTTCATTTTCCCCAGAAGTGAGGCTGAGAGTGGGAGGACAGATGATGCAGTAATTAAAGACACCACAGCATCTGTGCAGCTGGCCCTCTATTTGCATCTTAAGGATGAGAAAAACAACTGATTCCCAATAGCCATATCAAAAAAATCCATATACTCAAAAGTAGTACATTTCTACAGACACTACTCCATTTTTGCAAGGATCATAAATATAAAGCTGAAACTTTTTGGAGTGCCATGTGACATATAACAGAAGCTATCAAGCTATTTCAGTAGTAATGGAGTGCCAGTAGCGAGTGTATACTGTATTACTGTGTGTGTGTGTGTGTGTGTCTTACTCTTGGCTTGCCTTAAATGGGAACCAGAGAGTGTCAAACAGTCAAATACTGATGTTCATCTGGCGGGAGTTTTCCATTATGGCTTAGCAAGTTGTTGAGTGAAACCAGATGGAGTTCTAAGTGACTGAAGATATACTTTTGAACAATGTAACACTCTGATTGATGCGAGAACTTAACATGCTTTTTAATTCACCAAAAATTTATACGTATTCATGACCAAATTATACCAGATATTTACAGAAGCACAGCAACATTTTTAACTTTAGTGTGGGAACTTCCTGCAGCCTTACCTTAGAAGCTTAGCGGACAAACTGCACTGAGAATGACACGCTTCTGCTCTGGGTTCTGAGGTTGATGAGTATTGATTGGCTGTTAGCAGCGTGGTGGAGTGTTGATTGACTATTACTCGTATAACATCTAGCCAATCACATGGTGTTGTGGGCGGGACATTGAGTCAGACTTAGTGGTGAGTGAAACCGAAGCAGAGGGACAGACACAGAGCTGGTACAGAGTTAAAGTAGCACACTTTTTAATAAATTAACTTTATTGGTTATCAGGCCAAAAAGAAAACTATACATATAAACCAGTAAACTGCCAACAAAAAACGGGCCGATAATCGGTCGATCCCTACTCTAGAGCAGGAAACCCGAAAGAGTAAGAGGTCAGGGGAAAAGAATAGTCGGTCAGAAGCAGAGTCAGACTCAGTACCAAGCCCTGCTTGATGACTTGGCCAGACCAGCTTGTACTTTTTCAGGCTGGGGGGAAAGAAAACAATAGCCGTAACTGGGAACTCTTCACCCACCGACTGTACGTGGACAGAGACAATAAGGACTCTCCATCAAAGACTTAGGGTTAAGTAAACAGCCGTCCTGCTGGGAATGTGGGCCTGAGTGTGTATGGGAAAGAGATAAAGGGAACTGGTAAGTGTAGAGATCACTGCAGGGGATAAAGGGAGTGAGAAGAAGTGCAGCCTAGCTAGATTAATTCGTTTTCACTAGATTAATAAACCACAGCAGTAACACAGATGCAAAGAAACAGAGAGACATCGGGAGAGACTACAGCTTGTTTAGGCTTGATAATAAAGTGTCAAGTTCATTACATCATGTCTGAGGCGGCATGTGATACTCATTATGCACTTCAGATATGTGAGCAGATACTTTTTGGTAAGATGTAGGTATGCAAAGACAGATAATAATTAAATATTTTTTATTTATTTTTGTAAGATTTTGAATGGTAAAGGCAAAATGCGAGTTCACAGTAATTCAGATGTAAGATGTTAACATGGCAGCAAGACAGCATGGCTGTGATAATGGTGATGTCAGTCAGTCAGTCAGTCAGTCAGTTTTAACCACCAGCTGAAGAAGCAATTTTACCTCTGGCATATGTAAATATGAAGTGATAGATATTTTGTGGTCCGTCCGTAGCTTCTTCATAATAAAGGTCTACCAGCAAATACTCTGGTTATTAGTAGAGTCCACCGATAAAGGATTAGAGCCAAACTTATTTTTAAAAAAAAATAGTGCAACATTTTGGGAAGTACGCTTATTTGCTTTCTTGCCTTTAGTTAGATGAGAGGATGGGTACTGGTTAGCTTAGCTTGGCAGGGGGAAACAGCTAGCGTGGCTATGTCTAAAGCATCTATGAACCATACTAATTAACTTTGAGGCTACGAGCCATGGATCTTTTATTCAAACGCTTCTATGGAGAAGAAGGAGCCCTTCTGTAATCATTCAATTTGTACATCTCCCCATGAGCGACAACGCAGCAGGATGGAGAGTAACGCATACGTGCATGTGTGACTATAACGAACACAGTCAGAGGTGTAAAACGGACATCATCACAACATATCATATGGCAGGCCTGCTGTTGCTAAGCAAACTCTTCAAAACACACACTTTGGGTTTACACAGTGAAAGTGAGCCAAATGTCTCTGATAAACAACGCTGACGCAAGTTTAAGTACTGGACATAAACTGTGCACAGAATTCCAGGTATGAATTCACACTTCCATGACACACCATTAAAAACATCTTTCTGCAAACGAGCTGACATTCTTTACTTCTGTATTTGGTTTTGAAGGGCATCATAGCTGTAACAAAACCCACATGGGGCAGCCTCAACCACAAAGTTTGGTAAAAAAAGTTGGAATTACGCAAGAAGCTGCAAACATGAACGTGAACAGAGGGAAAAAAGCCGTGGTTGTCATCGTGCATGGACAGACTTCCCCTGTACAAAGTCTACTTTAAACTTACAGAGGAGTTATCAAAACTTGGCCTAAATGAACTTCTGTCATGTCTGTAGAGCACTAACGTGACATGACATGTAAGACAGAGAGCAGATACTTATCAAAGACTTTTCTTAAATCTCACAAACTTACCACACAGTTGTTGTGTCGGGGAACGAACCTGACACAAGGTAGGCTAACTAACGTCTGCTGCTCTCGCCTACCGCTAGCCTACAGCATGCTACTCTGCAAAGAGAAAGGTTTTACAAACACGCTAAGACAAAAGCTGTCAGTTTGTAGTCTAACTGTTTATTAGTTTGCTACAAATCTTGACATTTTGACACATTTTTGTAAACTTAGCTGCTGCCGGAGAGCAGCCCCTCCCCCCTGGAGCAGTTAACCTCATGGTTACTTAATATGCACGGGAAATCATGACTTCGGACGATACCGCTGATGTCTGCATTCTTTAGTCTTTCCCCTCACTCAGTATCAGCCTTCTTAACATTGTAGTAGACTAGCTCTGATATAAGCTTTGAACAGTCACATTTACCTGGGTTTAGTAAACAGCTGTTTTGCATATCCAGAGTGAAGACAGAAGGGGAACGGGGCAAAAAAAAAATTATAATTTGGGCCACCAAAAATGTGCTTTAGCCAACAGAATAAGGGGCGATACATATTCTTTTTCTACAAAAAAAAAAAAAAATGTTAACAAAGGAAGCCTCTCTTTTGTATATTTACTGTTTCCTGTTTACTATAAAGCAAAAGTATTTATTATTCGATTATTATTACTCGATTAATCAATGACATAATTGGAGAAACCTCAATTACTAAAATCATTAGTAGCAGCCCTAATGCAATACTTTACGTCACAAGGTTTTAAGGTATATGCCTTTGAAACTTCCACCTTGTATTCTTGTATTGTAATCACTGTATTCTCAGACACAGCTATCTCAAAACCTCAACAGATAAAACCAAACTATCTGCATGGCTAAGTACCACCACAGTCAACTGAGATCTGTGTGAATGGAACCTTTATTAAGTTAATAATAATAATAATAATAATAATAATTTTAGTGAACCCTCTCTTTCATTCTCTATGTGACACAACAGGCCCGTCATGTGGGAGAAAAAGAACATTTGATCTGAAATGACCATATATACACTCATCATTTACTAAACACACAACTTCCATTCTTAAATGTAATGAATGACTGAACAGCCATGCATATCTGGACATGGAGGTACAGCTTGGGAAATATAGAGTGTGTAATGTAAATGTGTTGTATTTATATAGCGTTTTTCTAGTCTTAACGACTACTCAAAGTACTTTTACATAGTACAGGGACCATTCACCATTCACACACATTCATACACTCGTGGCCGAGGCCGCTATACAAGGTGCCATCTGCTCATCAGATAAGCATTCACACTCATTTACAATCCGATGGAAACTACGGCATGGAACTGCAGGGCCAGATATCGAACCACCAACCTTCTGATCGGTAGACCCTTACCACCTGATTCACAGCCACCCTTGTGTATGTACGAGAAATCCTTCAGGTAACTCCGCTCTGCAGGTCTACTAATATTGTGCATGTGCAGAATACAAGGGTTGCAGCTGAAGCGTCATGGCTGCAGGGCTCTAAGGTCTACTCATGAAAACCCGTAGTGACATTAGTGCACTGTAGGTTTAGGGTTATTAGCACAGGGCAATTCTGTTTTTAACCCGGTTACTAACGTAACCTGGTTTTGTATAAATGGCATAGGGTAAATAGACTAGAACAACACAGTAATAGCTTACACCCTTACTTTCATACTAAACACGTTAACCGTTGGTGCGGAAACTTTTAGCACTGTGGGAACATCAGACTTATACCACACTACATTTTGATGGAAACAGAAAGTGGCAGCAAGCAGTCAAATATTGTCAAATATTATACTTAATAACTAGCTTAAGGAGAGGTAGCGCAGGTCGTTCATCCCGGCCACTGTCAGACTACAACACCTGCACCACCTGATAATGTTGTAGTTTCCCATCATTACCCATCACGCACCATGGCTCTATGTATATCTTTATTATCTGTATTTACATTTTTGCATTACGAGTAACTCCTTTTTCAATATTATTTATATTATGGTCACACTTCAATATCATTTATATTATGGTTAATTACTTTTGTTATATTATTTAATTACTAGGGCTGTCAAACGATTAACATTTTTTAGTTGATTAATCGCATAGTAATGGTGAGTTAACTCACGATTAATCGCATTTTTAAAATTCTATTTCAAATCCACTCCAATTGAAGTTAAATGAGATTATCAAATGTAATGACACATTGTCATTCATACCAAATGTACTTAATAAGTAAAAACTAGACCAATTGATCTCAAGGGGGTTTTATTGACTGGCTGTCACTGCATTTGTAATCAAGAAGTTACTTTTACAATTACAATTCTTCTTACAATTATTGAATGTAAAGTGGAACAAAAAACTAAAATTTCTGATGATGTTGACAGTCTGTGGGCAGAACAGAAAGTAGACCTTTCAAGTGGAACTAAAAACAAAAACAAAATTCTGATATGGATGTTGACAGTCATTCCACTGACCCGCCACATCCATAAAATGACTCGCGCATATGTCAGCCATATGCCTCTCATCAGTTCTCATTACAGTCAATGTATGTGAATGCAGCTTCCACTCCTGATCGATGTAATGAGCTGTTACTCCAAGATAGCTATGATTACCTAGCGATGTCCAATAGTCACCAGTAAGCGCGACAGAGGCTGTGTTGTCCAAATCCGTAGCTAGTTTTGCCTTCTCTGTGTCATACCACTCGTGTATCCTGGACATGACTGTGGCCCTGGATGGCAACTCGTACGTGAGGTCACCGGAGGCCATCCGGATAATATCACGGAGACCTTCGTCTTCCACTATATAAACTGGTCTGCATGCTGTGGCTATCCATTTAGCTATAGCGTGGGTCAGTTTACTGGAGGTCGACGATCTATCTGCTTCTAAAACGGCTGTCAAGTGTAGTTTGTCGTACGTCACCAGAAGCAGAGCTTACGCTGGGATCCGTGTGCTTGGCTTGCAGGTGATACCTCAGACTGGATGTACTTCGGTGATAACTAAACTCAGCTCGACAAATTATACATATAACTTTCGTTTTGTCAAGTGTACTATCTGGCAAAGTTTTGAAAATAAACTTCCCATCCATTATCCCTTCTTTCTCCATAATTCAACTTCTGTGCTGATTCTTTTCAATCTGGCTGCACACCCTTCTATGAGACTACCACTTGGCGGCACAGCTACTGTTCATCAGTGTCGCGCGCCCTGTGCAAACACCTCAATACGGGTCATTCAAGGGGTCAAAGACAACGTGCGTTAATTGCGACATTTTTTCTTAATCTAATTAATATATGATTGCGTTAACTCGTTATTATCGCGCTAATTTTGACAGCCCTATTAATTACATATTATTTAATTTAATTTCATCAAAAAAAAATATTTTTGTAAAGGCCACCTCACTTTACTTTACAATACCTTTTATATAATGCCACTTTATATTCATTCAGTACTTTTTACACATGGTCTGTTTTTTACCTGTTGCTTGTTTGTTGGTCTGCTTTTTTCTGTAGTACCTGCTGCTGTAATAAGGGAGTTTCCCTTCTGTGGGATGAATAAAGTATTATCTAATCTAATCTAGAGCTTGTGAATACTCCCATCTTTTGCGTCTGACTTTAACGAGCCTTGTTAATTACTATGGCCAATGGCTGATGGTGGCTTTTACCTTTCGGACCAAAGATCTAACATTACCAAAATAAATGTCTTGGATGATATTGACAGCTGACAGGACCACAACAACGTGAACCGCCACTCTTCAGGGAATGTTATGGCCTCATCAGTGGGATGTGTAGGGGGTGAAAGGTGCTGTATATATCAAGTTTATTGTTATTATAATTTATTATCAACCCTGCTCTTGTGCCGTGTCACACATTTATCCCAGTTCCTTATCTGGGCCCAATGGGGCCTGGCTGTTCATCAAATCCTCCTGAGAGGGGTCTATGAACTGAAAAAGTTGTCTGTGTCGACCCACTGTAAAGTCCCTGTCGCATATTATATATTACTAAGAGTCTGTCTCCAGATTCACATATGTGAGACGGTGTCTGTGAGTGCGTCATTTCCCCTGAAAGACCCCCACTATAAAGTCTCCTGTCTGGTTCAGTGAGTGACTGTTTATTTTAACTGGTAACATCAACAGCTTGGGCCAGCTGGGGGGCAGGGGGGGGCAGATGATTTCTCCACATCAACAAGATGATCATGTCTACACCTCATGGTGACTTGACTCAGCACCTGGGAGACACAGCTCAGAAAAACAGCTAGATAAGCTGGATGTACCAAATAAGATACATCCAGGTCGACCGAGGATACAGTGATGCTCAACCTTCGATAATTCATTGCCACTTAGGAGAAAAACCTGAGGAAGAATGTAAACATCTGCACTGATAAAACATGCAACATAAGGTTGTTCTTACTGAGGTCTCTCTACAACTTCCTAATTTGGAAGGGTTAGGGATGAATCGCATTTATCTGCAGTGTGACCTCAGTTCTGTACTGTTTTGGAAATGTGCAAGCTGTTAGACCTCAGGTTCATCCTACGTGAGGCAGCCTCAGACATCCAAAAGAACCCTGCAGCAATTTGTGTGAAGTTAAAGAGCAACCTGACTAATGAAAGGGCTGAAAGCCACTACATGTGTACATTTGATAATGCAAAGGACAATTACAAATAGTCAATCAGTCACACCTGTTAGGAGATCGAGAGAACCCTGTCCAAGGTAAACTATTGGATGGGCTAGTTGGGGAACTACCGCAGCTGTAACACACTAGCCAGCTGGGAACATGTTAGCACTAGTCAGTCACAACTTTCTATTTTCTCTGTGCCATTTACTCCCACTTGGCATTACTGTTTGCACCGTTTATTCAAAAGACGTCATTCATCTGTTGGTTCTTATCTCATAATTTAACATAATCTGCAACCATTCCTGTTTCAGGAGCAGATTATAAATTATAATCTTCCTTGAAAAATAAGGTAAAAGTTACGGTACCCAAAGTTGAACTCAAAATGTAAAATGTGCCAGCGAAACCACTGACGGCAGCAGTTCTATTGAAATTAATGCATTTTGCATTAACCTTTTTTTATCCCTCGTGTTCTCTTCCGGTCGACCAACATTTAGTTTTTCTGGGTCAAAATTTTAAAACCTCCTTAAGACACTTTTGTCACTTTTCCCAAAGTTCTTTGTTGTTTTTTTGGGACAATTTTGATGTTGTTTTGAAGTTTATGAAGCTTTCTCCGACATTTGTTGTCACTTTTTGACGTTTTCTAACTCTTCCCGAAGTTCTTTCTTACTTTTTACAATGTCTTTGTCGATATTTTCTGCGTTTTTTTGGACGTTTTTGTTATTTTTCCCTACATTTGTCACTTTCAGTGTTCTTAAATCTTTTCTTTTCTTAAAATGCAATAAAATTAAATAACACACCCAAATTCAATGAAAATAGTGAACTGATCAGTTACTTAACTTGTGAGGAGCATCATATGGAACCATTCATGTTATGATTTTTTACAATTTGGTTGAAGGAAACCCACATTTCTGATTTAGAAACTCTTTGAAAATGGGTCAAATTTGACCCTGAGGACAACAGGAGGGTTAAGTCCAGAATTCCCATAACTATAGAATGAATCTTGTGGTTTTCCCAAATGAATTCAGATCAATGTTAAAAAATAAAACGACCAATGCAAAATATCTGGTGACATCAAAGCATCATTAGCTAATACCCATGTATGTATCCTGATCAATCTGTAGGTCATTTTGAGAAAGCTGACTTGTTGACTGACAGCCAGCTGTCGCAGTGACAGGCTGTGACGAGTCAGTGAATCTGGCATAGTCTCTCACAACAGCAACTGGCTGTGTGAAGAAAACACAAAGCACTGAGTGACACAGACAACGGGGCTCGCTTCTCATAAGTGGGCCCTCCACTCTTATCCCCAGTGACAGGCTGAGTGGATGCTGTTGGCTGGACTTTTTTTTCAGTACTCTTAAAATCACATATTAAGGGAATTATAAAGAAATAGCAATGAAAATGAAAATACAAGTTTGAATATAACGGCAACTGTTTATTATGAATCCAGACTTAAATACATTAATCAAATAATCAACTGTCAAATACCATCAAATACTGTTAAACATACATAACTCATTATACTTGCCTTGCTTGCTGGAAAATTTCAGCTCTTTCCAACATCTTTTCCTTTTGAAATTCTAATTCCGTGTTATGACAGGATAGAGAAGGGCAGAGCAGGGAGAAAACCAAAATAGCATCATCTGATCTTTCTTTCATAAACTTTTCCACCCCTGCAGCAACACACTGGAACAGACTTTGGCCGAGGAAGAAACACAAAATCAAGCTGTCAGATGAAGTATTTGGTCACAGTGACGGATATTAAGCTTCTACTCATAAAACTTGAGCCCCATAAAAACTGGACAAAACATGGAGAGCTGGACACAAAGTAAAGACTTGATATTAAGAATGAAGGGTGCCCGGATAGCTCAGTTGGTAGAACGGGCGCCCATATATAGAGGTTTACTCCTCAACGCAATGGGCCCGGGTTAGACTCCGACCTGCGACCCTTTGCTGGGTGTCATTCCCCTCTCTCTCCCCTTTCATTTCTTCAGCTGTCCTGTCAATAAAGGCCTAAAAATTCCCCAAAAATTATCTTTAAAATAAAGCCATTCTCACATTGTTAGCTTCCTCCATTTCAAGCTCGACACAGCATCATGTCTAGTATCACGTATTTGCACCAACACTATAAATACACACCCTAAATTAAATTACAAATTACATATCACACAGTTCGAGAATTGACTACCAGCAGCCATGTGAGTAAAGGCTAAATAAAGTTTCTATGCTGGATGCAGTAACATCTTCCCGTTTACCATAAAAATACATTTGAAGCACACTGCTCTTTACCACTAACGAGATGCAGAGGAGTGTGTTTGGTCAGAGCACAGACCTCTCACAAACCTCACAAAGACAAAACATTGGGAGCAGTGTATGCGTAGCTTGCAGGTTTCAGGACACACTGAGTCAGGCAGGTATTTTTTCCTGCTCTGTACTATATTTAGTGGTGTAAATATGGCAGCTCTGAGGGGTTGGGGCTGCGATAGCCTGAGCTAATGAGCTGTTAGTGGACAGGAGAGGGAGACACAGAGGAAGAAATATGGTGAAAAATAAGTTAGAAGTCCAAATCCACAAGGGGGGCTATTCATAGTCATCTAATGCATCACCATATGGTCATCTCGGCTTGGCTTACAAGAGGTGTATGTAATCAAAAACCAAGTGGGTGTAATCAAATAAAAAACCACAGCCAGGGAAGTTGGCTGGAGAGTTGACTTGGCATCTGTCAGATTTTAATCATTTGGATTAATCCAACTGAGCTTTCCACTGAAAAGTCATGATATGACCTCTGTCACCAGAGCTCACACACACACACACACACACACACACACACACACACACACACCCTTTTTTCCACACAAATTAGAGGCAATGTGCTTTTTTAAAAGCAGGAAAACTGCTAAAAATAGTTAATAGACTTCTTTCCCCTTGCCAAATATGCCTTTGTTTTTTGTGTCAATTAAACACTAGAAGGCAGTATGAAGGCCAGCAAAAGTGTTTTGTGGTTGCTTTTTTTATATCCGTTATTTGGAACAATGTTTGAGCGCTGCTTGCATTTATATTGACGGAATTTGGGTTTCGTGTTTGATGGGCGTCCTAGCATCCATCCAAAACATTCATTTGAATTTATATCTTAGGACTACGTTTAGAGAATAATACTTCAAACATCTACAACGTGGGACAGGTGCATCGGAGGGGGACAAGCAGGTCAAAAGTTGCAAAGAAAACTCCTGCACACTGTCTAATTTACAAAAAGTTTAAAAGGTGCCTTGCCTGAAGATGGTCTAGTACCAAAACACTGCCCATTATTTAACTTTATATATTTTTTGACAGTGTGCGGGAGTTTTATTTGCGACTTAGGACCATGTTTAAAAATAAAAAAATCGTTTTTCTTTTTTTATTTGGGTAATTCCGGTACAGACCCTCCTTGCTCCCATAGTTCATAGTAACGTGGTGTTGGGGATGTTTCTGTAAGTTTGTCCCGGTGCTCTGCATGGCTGCTTCATCCCGTTCTCCAGAGCTCTGTGCATTTCCGACACTGTCGAAGCACCGAGGTCCCGGGAGGGAGCAAACTAGCAAGCTAGTTAGCTGTCTTGTTAATTCTGCCATGCTTTTATGCTACACGGGTTAACGTTACAGAAAATGAGCCAAACAACGCTATCACTCATTGGGCGATAGCAATGTGCTTTCCTGCGCTCTGACAGGAGTATGTGGATGAAGCATCAACGATTGTAAATCGAGTGTGGTCAAAAAAATATCAGAGATTTTAGTTTCAGGCAATATTGCCCAGCCCTACTGGTAATGAACTGTAACCTTTCCCACTAAAAGAGTACAGACAGATGTTACGTGTTTTTTTTGTCAAGTGGAAAGGAATTATAGTAGACTAAGGCACTCAAATCACACCTCTAGTTTGTTTTCTCTGGACCGAAACATAGTGGAAAACTTTACTTTGCTACTTTTTTTGTTGGGTTTATTTAGGTTCAGACTGCACAAATGCAAACAAACCAAGGCCTGTAAACACAAATGACGAGGACTTCTGAGTGGTAGAGATTTTGGGTGGTAGAAAATGTTAAATCAAGTGGATTAGAGTCCCAGTAAGTTAAGTAAACCCCGATGGACATACCTGCACAGGCTTGTCATATCAGGGAAGGAAAACATCTATCTATAAAGGAGCGTCTGTATGTGTGTGTGTTATGAACAGTGAGCATACTGTTAGTCGGATGGATTTCAAACTTGACAGGTGTCCTGCTACGGACACGGGTAAGTGTGACGCCAAGTTTGACGTTGTTTGGATTAGAAATGAAAAAGATATCATTAAATATATAGGTCAAAGAAGCCCACATTGGCTTTTTGCGCTCTAGCTGCTGGCCCTGGCCACTCCCTCTCTCACCCTGAGGACCAGAGAAAGAGAGCAGCAGAGCTTTGGCAGCTCAAGTGTGTCTCTGATTATAGGTGGTAGCTTGCATTCAGCCAATGAGCTCTCAAGCATGTATTTCAACAATGAAACTTTCCATTTTGGAGTGGTTTCCCATAACTGGTTTGTTGATAAAGCAGATTACTTTTAGACGTCAAGGCCTACACCTCTGTCCTCATTCAAAAAGAAACCTGTGCCTCATGTGTCATGGTGCTGCTGGTGACACCCAAGTCCAGCCAGCGAGGTGTCTACTTGTTTAAACAAACCAGCACCAAAAGGAAAACGCTCCAGAGCTCTCCAAACATGTTTGACGGGAACATACTGGCACGTGTTTCCAACCACAGTTCAACTCAGCTGTAAGTTAACTAATGTTGGGAGTGTATTTCATCATCAACTTCAGGTTGGTGCAACAGGCCTGCCACAGTGGGACTTGTTTGTAAGGTACCCACAGGGGCAATTTAATGGATTTCCTGAATCAAGAAAGCAATTATTTATTTATTCACTCATTTGTGCACTCACATACTCACTCCCTTTACTCTCTTTTAGCCTTTTTCCATGTGATGGCCCAACAATCACCACTTCCTGCATTTGAGTGCATTTGAGGGTAATAACTAGGGGTGGCGGTAAGGAATCAATACAGCATTGTATTGCAATATATTCAGTAGCAATAATTTTTTCATACACAGAAGCAAAGTATCAATCTATTATTATATATGTGTTGGTCAGTTTGTCTGCTTGACAATCCCATTTTGCACCAATAAAATAAAGTGAGATGAACATGTATCTTTTTAGATGAAACATATGTTGACAAAGTTTCCTTTTGGGGAAATCATTCGAAATTAACAATAAAATAATACAATTGCAATTTATTGCAGAATATTGCAATATGTTTATAAAAGGCCTCTGGTAATTCCCACCCCTAGTAATGACCCAAACTGACCCTGATGAGAAAAAAAAATGTATTGCATTTAATCTAGGGCTGGGCAAAATATCAATATTATATTGATATCGTGATATGAGACTAGATATTGTCTTACATTTTGGAAATCATTATATCGTTTTACAGTAAAGTGATGTCATTTTCTGTGTTACCAGACTAGCTGTTCTATTATTTTTACCTTTACCCACTTAGTGATTATATTTACATTACTAAAGATTATTTATCTTAAATCTCATTGTGAAGATATTTTGTAAAAGCACCAATTGTCAACCCCATAATATCCCCACAAAATCAAGGTATTAGGACAGGAATATTGTGAAATCTAATTTTCTCCATATCGCCCAGCCATAATTTAATCCCATCACATTTTCACAACCAATACAACCCTAACGAGAAGCACTTTTGAACACAAGAATCACCAATGGCTCTACAGTATATTAAGTGATCTCTGAGTGATTCCCAATACATTAAGTTGCTTTTGTCAATTTAAGCTGCCCCAACAAGTATCACTTACTGAATTCAACAGTCAGGTCAAGTTAGGGTAATAAGAATGACTTACTGTACCATACATTAGTCAGTATTCTTCAGCCAGTAACAAAATCTACAAGGGCTGTTGCGATGAGTTCAGGAAACCCTGGACTTCCAAAGTCTAGCTGGCATCCAGCATCAGAAATGGATCAGAAATCCTGCATTGCAGTGCATTCCCACTGTGTCTCTTCCAAATGGGAACGGATAATGAGACCAAGCCTGGGAAGTAAATATCTCAAGGCATGGAAGGACCCAGTGTAGGATAATGTATGTTTCAGCTTCGTCGTCTCTTAGAGTTCTGTGGTTTCGTCTCAGCACAAGGTCAACATGGAATATTCTTTGTTCAACATAGATTACGAAAATGTTTTTTTAACCGTGGCAGTACACATGATGGGGTCTAAACATTATCACTTGAACATTTGAAACTAAAAGTACTGTCCAGCAAAAGACCAGCAACACTCGGGACGCAGGATAGAAACAGGGTAAAGACTAAATTTAATTATTTAGACAGAGGAGAAAGGTTTGGATGAAAATAAAGGAATTAGGACTAGAAAGAAAGGGGAATGCAGTGAAATCTATCATCATGACACTGCGTCTTGTCATACAGGTACATCTGAGTGGTGGCATGCTGCTTTATATAATCAAGTCACCCTTAAAAATGCGGCAGAATAAAGTACCAAAAACGTCTAGTTGCAAACAGATTTTCCAGCTTGGGGGGGGGCTACTGTAAAGAGGGGTTACCTTAGAAACAGAAAGTAAGCAATGTGAAACTCAACAAATAATGGCAAACTCTTGATGGCTGTTTTAAACAAACCAACATTTGCTGTCATTATGAGCTCCAGAGGACTGCTCAAAGGGCCAACAATGGAAAATTACCTAAATTGCAGGATAGTTGTTTGTCTTTTGCTTTATAAGGTTGTTCAAACAATAACTCAGAACTGGAAAATTGTAATTGGTTAGATGACACAATGAGGCCAACTGGCAGAATAGCCACTATCACTTTTAATTACCATGCACAGGACACATAAATGTATTTAAAAAAAAAAAAACAGCATGATAGATTAGAGATTACATTCTATATGAATAAGTAACAGTGTGAGGGAAAGTCCCGGAACAATAGTATTAGAAGCATTAAAAAAGGCAGACTTGGACATTAGTTGAAGGACTACCAACAGTACACGGTTTGCAGACATTAGCTAAGTTTCCATCCACTTGTCAATCGAATTATTTGAAGTTCGGTAAAAAAACTCATGTGAATAAAGCTGGTGAAATGTTTCCATCCAACAGCTTTATAAAACCTGTGGTGATGACGTCACATGCTGTTTTGCGATCAAATTGGCATATCAAATTGATTTTAGACATTTTAAGGTGTTTCCATTTATTTTCCCACTGAATTACACAACATTCAAGCTAACTTTTGCGAACAAAGTTTTTCTAGACAAAATGGATCATGCCATCTACCAACAAATGATCAATATTGACAAGTTGTAATAATGCTTATGTGCCAGCTGATAGCGACATATCAAGCTAAAATAAGGAAACAACGACGCTATCAACACATCGTTATGACGATACAGATGCAACTCGCCTTTTGTTGTCCCGCCGACTCCGCTGAGGGTCTCTTTTTTGAGACATTTCTCGCTGTTTGAGCGCTTTCCATTTACTCTGGAGGACGTCCCACGGCTTGTCCTAACCTTTGTCGGCCATTTTCTTCGCTAGTTCCTGATAAATTAAATTCAGAAAGTCTCTCATCGTCTCCTTCCATCTGTCTTTGTTGCCCCCGCCATGTGTGCAGACAGAGGAAATACTGGGCCGAAATGAACTAAAACATATTTTTCTTCGTTTTGTGGCGGGTTGCAACCATAAAATGACAAAACTTAAATCGCAATTCATCATTTATTTGGCAAATAACGTTTCCATCAGCATTTATCGCATAAGCCGTATATCGATCAAGATAAAATCAGATGAGACCGAACGCATTTTTTTTGAGTCAATATTCATGAAATACCATTGAATTTGACTGTTTCCATAAGACATTTTTTATTTGATATCACTTAATTCAGATAAAAACGTGTGGATGGAAACATAGCTACAGCCATGCAGCTGTGATGCAGTTTATAAATCCACCATCTAAGACATTGTATGTTTGTGGTACGATGCTACTGTGCTTTCTTCTGTGGGAGTTTCGCCATCACCTCAATGAATCTTAATAATAACTGATGTTTGATAAAACTTAAGAGAGGGACAAACGAGCAAAGAAATACGCTTGTTTGTGTCATTTCTTCCCGGACAATTTACACAGTCTTCCGTTAAATCCAAAGTACCCATACCAGCTCAAAAACTGCATTTACAACAACTTACTTTCCCACAAGGGAACCAGTTTCAGAAACTACAGAACTTACTTGTGTCCATTGTGCTCTTCGTCATTCTTGCTGAAACCTACAAACCCGATAGTCCAGACTCCCAGAGGCTTAGAGCCTATGATAACACAGCCAACGTCAGCTGATCTTAAACTTAAACAATTCTTGACATTTGTCCACAGCCATCTTGTCCACTTCATCTTAAGATACACCTTTCTCATACACCTTTAATCAACAACAAACACGTGTGTGTACACTTTACCTTAAATGTCAATCAATACTTGCGGAGAAGCCGATTTGTTCAAAAACATGCTGAGGCTGTTAAGAGTGTGCTTACATGTGTAACGGCTGTAAACACAGGAGCCTGCAGCCATGTAATCTGTGTTGCAGTAAGCAAATAGCATATTTTCCATCTAGAGATCAAACTCTATGAGATGATATTGGAATATACCTTCAACTTTAAAAGGCCTGATGCATTTCATATTGTATCTTATATAGGATCAGGATCAGGCTATGACACAGAATTGTCTACAATTAAACTAATAGTGGAAAAAGCTTTACAAGCAGTCCACAAAGACTTCATTGAACTCATGTGCATCATAAGGGGTGCTAACACACTGCGGACTACAGATAGGCTTCTATATGACAAGCACACACACATTCATAGAAAGGAAACATGCTCTAATGTGCGTTTTGATTCTGTTAGAAGTCTGGTTGAGAGAAGAAGAAAAAAAGACAGAGGCAGGCTATTAATAGGCTTGCTCCAGTGAGGGAGACCTCTCCCCCCATGTTTGGGATCAGCTCTTCACATGGGTAGCAGGATGGAGAAAGAGGGGGACTCACTATTGACACAACACTGAAAGTGACACAAACTGTTTGTACTTGAAGCATTTAATTGAGCAGAAACATTTCCAGCATAATGTAGTGCCATTAGGTGCCAAGTTACAGCCTGATAGGACTAGCTAGGAGTCCAAATACATAACAGCCATATATATCATTCACCAAACCGCACGGCCACTCCTTAAGCGTCCGGTATACTAGCCGCATCCGAGGTTGCGAGCGCCAATCTGACATCAAAATGACGTGGGTCTCGCTGGCGCGCCAGGATTTTGAGTCGACGGGCAGAGGCACCACTATTTTTTTTTTTCCATCAAAACAGGAAAAATGGATGAGTTTGCGGACAACCGGATGCCAGGACTCTCAGACGGCATGTCTCTCTTGTACTGGGTCAAGATGAGTTATTTTATGGCGAATGAAAGATCCGACGAAGCAGGTCATCAAATGGAAGCATTGACGGCAATGCTGCTGCCAGTTCTGCCGCCGTTTACCTTTTTTCTTGTTCCTCTAGTCCGTAGAAATAGCAAAGTTGCTAGCTTTTCCTCATCAGCGCCACCTCTGTTCAGGAGAACTAGTCTCGGCGACCACCATAAAATAGTTATGGCGCTTTCATGACGTCACATTTGCGCACGCCAGCTCAGCTGCGGCTACTGTAAAAAGGCCTTTAGGCGGCCTGACACACCTATTTCAACGCATAGCAAGCTTTTGCTTTCTTCGGCCAAGCAAAGTGGCTTTATCTGAAGTGAATATTTGAATACAGTTTGTTTTTTTAATGATGCAAATAGGATGTTGGTGAGCATACAATCTCTATTGGCATCTGTTACTCATAACACTGTCTACTCTAGGAAATACCCTACTTCTTGTTTAATGAAGATACTGCAGGGAAGCCCTGACATGAATGAAAAACACAACTAGAAGGTGTAAATGCATGAAACACTGAAATGTGTGGCAAGCAAGCAGCATTCTAGAGTGACACCACAGGACAATTAAGCAACCACAACTATCAGTAAGATTATATTACAATTTTAAAGCGGTATATGGTTTGTGCTTCCTAAAAAGAAACTAATTGAACTTACATAAGTTTGGTTTTACTTGCTGTGATGCACACACGCAGATTCACATCAGACCAAGAAAGTGGGTGTTGTCTGCAAAGGTAAAACGCTTCTGCATGTCCAAGTTACATGTTGGATCATAGAACATATATAATAACCATTATGGCCATGGCAACACCGAGCAGTAATATGTTACACGCAATGATTAATCCCCACATCTTTACATTGCCATTCACACAGAACAGACAGACACCCTGAGAGAAAAAAATGGGCCACTTTATATAAAATACATAACCCTTAACACATAGAGCTAGCTTGTGTTTTCAAGGTATGTGAGGCCCATGTGTTTATGATAGTATAACCGCACGCGCCTTGACAAACACGAGTCGTGACCAGCTGAGACGTTATTTAGCATAACATGAAGATGGAGTTGGCAGTATGAAAAAATAAGTACGGACACAAAGCGGCGTGTAAAGACATCACTGAGACAACGTGTATCAATGGAGAAACTCACATCCTCGAACAGAGATCCAACGTTGGCTGTCACCAGCAGTATTCCTGTGCTTTGCGTTGCTGTCAGCTTCCCTGCCATAATTCTCTTTCGCAGGTGGGTCGGGAACTTGTACTGCGGACTTTATAGGTAAGGAGTGTGGGGGGGGGGGGGGACAAATAGACGCCGGCAAATGTCTTACGAAACTGGTTATAACACTGGTACTTTGCCACTGAAGCCGGGGTTGAGGCGGCTCGGCTGGAGCATATTTTTCAGCAGTGGCCGTGCATCTACTAGGAGTTGCAGTGGAAGGTCCGTTGGCGGCGGCGGTTAGCGTGCTCTGTCTCGTGCTACTTTTTCACGTTCACAGCCATCGTAAAAGTTCCCGTTTAATCCACGGCGAGTGCCCGAGGGCTCTAGTTCATTTCAGCGAATAGTGTTTTCCTAGCTTTAGTGCAGCGTAAAAGTCTCCCTCCGAAAGCAGGACTCTCTGCCAGGACCATTGCCTTCACTGTTAAGAGAGGATAGGCTGTAGTCCTTCGTGCTCTGACGTCACCGTGCCAATGGAAACACGCGCTGTCTTAAAGGGCCAGCGCACCGTCAACACAACACTGGCCTTAATGACCCAGCGTCCATTATCGGACACAACCGGGGAAGTATGGGGCTGTCCCATGGTAACCGTTTGTCTTTATTCTCTTATTCCTCACTCTGTCCTCGGGTCAAATTGACCCGTTTTCCTATATCCGTGTTCTTTGTAACTACCCAAAATGATTGATTCCACACAACGCTCTTTGGCAAGTCCAAATCTCTACTTTGATTAATTGTGGGGTGTCTTATTCCATTTTATAGCATTTGAAAAAAATAATTTTGAAAGTGATTTTGAAATAGTATTGAGTAAAAGTAGATATATTCCAGTCTGTGATTATTATTGTGAAAAAGTGAAAGGTTGAATCTTTTTGGACATCACCTACAACAACGCAGGTTCCATACTGAAAAAAATGTTTCTGATGCCACATGTTTGGAGAATGCCACAGGCGGGAGGTAGGTAGGTAGGTAGATAGGTAGGTAGGTAGGTAGGTAGGTAGGTAGATAGATAGGTAGGTAGGTAGGTAGGTAGGTAGGTAGATAGGTAGGTAGGTAGATAGATAGATAGATAGATAGATAGGTAGATAGACAGGTAGGTAGGTAGGTAGGTAGATAGATAGATAGGTAGGTAGGTAGGTAGATAGGTAGGTAGGTAGATAGATAGATAGATAGGTAGGTAGGTAGGTAGGTAGGTAGGTAGGTAGATAGATAGGTAGGTAGATAGGTAGGTAGGTAGGTAGGTAGGTAGGTAGGTAGATAGGTAGGTAGGTAGGTAGGTAGGTAGGTAGGTAGGTAGGTAGGTAGGTAGGTAGGTAGGTAGGTATAGGTAGGTAGATAGATAGATAGATAGATAGGTAGATAGACAGGTAGGTAGGTAGGTAGATAGGTAGGTAGATAGATAGATAGATAGATAGGTAGATAGACAGGTAGGTAGGTAGGTAGATAGGTAGGTAGGTAGGTAGGTAGGTAGGTAGATAGATAGATAGATAGATAGGTAGATAGACAGGTAGGTAGGTAGGTAGATAGATAGGTAGGTAGGTAGGTAGGGCAGGCAGGTAGATAGGGTAGGTAGGTAGATAGATAGATAGGCAGATAGGGTAGGTAGGGGCAGGTAGGATAGATAGGGCAGGTAGGCAGGCAGGCAGATAGGTAGGTAGTAGGTAGGTAGATAGATAGATAGGTAGATAGACAGGTAGGTTGGTAGGTAGGTAGGTAGATAGATAGATAGGTAGGTAGGTAGGTAGGTAGGTAGGTAGATAGGTAGGTAGGTAGGTAGGTAGGTAGGCAGGCAGGATAGATAGGCAGGTGGCAGGCAGGCAGGCAGGCAGGCAGATAGATAGGTAGGCAGGCAGGTGGCAGGCAGGCAGGCAGGCAGGCAGGCAGGCAGGTAGGCAGGCAGGCAGGGTAGGCAGGCAGGCAGGTAGGTAGGCAGGCAGGCAGGTAGGTAGGTAGGTAGGTAGGGCAGGGTGGGTAGGTAGGTAGGTAGATGGGTGGGTGGGTAGGTGGGTGGGGCAGGTAGGTAGATGATAGGGTGGGTAGGTGGGTAGATAGGCAGGTAGGTAGGTAGGCAGGTAGGTAGGTAGGTAGGCAGATAGATAGGCAGGTGGGTGGGTAGGCAGGCAGGCAGGCAGGCAGGCAGGCAGGGTAGGTAGGTAGGCAGGCAGGTAGGCAGGTAGGTAGGTAGGTAGGTAGGTAGGTAGGTAGATAGAGGCAGGCAGGTAGGCAGGCAGGCAGGCAGGCAGATAGATAGATAGGTAGATAGGTAGGCAGGTAGGTAGGGTAGGTAGGTAGGTAGATAGATAGGTAGGTAGGTAGGTAGGATAGGTAGGTAGGTAGGTAGGTAGGTAGGTAGATAGATAGGTAGGTAGGTAGGTAGGTAGGTGGTAGGTAGGTAGGTAGGTAGGTAGGTAGGTAGGTAGGTAGGTAGGTAGGTAGGTAGGTAGGTAGGTAGATAGATAGGTAGGTAGGTAGGTAGATAGATAATGATCCCAAAAAATGCGAAATTAGGGTCTTACAGCAGCAAACATACATCAGTCACACAGCACAGAATACAAATATAAATGAAATACTAGGATACAATATACATGAAATAATAAATAAATAATAAATAATAATATTAATAATAGAATAAAAATATATACACTTAAAGACTAAAAATAAATCAAAATAAAGTGACTAAAAACACACAAAATACACCTACAATCAGGAGCTGCTGCAACAAGCTGCCGCACGACACAACGCCATTTTACCCCCCCCACCCAAAAAAAAAAATACTGTACTGTACCTCAAACCCCAAGCTGATCCACGGATGCTGTATGTATGTATCACTGCTCCTATTACTTACAATGGATTAAATGCAGTGATTGAATTTCACTAAATTATCATTGTAAGTGACAAATTAAGAATGAGGTTTTCAGTTCCCCTGACGCTGTCTGTCATCTTAACTTTAGCGTAGGCCTGCACAATTAATCATTATAAAATCTCAATTTTACGAGCCGACTGCATCACAAACACTACTCCTTTCTTCTGTGAGCTTTTAACATAGACTGTATAAAATAGGTTGGAAAGCTCTCCCTTCTCTGCATTGAAGCCTCCATGTTTACAGGCTTGTGGTGATGCACAATGTGCTATAGGTGCCAAAAAAATCAGTTTGGTACTATCAATTGGTTTTGTTTTGTCATGGTTCATGTGTGCAATAAACATTACATTTCATGAGAAAAAAATTGTGGCAGAGATTGTACCAATTCTAAGCTAAAATATCGTGATTCATATTTTTCCCCAAATTGTGCAGGCCTACTTTAGGGTGGGCAGGGGTGTAATTTCTTCAACCACTACATATTTCCATGATGTCAGGCATATAAATCTAGTCCCAAACCATGAACCAGGTGAAATAGGGTGCAGGAGAAGTTTACAGGCAAGTATATACTGAGCATATACTGTTCAGGATTATTATGTTTCGCATTATCCCGTCTTTGTTGTATGAAGTATAATGTTGTATGGAATTATTTGTTTACTGAAACATCATCTGTGACATGGAGTATCATTAAACATATTGTACATTTATTGTAGCTGGAAACATATTCCATGACCCATTCATGCTGCTGAGACCAACTTGTCAAGTTGCACCTGTCCAGGTTAACCTTGCCAATAAAGTCTATTCAAATCAGCTGTA